>VZTD01005474.1:641522-941483 GCA_013397725.1 Rhagologus leucostigma | reverse complement strand
CCGGTGTTTGTTGTCGTTTGGGGTCCGCCTGTTTAGGCTGGGCTTTTATTTTCCCATTCCCGCTAGCGGGCNAGTCGCTGCTGCAGCGCGGGTAGAATGGGGCTCCTGCGCCCGGCGCTGCCCCCGCTGCGCCGGGCAGCTTCCCCCGGGGCACACGCGTGGGCAGGCGGGCAGCGCACCCAGGGCAGCCGGAGCCGGAGCCGGGGTGCCTCCCGCCCTCTCTCCTTCCCTGTAAGAGCTGGGTGGCTGCGGCTGCGAGGTCGCCAGCAGCCCTCCTGCAGTTGGCAGAACAGTTTTTGGTGGCAGCTCGGGAGAAGACTGTCCCATCCCTCTCCTGTTTCTCCTCGTTCCTTGAGAGAGTGTTCTAAAACAGGTTTCAGCGAAGCTATAGGTGACAGGATGCTGGTGTTACCGAGACCTGGGCTCCCTTTTGTAACTGGCAGTGTTACTGTAGCAGGTTATCAGCTGGGGAAGAGCTGTATTCGACCCTGCTGAGGAGAGGGATTGGTTGTGAGTCGTGTCCATCTTCCGCTGCTTTCATCTAATTGCTAGAAGTAGCTTGCCTGTTGTTTGGGGTAGAAGAAGCTCGCTTGCATTTTACTCTTTTGTTCTTTAATTCTAAACATGGTTTGGTGGGGGCTCCTTGTTTCTGGTAGGAAAATATCAGAAACTATAGAGGTTGAATAAATCCATCTCTGGGCAGGAGAGACAAGAAGCTTTCAGGTCCTTCCCATGAAGTGTGTATTTTCTATGTTGTGTGTTGCTACTTCGTTTTTTCTTATCACTGGGAGCTCTGCTGTAATGTATCAAAAGCTTTGATTTTTTTTGCAATGAACCTCATACATTTTTTTTCCTCAAATTTAAAATGGAGTGATAAAATGCATAGGCATTAATAAGTAAGTTGAAAGGACTTTGAAATAGTGCATGTTGTGCATGGTGTGAAATTGTAGATGTACATAAAAGAGCAATAACTACTCTGCAGGTTTTATTTAAAACCTTTTTCTCTATGACTTTGTGCTGAACTCTCTTGATCTGTCTCTCAGCTTTTAAGTATGACTGTTTTTTGCATTTGAGGTCTCCTGTCATGTTGTGGGAATGCATTGATAGGCACCCACATTTGCCTGGTTCTCACAATCTTTTATTCTCTCATTTTGCAAAGACTTGCCATGGTCAAAAGTACGTGAAATTTGCTACTTTGGCTTTCAATTTTAGATTGCTTTTCCTGGTGCTTTTATTTATTTTTCTATTTGATAATTTGTTTATTTATGTTACGACAAAAGAGGAAGGAGGAGAGTAGGGAATTGCCTCTGACTCTTCTATCTGTCCAAGTGTACAAGAAAAGGAAAAAAAAGATTGTGTAAAGAAATTAAAGCACTGAAACAACCTAGATCTGAATTCCAAGAACAAAAATTACGGTGGCATGTGTGCTTGCCCGCACCAGGCATTCTGCAGCATGTGGTATTTACAGAACTTGCAGTGTACAGTAGCTCTCCAGTGGTAAGAGAACGCTTTGTATCCTTGGAAGTGAGAGAGTCTTTGACAAGTCAGCAAAACTATAGATACAGTCAAGGAACGCTGATACACGTGTGAGTGTGTGCATATATAAATATCACCAGATTGTTTGGGTTCATTTTTCCTCAGTATAGTTTGTCTTCCTCAGCCTGGAATATATACATACTTCCCCCTGAATTTTGAGGCATTTTTTACTGCTCTTCTCTGTGTGCATGTGTTTTAATGTTAATCTTGCTGTAAAATACAAAATAATCGGTAATAGATTTGGAAGACTTTATTGCCAGGCAAACCAGGCAATAGATCATGAAATCAGACAATAGTATTTTGTTTCCTAGCAACCCCCTACTGCAAACAGAAAACAAAACGATGGTGGATGCTTCCACATCATGATAGCTATATGTCAAAATCCCCGAGTAGTAGATACTGAAGTACTAATTGTGCAGGGAGATTCAGTCCTATTTGTTTCAGCTGGTTTGTTAATATTTTCCTTTCGTGAGAAAGAGATTTGCTGGGGTAAATGCAGTTAAATGGTTAAAATTTCGCTCTGCTCTCTTAATGACAATGTCTGTTAGAATGAAGGGGGCACAAAATTAAGTAGAATTTTTGCCATTAAGAGTGATTTGGAGTTGTCTGTTCTTATTGCAGGACTGTTTCTAAATCGGTGCTATTACAGACCCTTGAAAATCAGATATATCATCTCCTGTATCCAACATCCAATATCATTTTGGATTTTGTGTTGTTAGTCATACTTTAGCTTTGTGTTTTAAAACTATGTGTATTAGAATGTATTGAAAAAAAAATCCTTTGTGGCTCCCAGGAATGGAAAGTAAAATTCTAAGTGCCTCTTTGCCATGTTTACGTTCTTGGCACCCAGTTCAGCCTTTCCAAGGAGTTAGTGCGATTACCGTGCAGCAGGATTGGGTCCTAAGCCATCATCCTTCTAAAAGTGCTTTTGATAATGCAGTAATTCCCTTAGTTAAAGTGCCTGAGCACTGAAATGGCATCTCGACCCTGGATCAATCTGGGATGCACTTTGTGCACTGCCATCTATCTGAAAAAATCCATTAGTGCAAGCTGGCGATCTGACCTGGGGTGGGTGCAGGTGTTAGTGCTCTGAAAGCTGCTGGAGATGCTGAGCTGCCGTAGGAAAAGGAGGTGAGCAGGCACAGATGTGTAGTCATATGTACAATGCAGCAGAGAAGTTTCTATGCTTTTGTCTCTCTTTTATAGGAGAAAATGGCAAAAAGTTGTTTGCAGAGTTTTACCTCCAAGTGTTCACTATCCAGCAGTATTTATAGACATCACACAGTAAATTGAAACAGAGGTAGTTTTCCTATTGGTTGCATCAGTGAGTCTGTGAAAGTGAAAATATTGTTCCAGTCTGGGAAACTGTAAAATCACAAGAAAAATTTGCTGTGGGGAAGACAGCAAACTTAGTCATGTATGCATTATTAAACAACAGTATTCGTGCTAGGCATGGGAGGGGTGTTCTCTGAGTGACTTAGGGGTTCACAACATTATTTAAGAGATGCTATATGCAGTCACAGAATTTAATTATATTGCCTACAGGTATTTTCCTGGTTCATCTCAAGTATTGAGGTACAAAAGGGTTACCATACATGCCGCTTGAATAAAAAAGGTTGAAGTGGAATGGTCAGAGAATATTATAATTCTGATAAATATCTATGAGCAGCTACTTTCTTGTCTATATTTGAAATCCCACATTTTAGTTCCATAGCATGTGTGGATGGTTTAGTTTAGAACATGTTAATTGAATTTTGGAAGGCTTTATGGATTGAGAGGAAGTAGTCATTTTCCAATTTTTCTTCTCCATTTCTTTCTCAGATGGCACTACTCCCAAAACTTGAATCTTACAATTAGGTAGTCCACAGATGAAGCTTGATATGGCTGCCTAATTGCAGTCCCCACTTTGCCTCTGCTTGTATTTGCCAGGCAGAAGAATGAGAGAAGGCAAAGAAAACAAAAAGTACAAACAAAAAACAAGGGGGAGAGAAAGGTCACGAAGTATTCTGTGTATAAACAATGGAAGTCATTTGGAAGTGATTTTAAATACTCTCCACGAAACTCCTTTTACGCCAGCTGCATTTGTTGCTGGCGATGAATGTAAAGCTTACATCTGCTGTAATGTGAGTTGACCACTGATGGAGATAGCCAGCCCGTGGCCCAAACCAAAGACTAGTACCTTCTTTTCCCTTCTCCCCACTAAAGATTGTCCTAAGCGGAACAGTGAGTTATGTCAATTCCATTTAAAGGTGTTTAGGAGATAGGAATTAAGAAATGGACACCTTTGTTCTCTGTCTTTAACTGTGCGGTGAGGGTCGTGGCTAATGAGCTACCAGGGAATGTGCTGCATATCTTGCTGAGACACACAAGCCTTTCCAAATTTTCACAAGGCTTTCTTTTATTATTATTTTTCATAGTGGGTACCGAAGTAATGAGAATATAGAGTTACTTACTGCATGTTTAAACCTATAGGCTTAATGATTACTGTACTGAGGGGCGTTTACTTAAATATTTATTTCCTGTTCTTCTTTTAAGAAAGGAATGAAAGCTTGATGCCAGTTTTGGACACTCTTGAAGCTTTGTTTTTAAAATCCTGTTATCTTAAATCATTGACCTGTCAATTCTTGCCAAATACAGAAAGTAGAGCATCCAAGTGATTACAGAAACTGAGGATTTGGTTCAGCAGAGCACTGACTTGCATGCCCAACTTTTTTTTTGAGTGTGTGCTGAAGCTCATCTCTGCTTGCTGAGATCAACTGGATTTAAGGAAGTGGTGAAAGTTAAGCGTGTAATTAAATACTTTGTTGAATATAACCTATAACCTTTGAAACTAATGTCTTTGCTTTGTAGTAAACAGAACTTCAGGACAATTCCTCCAGGATAGTAGAGTGAAGGGAATAAGTAGGGGGAAAAGGCACGTTCTTGGGGCAAGGGGTATAAAATCAGGAACCTACTGATGGGTGATAGTGATGCTAGAAGGGATTGAGAATTAATACATGAGTCTAGACTGGGATTTGGTTACAGAACAGCATGGTTTGTGCTTGAGCTGTCAAGAAAAAGGTACCATTCTAGTGAACAAAGAGGTGGGATTCCCTTTTTATAAAACTCTGTCATGAACACGTGAAAACTCTGAATATCATCTTAACAGGAAGGTATTGACAATTTGAGTGAAGCTCAAAGAAGAGCAACAAAATAACTCAGGAGTCTGGAGGAACTCTCTTGAAGGGAAATATTCAAAAATAGACACCTCTAGTCTGGGACTGAATATGGGGAGATGGGTTAACTACGTGTCTGTGTTTGAAATGTATTTCAGTCAAAGCAATCAGTTTTTTTTCCTGCCTTATGTGAGAGAATACCTAGGACTAAATGGAGAAATTGAGGAAATAAAAGTTTAGGATGAATTCTGGGCCAAAACTCAATGATAGAAAAATGTATTGTGGCCTATATTAGTCTGAGTGTAGTGCAAGCCCCCCATGACTCTTCAGATGTTTAAAATAAGAGCAGGCAGATTGTTGGCAGATGTACTGGAGAAGGCAATCCTGCATTTTCCTGCATTTTCAAGGAGATGAAGTGCAAGATCTAACAGCCCCTTTTCATGCTTCTGTTTTGTTCTAGTTTCAGCTGAAGGTTACAGGAGGTCAGATCCCGGGCTAGCCAACCTTGACTTGGTTTCCAGTGCTGAGACAGTAGGGTTTTGTGCTTTTATAACGCAGGATTCAGAACAGAGTCATCATATAGGCTCAGGTTGAGTCAGTGATGGGATGGGGGATGTACAAGGATTAGCTACAGTAGGTTTTTTAGTAAACAGTTATGGGTTATTTGTTTGTTTTCCCTTTTGAAAACGATGAGCATCTCAGGTGGTGTAGAGGGCACAGAGGTGACAACTTCCGCTTTCTTGGCAATTTCTGCAGCATTTTGTTTTATCATCTGAGGACGCTTACTGCCATCAGGTGCAGTGATGGATAGCAGGTACTACTCCTTCCTTCCTGTCCCCCATCACGATACCCTGATCTCAGCATAGCTGTCTCCTGTGATCTGGCTAGTCAGTGTGCAGTGCAAGTCCTGATGACCACTGCCACCAGTGATGTGTTTTCTGGAAGAGACTGAGAAAGGGGGAGAGACATAGAGATGATCTCTCCAAGGGTGCATTGCTTTAAATGGCTTCATCATCCATGTAAACTGGGAGAAGACTTAGCTAGGGAATGTGCAGGTTCAAGGTAATGACAGCTTTCCTGTGGAACCTTTTCCTGGAATGAAGTTAATACACTGGTTTATGGCAATTCATGTTACTCGAAGCAAGCATTCAGAAAGAAAAAAATGTTGTGCAGACTGATATCATCAGGGAATGTTTTCCAACAGCTATGCCAATTGCAGAGGAGGAAGTGGATTTCCCTCTGCTGTGCTTTATGGATACCTGACAGCCAACTGTTTAAACAAGACCTGTTTTGGTAACCATAAGGTGAGAACAAGTGATTCAGAATAACCCTTTTTTGCATGTTAATGATTAAAACAGTAATCCCGCAGGAGTATGACATACAGGGGAAGGCTGAAACTGAAGAGAGCTGGTTGCTGTGTGGTTGCTGAGACTGACCTTTGGTTTAAGTACTTATTGGTGCAAGAAAGGAGTGTTTTGAAGTAGTGGAAGACAGGTTTAGGTCTTCTGTGTGCAGTATAATGTGGCAAAAACTGTCTCTTAAAAACCCGTACACTCCTGTTACACCACAGGTGTATTTGCCTATATACAAAGCTTCTGAGAGGTAAGCCAGGTTCAGTCCTTGCTGGTGCTTGTCTCTGGGAGTTGGTGGGTAGGTTGGTGATGGAGGTCTGAGAAGAGGTTGAATGAAATTGAAGGAAGTTTTGGTTTTTAGGCAGAACATAAGGATTAAGGTTGAGGTTGATTGCAAATGCATTGCTTCTGCAAGAGGGACAGTTTTTTGAGGGATGGATAATTTGTTGGTAGATGGATAAGTCAGATAAATGGAACCCACTCAGTTGAGTTGATCAAGCTTGGTCGGTGCTGGTAATCAAATCGTGTAGATTGGTTTACTTAGAATTACTTGTATATGTTAATAATACCCTTCTGTGTAAGTGTGTCTAAGATCAGGCTTGTTGGATGGGATAGTTTAGGCTGAAACGTACTGTGTAAATGTAAGATTATTATCTCCCCTTTGCAGGGATAAGCTAGCTCAACAGTAATCTTAATTACAACTTGTTTCTGTTAATAGATCTTTATTTTTAGAGTTAAGTTAAATGAGGCTTTAAAGTGCTTTTATACAGGTACTTTTAACATAGTGTTACCATTTAGGATGTGGGGCTTTGTATACTAGATCTTAACAATACTTGTGGAGGAACAGTTCCTCCATGTCCAGAGTGGATAATATACAGCTATTCTGGTATGGCAAATTGTCTCTGTGTAGGTTTTAAGGGGACCTGTGCCCTACACACAGTGTAAAAATGCTTCAGGACATAACAGCTCTGCCTGGGGTAGAATAGGGTGAGGATTTAATAGTATTTTTAACAATTCTGTTTAGATTTATTCATTCCTTTTAGGAAGCATTTTGTCAGGGAAGCAAAGAAGAAATTAAATAGAAGGAGCTGATAAAGGCATGGGGTGTATTTAGGGAGGTGGATTGCAATAACCAGAATGAGAGCACGCTCTTAGAACGAGCACTGGTTCTTCTGCCCTTATAAGAAGCATTTCAGCAATGACAAATAAGTTTGTTTCATCTGAAAGCAGCAGATTGCTTCCTAATATTTTGCTGGTCTGACATTCTGTGAAATTGTGTTATATCCTAATTCAGTGGCTGCTCTGTATATAGAATAAGAGCTTTCTATTTTCTACCAAGTGAAGCATTCCCTCTTATTCTGCAGTGGTAGAGGTATTTTGGTGTTAGAGATCCATGGATTAATCTCTTCTGATGACTTCTGATAGATGTTGGCGTGACTCAGAAGAGAGAGTTGCATTTTCTGAATAAGTGGTCTGCTTAGTTTAGAGTTTTTGTTGGAGGTGGGACCTTTGCTTAGCAGTGAAATCTGCTGAGATCACAGCGCAGGGTGATATGGTTACAGACACATCAGAGAGTGTGGCTGTGGTCCTCTGCTGGCAGATATGGATGTGAGCAGGCACTCTGTGGATTTACTAGCTGTAAACGGGTGGTCTATTCATGCACCCTCATGCCTGCCACGCACATGCCCATCTGGCTTCTACTGTCTTCAGCCAGAGCATAAGTGGACATACTGGTGACAGACTGTTCCATGAGACAGCTGAAGATTTATAGGTCCTGGAAAGTACATTTGATTTAGAATCTTCTATATGTTGTCTTTCCATTAGTTTGTCTAAAATGAGCATCTCTTTGGTTAATTTCATTTTAGCAAACGAAGGCACCCTTGGCCGTTTTTTTAGTTCAAGTGTATTCATATCCTCAGACTAAGAGGAAATACCACTTGTTCTGATGAATCATTTTCTGCAGTGTAATCTCTCATTTCATATGAACCAGATAGCCATTACCATTTTATTTCATTGACAGCCTGTGAGAGAACATGCCATTTCAGTTGCTAGAGGGACCTGGGCGAAACCTGAGCAAGAGCCTCAGTGTGCTGCTGCCAATCTACTTAGCTACCCAGTTTCTTGCCAATTCTGTAAGCTTAACGCTATTACATAAAAACATGTGAAACCAGGTATGGTGTGTATGTCGTTAGTTGGGGTTTTTAGTTTTATTTTTCATGGTATGTTTGCTTAACTTCTGTATCGTTTTACAGAACATATGTAATGTGTAGTTTATGTTGTTTTCTTTACAAAAGAGAAGGGAGCTGTAAATTCACCCTACCAAGGAAACTATTAACATTTTTTTAAGTAAAAGAAGATGGAAAATTGGAATTTCTTTTTCAGTTTCTTGGAAAATACTAAGGGAGATTATATAACTGCATAAAGTCTCTGGGGAAAAGGAAAAAGAAGGCTTGCTGATAATGAAAGAACCAAGTAGCTGCTTAATGTAATCCACTCGTCATGGAAAGTGATGAGAAGGGAGAGAAGGGAGACCAGTGCAGTCAGACCAGGCTTCATTTGTTCAAATCTGGAAGAAGGCAGCACATCTGATGGGCAAGTCTGTGTAAGGCCAGCTTGCTGGTCTGATACCTGTGTTTACCTTTTCCACATTAACAAAGTCGATTCTGTTGGGTGCTATATACTACAAATAAAATAGAAATTATAAAAGTAATAATTTTCAGGCTCGTCTTGCCCAAGAATTGAGGGAGTAGTTTGAAGCGAGTCAGCCAACGCACTGTAATCAAACAAATCTTCCATACCCCAAGTGTAAATGCTTCATGAGTAGCTAGGCAGAAAGGACTAGTGGTCATCTTGAAATGATGAAGAAAATCAGTTTCTTTTGATTCTTCAGTGTCAGACAGGCTACTCGATGAAACTGAATACTGAATTGAAAGCAGAAGGTTGAATTTGATAATCCTGAAGATGAGATCCCCTGCATCATTGAAGTACAGCTTCAACCTTGATGGCTTTAAGCTTGATACAACCCTTGCATCATTGAAGTACAGCTGTGATGATCACCGAAGTCACTGTTCTAGGTTTCAGTGGCTCTTCAATGTCATTTTGTTGTAGAGGAATCATTTTGTTACTGGGGGGACAAAGAGCAATAGCCACTCGTGTTAAACACTACGAAAATGAAGACTTCAGAGTTGCTGAGAAACTTCATTTCATGCTAATACAAAATGAGCTGTATAAAGTGAGATGTAAGCCTGTATGTACTGCCCTTTCAAAGACATTTAAATTCACTAGTTCACTGTTAAACCGATGAAGGAAAAGGGCAATGCAAAACTGAAAACCGAAACCGAAATGAAACAGTACTTCTGTTAGTGCAAGGTGTTTAGTGAATGTGAAAAGTGTTCAGAGAGTGGCTAGAAGCATCCGTGCAAGGCAAAATGCAGACCTTTGTAGCGCTCCCAGCCATGTCTCTAAGGGATGCCACGGGGTGGCTGTACAACAAGGAGGCATTCTGTAAGTGCCTGAGGAGCAAGCGTAGTAGTGGCAGAAACAAATTGAAATGAGAACTTCTGAGGTAGGTTTGTCCTGATGCTGAGTTCATCTTGGTGAGAGAGAACTGTCTGTGTGATCAGGAATTGGCCGGCAACAAAAAAGAGTGTTTATGCCTCCTTCCATCAGTTACTCATGGACTGTGGAAGATCTTAATTTCACTTTTGCCTCTACTCTGTGGTCCTCAATAATGCAGCTTTATTTAAACAGAAGTTGAATGTGACTTCTGTAAAGAATTTTTATGCTGCATTGTAGAATTCTTTTATATTTTTATAGAAATATAAAAATTCCCCAGAGACTCCCCAGAGAAGTGGAGATCTTAGGAAGGCAAGTAATGATGGTTTCAGAAGGATTTCCAGCAGCTACAGCCTGATGATGCTCCAGTTCAGATGGAAACTTTCTTCACCTAACTTGCAAGTAACTGACATCAGATATTTGAGAAAGATATTGAAGGAGGTCTCAGTAGCTATAAAAAATGAATTGCAAAATTACTGTTTTACGTGAAGATGGAGAACAGGAAGAAGTCTGACCTACAAGGAAAAAGGTCTACAATGCCCACAGTGAGTGGAGTAAAAGTAACAGGCTGAATATGTTGCAAGAAATAAAAAGTTTAGAAAGTTTTTTCTAGTGGTAAGGATGCAGAGGGATCCTAGCATGGGTTGTGTGAATACTGTGGGGCTTTGTCAGTTGGGGTCTTTAAGAATTTGATCTATGTAACTGTGTTGCCTTGAAAGGATGCAGCTGATCCTGTTGCACGGTTGTTTCCAGCTCTATTTATCTGTGATTCTCACCAAGCCCTACAGTGAGTGGGATAACAGGAAGTGAGACAGTCAGAAGGAGCATGGTTTCCTAATGTAAACTGAAATCCAGATGATCAGTCTGTTACCTTGTTTGTGTCAGAACAGTGGAATATATAGCAATTGAGTTGTAGGAGATGCTGGCAGTTGAACATGGATGGTTCAGCCTTGAAAATTTTCTTCCCTGTCCAGCTAATTGTGGGGTGTTTTTCCATGTTGCACAGTTAGGCTTGAGACATTTTGATAAATTCATTTTGTTATGCATGATCCTGTGCTAACACAACTTGAGGTTCAGACCTGGCTGGTGCAAAAATGTCATGAAGCATAGATAGAGAGAAAATGAATCTGTCTTCAAAAAGCTTATGGAGCTATATCCCAAGTCATTAAGGCACCCCTGAAAATAAACTAAAAGAATAGTAGATCTTACTGTCTAGAGACTTACAACTCAGCTACTGTGGTTTTGTGTATTTTGTGTAGAGTTGTTGTGCTTTCAGTTTTGGAGCATGTTGGAGGAATAATCATGTTACAAAATTAGTTTGGTAGTCGGCGGTTTGTGTTTTCAATAATAAATGCTTTATGGACTTCTTGCAGTGTTTCCAGTGGCTGTCTTCAATCAGAGGAAGAAAGTTGCCTGAGTTCTGGGAAGCATATGGGCAAAAGACTAAGGGTCCATTAGGCCCCAGTTTCTGCTTTTCTCCAGATGTTTACTCCATAACTAGTAGTAAAAGTAGCACGTAGACCAATAAAAATAACATAGTGTGTTAGAAGTACCAGAATATGAGTTCTTTTGGCAGAGAATGTTGAACTCTCCTAGAAAACAAATTAGTTCCTGTGCATTATGTGTTCGTGGAGGTTTACGTGAGTAATGAGTCAAATGTTCTTTTAAGATGTATGGGGCCAGATTCAGATCCCCAGTGATTTAAATTTTGAGTAATTCAAAAGATATTTATGAGTTATACTTCAATAACAGATTACAATCTGGTTCTTATTCTGTAGGATTTTAATAAGGTTATAAAAGGGAAATTCATCTTCATTTTCTAAATGTGTAGCAAGTTACCTAATTAATCCAATGTTGTCTTCATTCTGGAGGAGGCTGTTTAATTTGAATTTCTTTGTCAAATACCATGCAGACAACCTCATGTGGTGGTAACATTAACTAATGATAGAGTTATCCAGATATACAGTTCTGTCATTAACTTGAATTGTTTTCAGTAGAGAAAGAACACGTTGCTGAAGAGAAGAAAGCATGCTATTTTTGCAGTCACTATGCAATTAGCTCATATAACCCCTGTGCTCGTCATGCTTTGTGTAAGATCCAGGGTGACCAACTGTAGGTCATTTGTGTGAGAACAAAGACCCTGGGGCTGAGAGACAGTTTATTAAGATAATACTGTGGTGTGAAGATCAACTGTCACAGCAGTTGCCAATGGAAGCGTGTCTGTATTTACTGAATGCTTGCATAAATAAGAGTCGCTAGAGTTGGGATGTTTTGAATACTAAAGGATGGGGAAAATAACCAGATAAATGGTGGCGGTGTGAGAACTGAGCCGAGTTCACCTTGTTTTCTGCAGGTTCTCCTTTAGTGGTGATGGCTCTGTGGATTTTCTGATGCAAGGTTGAGTGCCTGCCATTTTAACCATGGGATGTTTATAATTTTTGTCCTTTAATCATCCACTTATTTTCATTAAAATGAAGGGACCTCTGTCAGTTTTTCACTGGTCGCTCTTGACCAATGTCATCCAAAGTTAGCAAAGAAAACAGAGGAGAAACAGATGAAGTTGCAGACAGAGCATCATTTAAGATTCATTCTGAGGAAGTAGGGCTAAAAAGTATTTTTCCCAGATGTTTCTCTTTCCAGATAGAAAAAAGAAGAGTTGAATTGAATTCTTTCATCCATGTCAAAGAGTACAAAGTGTGTTGTCACTTGAAGGTGCCTCAGTGTATTTGTCACTGGGAAGCCCACAGCAATGTGCTTTCTAAATGGTTTATGACAAATGGACATACAATCTGTTTAAAACAAAATAAACTTGTTGCTTTTATCTGTTAAAGCAAAACAAAGCTGCTCTTGTTTGTAGACTGCTCGATGACCTTGGAGTGTGCGTAATGGCACGTCTGGTGCACTGTTACTAACCATAGTAAGAGAAGCAAGTTCTTTGTCACAGTGCCTCATAAAGCATTTTCTGTGTACGTTTTTCTACTAAAAATCTTTGGTAATCTGTCGTGAAATATGAAAGCTTCTTATTTCAGCTTTACAAGAACATCAGATTCTTCTCTTCGAAGCACAAAGAAAACTCCATGCTTAAGATTCAGTTTTGCAAACCCTTCCCCCTTCTTGAAACATTCATATGGAAATACACCATTAACTGTGAAATTCCCTAGCAACCTCAACAGCCTAGAAGAAGAGATCCAAACCCCAGGAATACTCAATTCTCAAGAGAATTCGTACTGTCTTTTGTTAATATTCATTATATTCTAATAAGTGATTTGATAAGTCCTTTTGAGAGTCTCTCCTATTTTTTTTCTGTCCATTCCAGTGGTTGTTGTGTTGGAACACTGCAATATTCCCACTGGTGGGAAGTGGAACCCAAGGCTTCTTACCATCTCTCCTAGAAAGCCTTCAAAAATCCATTTTTACTTCGTGGTGATTCCTTTGCTAATTTCTTTGCCAGTCCATATTTTTTTTCTTTTTTTTTTAGTGATGAATTAGTCTTTGACAGCTGATAGAGGAATTATTAGTACTTTATAACATAATGAATTGCTTGGTAACTCAGCTTAGGGAGAGAAGTCATTCTTTCATATACGTGGTGGCCGTAATATGTAGTACGTTGGTGGGTTTTTTAACTCTTAATTCTCTTACCTAGTAAAGACTAGTCATCCTTACAAATCCAGAGCTGATGCTATGGTACGCAGTATCTCAGGTGTCTCAGTGCAGAAAATCATCCAGGCATTGCTTCAGCTCGTCCTTAATCCCATGGGAGCTGAGCAGTTCTGGCAAAAAAATCCCACTGCTTGATGGAGACAGGACTGAACCCTAAGATGTTAGCATCAAATGAAACTTCATTAGACAATGAAATTAATTTCACTTACTTTTGTTGCAGCTCTGGTTTCTGGAGTAATTTTTGGGAAGGAGTGCAGAGCTGTGGTTGTTTGTTGGGGTTTGTTTGGTTTATTTGTTTGTTTGTATGGGATTTTTTTGGTGAGTTGGTTTTGGGTTTTTTTTAAATCTTAAGCAGTCCCTTCTGTATGCCTCTCTATCACTTTTTGTCTTCTCTCCTTTCATTTTTATAATCCTCCTTTCTCCTTTTCTTTATGTCTGTGATGCCTTAGGATTTTAGCTTTTATGTTTTTCATATCCTGTAATGCTTTAGTGTGTAACTCTAAGGCTCCATATAGCCTGTTAGCTACTGTTCTCCCATTCTGGTCAGACAAAACAAATCCTCTCTAGGCCTGAACTTTAAAGACACCTTATTGTCTCAGGCCCTGAAATACGTAAACAAAGTGTATTAAGGGGGAGCAAATTGGGGGTAAACGACTTCATTATCTGAATCTGTAATTGAAGAATTAACTCCTGATATGCAAATGGACCAAACTTATAAAAGTATGAAAACCCGTGACCTGGTTGTCCATTTTGGGTGTAGCCCTAGGGCTCTGACTGCCCAAAGTATACCTTGAAGGCCCTTCAATACATATACCTACTTTTATGCTCTTAATTTTTTCTCTTTTTAGGTAGCCCCTCCAAGGCATCATCTGTCTGTCCCATGTGTTTTTACCACAACCTCAATTTCTTTTATATTTCAGATGTGGTATTTTCTGTTTAATGCACCATCTTCTCTATTGCTTTCCTTTTCTTTGCTCTCGGCACCCTTTTTACTTGCTTTTCCCACTATTTTATGTTATGAGGCTCTGTCCTAAAGATTCTAATTAATTTATTTCTACAGGAATAGGATTGTAGACTACTCTAGATTTCCTTTTTTTTATCCTGTGCAAGTGACAGAATTGTGCCCGTGTCATATGAAGCAAAAATGGGGTAGTGGATATAGCCCAGCAGTGCTGTATGGCCACACTTAATTTCTTTTCGTTCGAAGGCTTAGAAAATCAAGTTTCTCTCTGGAGTTCAGGGCTCGGGTAGGCTTTCCTGTCACCTTACTCCCAAAAGTAATTTTCTAATAGTAATCTCTGTTTTGTCCTTGCATTATATAAGATCAGTAGTATAAGAGGCTACCCACGGCTCTTTAAGTGTAATAGTTTTGTACAGTTTGTCAGAATGTTCATGTTTTTGCACTGAGAAATGTTCTTGCTTTTATATAGGGATCCTTAATCTGAAGCAGTTGTTCCAAAGGAAGGAAATTTGTACCATACAGTATATTTAATTATTTTTAAGTGGGTAAGTCAATTTGAGAAATGTGCTTATGTATCATTAAGGTCTGTAATCTTAAATGTTCAAGAAACATACTCACATGTCTTTAGTATCAAAATTTGAGTGTGAAATAGGTAGTACTATTGGAAAGCTCAGTGAGTGGTGAGTGAAAGTAATTAAGGGAAAGTAAATAATCTCTGAGGTTCTCATTCCCCATGAAACTAATTTTGTATCTTATCCTTCATGTATTTAAAAATAGTTCCCTGCTAATTCAAGATGCTTGTGTACTATGTCTGTGAAGAGCACTTCAGTCCTATTGAAGGGATGGCAGATTAGGAAGTTATTTGCAACAGACTATTTTTTTTTTATTTTAAGAGAGACTTTCATTTGGGCAAAATAAGTGAACAGATTTGCTGGAAAAACAGCTTGATGTACAGCAAGACAGCAGGTGATCAGCCAATCATTTTGTGAGGGCTTATGACGGGGAAACTTCTGGTTTTGTCTTTAAAGGGATACGGATGGCACTACTTTGTCCGCAAAGATGAGCTTTTCTCCTCAGTCTAGTAAGGCCTTAAATGTTCTGCCATACATGCTTTCTTGTTTTACCTCTACTATTTGGAATATAGATTATTTTATTTTTTTCCCTAGACTAAAAAAGTGTACCTTGGGAGATGAATGGAATGTGTTTGAAGGGCTAGACTGCTCTGGAGCTGTGGTTCTGCTGTGCATGAGTTCGACAGTGGTCTGATGGGAGAGTGATAAGATTGCACTGTCAACTCCATCAGTATCTTGAGTAGTTATCTTAAGAGGTTGTCTTAAGAAGATGTAGCCCCACTACAGAGGGCTAATATATCTCCATGACACGTTTCCAGGTTTCTGTGCCGAAGAAAATAAATATAATTTCTTTATTTATTTCTGTGTACATTCTGCTCGTGAACTCCTGACGTTTTCTGTTGCCCAAAGAGGCATAATGCATATGTAGATTTATTTTTCTTACTCATGGAGGTGCAGGTAGTGAAATGAGGCAGCAAAGCTGAAATAGCAGAGGGGCTCCATTCATATGTACAGTGTGCATGAAGCGTGGTGCTGTGCTGAAATGTGTGGAGGGAGCACACGGACTCGCTCTGGGCATGTAACATAACTGCAAGAATTAGCAGCTTATGCAGTACGTGTAGTGCAACCCCTTGGGCCCTGAATTGCCTGCTTCAGGTGTCGTATCTCCTCAGTGTACAGGAACCCTGCAATTGCAAGGTTCAGTCATAGCAGAGTTACATGCCTAAAGCAGACAGCGTAGATGTATTCCCTCGCATCAGATGGGGATGCATGTGTAGCTTATTAAATAAGGATGCTAACCTGTCTGATAGTGAATTTAGAGGAGCTGAAGATGGTCCCTTTTTTTTCCAGATCTGCAGCCTTCCAAGATGAACTGGTAATGGTTTTTTTTTTTTTCTTTTAATGTATGTTAACAGAGACTTTCTGGTTAATTAACTGCAGATCATTGTGCAAGCTTAGAAGGACTGGAACTTTGTGCACATGTCCTGCTGTCATCCTCGTGCTCTCTGAAATCACTGAGGAGTTCGGTGCAGAAAAAGTCGACGCTTGGCCAGAGCCCTGCAGATTTGGTGAAAGAAAACAAAACTATCAGTTAGCATTCTTGAGAGCAGGTAAACCTATTCAATGTAAAGGGAATTCTGTGACCTGTTATCTAGAGCAGGAAAGCTGCTTTTTATTAATCAATCAAACAAAATGTTGAAAATAATAGGAAAAATTACCTGAGGGAGGGAAAAGCAGAGTTAAGGAATATTAGTAGGCAGCTGGTACTGTTGGTGAAAATAGACTATTCTTAAAGCTTTCATATGCTCTGTGTAGTGTGTAGGAAAAAAAAACCGTTCCTTTTTTCTTCCAGAGAGAAGCCATGATTTTATCTCAGTAATTGAAAATAATGTCTGAAGTTGTTCTTAACTAAATTTACATGAGCCCCTTTTATAATCTGTTGTTATCTTTCAGGGAATTTCTCAATAAATGCTGCTGCCTGTGCTTGGATGGCATGATCCTGTATAGAAAACAAGGCTGAGCACATCCTATTCATGACTCAAAGAACAGCATTTCTAGCCTAATTATGGTGCCATTTGGCAGTGATGCTGTAGTTAAAGGTGATTGTTGGTGTTTCTGTTACAAATTGTGTGTACTTGAATGAGTACATTCATGCCAGGCAGAAGCCTGACTAACTATTTACTTACTCATTTTTTTCTGTTCATTAAAAATCCCTAAGTGAAGAAAAGTGTTGTGAGTTCTGAATTTCTTTGATAATATCTGTTAATCTATCAGTCTGTTTGTTACAAAAATGCTATGCTTGTCTTCCATTTCAAAACTTTCTTCTGTTGTGCAACACATGTGGTAACTGGTTGGTGACCTCCATCACTCAGCACTGAGTTGCTCAAAGAAAGCCATGCCTGTGAAAGAGGGGAAAAGAAACACCAGAACATATGGAATTGTCTAAGTTGAGCAATCTGTGCACATTTATGTCTGCAAGCAGAGATGGTTTCAGTTGCCTCAGTTGCTGCAACTGGGCAATATTAATTTAAGAACTTCTTGCTTCCTAGGGAACATTGCCAAGTTCCTACAGTTCCATGAACACTGAGCCATCCCTCTGGACATCACTCAGTAGTCATATCTGTCACACTTGCATTAATATACATTAACTAATCTGTCATTTCCTGCTGCATAATGACCAGTGCTAGATCCAGTTGTATTTCTACCTTTTTGGAAGAGATGGAAAAAACCCCCAACTAGACTCAACTAGGAAATGCTTTTAAGCAGTTCCCTCAAAAGAAAAAAAAAAATGCCCAGTGAGTTTTACAAAAATACTGATTAATGTCAGATTTTTTAAAAGCATCTCCTATTTAGCGTACTTTTTTTTTCTTTTTTAATTAGGCACAGGGCCTCATCTGAAGTCTGTTGAACTTAGTGAGAGTTCTGAGTGACCTTCTAATGTCTGTTCGAGGCTGTAGAGGCCCCCAAAGTGGTAATGCTGAGAGGTGTAATTGGCCCTATAAATCTCAGTGGGTCATTAATTCTAAATCTCAATAATGTTAAGACCAGGATGCATGTAAATGAAGCAGAGTGATGAGCATAGTAGGAAGATTTATGCAAGCATTTTCTTGCTTTACGTTGCCCAGTAGTAGAAATTGTAGTTTTGGCATGGAAACTTGCTTTCTACCTTATCATCAATTCACGTATATCACCTATGTGTTTTTGGCAATTTATAAATGCATCTTTTTGGGGGAGATGGCTGAGCATTTTTGTCTTTGCCTCTCAGAAGGTAATAGAACACGACTTGTAAATCTCTGTCAGATGAATATAAGGTCCTCAACTCTAATAATTTAATTGGATAAAACCAATTTTCAAAGTGTTATTGCACACAGAGCATTTGCTCCTAATAATTGTGGACTCATAGAATAGTTTGGGTTCGAAGAGACCTTAAAGATCATCTAGTTCCAACTCCCTGCCATGGCAGGGATGCCACTCACTAGACCAGGTTACTCAGCCCCCCATCCAGCCTGGCTTTGAACACTTCCAGAGATGGAACATCCACAATTTCTCTGGCCGGCCTGTTCCAGTGTGTCACCACTGCCATAGTGAAGAAGAGACAGCTCAAATTTTAAAGCATACATGTGAGTTTTGGTTTGGTCTGCAGTGACAGGATCCTGAAGTGTGCAGTGTCTGTAGTTGTCACACATGTGCACCCCAAATGGGGGTGCCCATATCAAGGTGAGCTATGAATTCACCATCTCTGCAAGTACCTTATGAGAATTGCTAATGAAAGCCTTGTTGTTACACAGTGTGACCAGAAAGGCTTTTCAGTGCATTCCTGGTGGAAAAAAAAAAAAATAAACAAAAGAAAAAAAAGAAAAAGGCTTGACTTGGCTCAGTAAGAACCTTTATCTTTTTCCCCCAATCAGAAATTATTTTAATATGTCCTTATCTCATGGCATGTGCTGGGGGTGGTTGCTGCTATATTTGTGCATAAACAAGGAGTCAAAAAAGAAAATTAATTGATGCAGTGGTGTCGATTTTGCCATATGTAATTTGATTGCCAGCTGTGTGTCCAATCCATTCTAAAGTCCCCTTTCCACTTTCCCCTGGTACAATTTACGCTCCTTTGCTTCCCTGCCAGGGACTGTTCAGAGAGATAATCTTTATACCTCAAGGCCAAAAGACCCCCAATGTATCCCAGCATAAACAGAGCACTGGAGGGGAAACAGTTAAATTAAAAAAAAAAAAATTAAAATCAAGCTTTTAAAAATTAAAAAGGCCATTTATGTGGGAAATTGAGTATTGGTAATTTTATGTGATCTGAGGTGGAAAGGGAGATGTTTGATATCCCATTCTGATATAACAGCACATTCAAGTGTTCTGAAACATGTATTTGTCATCATATCTGCCTCCATTTATAATTGAAAAGAGAAATTATGAAAGCTTATTGCTTGGTCTCTGGCCTTTCTGTGCTAAGGCATGTGTATTGCCTTACCAATTCTGAGAGACTTTGTTAGGGATTATCCCTACAAATGCTGCTTAGGCACTTAGCAGCAATGGGGGTTCAGGCAGGAGGGAAAGAAAAGGCAGGGTTTGCATGTGTGTGTGCATGCACCTCCCTCCGTTCTTCAGGCAAGAGCTTCAGTTTAATCTGTAATCTTCTGGCAAAGCAAGGACCTTGACTGCAACTTTATTTGTTTTTTGTACAGTGAATGCCATCAAGCCTTTTACTGTATCTGAAGTAGTTCCGTATTTTTTTTAAATCTGTCTGTTATCTTGTATTGATGCCCCTAACAAACATTAGTATTCATACACAAAATACTACGTGATATACTTAACCTGCCTGAGCTAGAGCCTGACCCAAGGGAAGTGTAAGAGGACCTGAAATACATTAACTGATGAGAATTTCTATTGCAGGGAGCATTAGGCATGCTTTGGTTCTGTTTTGAAACCAGAAAAACTAGGTAAGGATCTGGGATAATGAGAAGAAATGTGGCAAGAACTTCTGTGCTGTAGGTGAACCAAAATCTGATTCAGGCTAGTCAGACTGTTCTTTGTAAAGAGGGATCAAATTCAGAATAGCTGTGAAGCTGCTTTAAGCCAAACCTGTGCTTCTGGCAGAGAACGAGTCTGCTGTGGTTGCAGAAATCATTGATCTTTAAGGTCTGTCAGCCAGTCAGGTTACACACCAGGTTACACCAAATATTCCCAAATAAGAAGTTCTAAATAAAAGATTGAGTCCATACATCTAACCAGAACAGATTTACAGTTTTTCAAGATAGGTAGTACTTAATTTTGTGTGATAACATTTCTTTCTGCCATTTTTGTGTATTTAAGTTAGAATACAGTCCCAGGTTCTAGAATAGATAGCATTTTCCCTGCAAAGAAACCTGTCTGGCGAAAGAAGAATAGCAAAACTCTCTTTAGTTTTGCTATTTAGTTTATGAAACCTTCTTTGTTGTCTTTCTACCTATGCCACAGATTTTTTTTTTTAAGTTAAAATTATGGTAGCATTGGAGTTAGTGTTGGAAGATGTTCTTCCTTTTTCTATGTTTGAGTTTCCATTTCAGAGATAAGATCAGGATAAGAACATTCACAGGATCAACACACTCCTCTGGATTGTCATTACAGTCACAGAAAAGAGATATATGGTGGAACTTCACTTCTGTGGGTTCTGTGTGGTGTCATTCCCTTGAATTATATGAATGGGAGAATTGTCCCAGTGGTTGTTTGTTATGATCCTTCTCTCTGTAAAGGTCGTTGCTAATTGCTGTTTATAATTTTGGAGAGACTATGTTCAAATATATCTTTGATTATTCATCTTCCATAGATTTGTGTCTAGGGGACTTGAAAGTGACAAGAGTAAATGATAAAAAAAACCCATTTGCACATAAGCAGTTTTCAGTTCTTAAAAGTGAAGGAAGTAAAGAAGAGAGAAAGTCCTTTTCATGATCCTTTTTCTGACTTCAGCTCTTTAATTCCTTCCTCAAACCCTCCATTCCTGCTCCTCTACACCCCTACTTTTGGTTAAGGAAAAGAGGTCCTTTCTCTTGGTGAAAGCCAAGGAAAGCTTGGTAGCATTCATAACAACTTC
Organism: Rhagologus leucostigma; assembly: GCA_013397725.1. Classification (NCBI taxonomy): domain Eukaryota; kingdom Metazoa; phylum Chordata; class Aves; order Passeriformes; genus Rhagologus; species Rhagologus leucostigma. Next base: position 920,616 of record VZTD01005474.1, on the reverse strand, counting down.
GCAGTCCAACTATTTTCCTCTGTGTGCAGTACAGTACTTATTTTTCTTTATTCTGTTTAAAAATTTTGTTGTCAGTTTTTAGGTGTTTTGACTGAATCTTCAATGTTCTCTACATCAAAAATGTTGGTGTTCCTTTTTCAAGCTCTTAGAAAAACACGTCCAAGGGGAGGAAATGTATAGTTTGTTTCCTCAGAATGCTGCTGTATTGTGATAGGAGTATCATTCTGACTAAGGTTTGATTTCTAATCTCATTTGTTCGGCTGTACAAACTTTTATGTCATATAAATATCACGGAGGATTATTTGCCTCAGTGCAGGGAATTTTTTTTTCTGAAAAAGCGTGATTTTTTCAGAAACTCCTTGAGAAAGTTGGTTTGGAAGCTGTTGTATTTATGTAATCTCAGTTTTCCATTTATGAATTCTGGTTCAGTTGCTTCATCATGGGATTCCTCAAGCAATATGCGGTTGGAGCCTGGAGCAGGAGTGATAGATGACCATTAGCCTTGATGGTGCCCACCAAAGTGGGAACTACTGGTGCTGTACTCTTAGAAAAAGTCTTCAGCCCAATTACTCTGCAGGAGAAGCAATGGGAACATTCTTTATTTTTCCAGAAGCAGAACAAAGTACATTTATAAATAAGACCCTGGAGAACTTGCTGAACTCCAGGAAGCTAGGCTGACTTCTTCAGGAAAGCAGTTTGCTTTGCATGACTGTCTGTCCTAGAAGGAAGGAAATGTCCCATATGGGTGGTAGGGCAATATGATGTGATTCGGTAGAGTTATATGGGGGGAAAAATGATCCCGTATTCCTGTTAGGTGTCTTATTTCAGTGTAAAAATACTTTAGGAAAGGGAAGCAGAGAAATAAAAGTCTAAGTAAGGTAAAACTGACTGTGTTAGCTCTGAGCTATAAATTCTGTGTGTCTATAAGAACATAGTTGGGAACGACTGTGGTTTATCTAGCATGTTGTTTTTGGTATCTTTGCATTTCCAGATCATATTTCTTTGAAGAAATAAAGGATGGGAGGGCTATCCAAAATGCATGTGACACATGATCCAGGTAAAGAGCAAGGACTGCCCAGTACAGGCTGCTTAGGGACACCCTGGCTGAATATGTTGGGACCTGAATATGGTCATCTTGAAAACTCTATCCAAACTTTTTGAAAATGTGTGAAAATATACTGTCCAATTCATATAAATTCTCTTAGAAAAAGTTATGGAATTTTACTGCCAATTATGTTTTGAATAATATAAATTGGGAATCTGTGCTCTTATTAATAAATCATAAAATAGCAGGAGAACGTAAGGATAGTCTGGTGCAACCAACCTTTTATGGCAAAAGCACAGTCTAAACAAGATGGCCCAGCACCCTGTCCAGCCAAATTTTAGAAGTATCTACTGTTGGGAAATCCACCACTTCCCTTAGGAAATTATTCCTGTATCTGGTTGTTTTTGTTGTGAAAAATGTTCCTCTTGTGTCCAATTGTAATCTCCCCAGGAGAAACTTTAACTCATTACCCCTTGTCTTTTCAATGTGACTCATTGTAAAAGGGATCTCCATCACCTTTTTAGCCATCCTTTAAATACTGGAGCATGGTGATAAGGTCTCCCCTGAGCCTTCTTTCCTCAAGGCTGAACAAAGCCTCGAGAAAGGCTGAGAGAACTGCCTCTCTTCTTGTTGCAGGCTTCCCAGTCCTTTCATCACCTTTGTGGCCCATCTCTGGGCCCTCTCCAGCCTGTCCACATCTATTTTGCATAGTGATGACCAAAACTAAGCACAGCATTCCAGGTGTGGCCTGATAAGCACTGAGTAGAGTGGGACAATGCCTTCTTTATCTCTGTTGGGGATGCCCTTGATGATGCATCCCATTGGCTTCCTTTGCCACAACAGCTGCACCCTGTTCACTCCTATTGAGCTGCTTGTCCACCAGGACCCCCAGCTCCCTTTCCACAGAGCTGCTCCCCCTCTGGGGAGATCCCAGCCTGTGCTGCACTGCTGAATTATGCTTTCACTGGTGCAAGTTTTTACATTTGTCTTTGGTGAACTTCATAAGGTTCTTGTTAGCCTACTCTTGCAGCCTATCCGTGTCTTCCTGCGGGATGGCTCTCCCTTACAAAGTGCCCACTTCGCTGCCCAGTGTGATATCATTGGAAACTTCATCCGAGTGCACTTGATCCCATCATCCAGATCACTTATGGGGATATTAAACAGCATTAGGCCCAGTATTGATCCCTGGGAGATCCCACGGGTTGCCAGTTTATAAAGGAGCTCTTTACCATCACTGTCGGAGTGCTGGTGGTCAGCCAGTTTCCCACCCACCGCACGACCCACTTGTCTAGACCTCAGTGCATCAGTTTCTCAAGGAGGAAGCCATGGGAAACTGTATTGAAAGTCTTGGAGAACTCCAGGTAGACAATATCCATTGCTTAACCCACATCAACTGCGCAGGCTACTTTGTCAGAGAATGCCTTTAGGTTTGTCAAAAACTTATTGCCCTTGGTGAATCCATGCTGGCTTTTCCTGATCACCTGCTTCATCTGACTTGTGATAACCTGCAGGAGGATTTGTTCCATAACTTTCCAAGGGAATGAAATACAGCTGATGAGCCTTTAATTTTCTTGATACTCCTTTAAGTTCTTCTCAAAGATGGGGGTGACATTAGCCTTCTTCCAGTTTTCTGGTATGTCTCCTGATCTCCATGATTTCTCAAAAATTATGGAGAGCAGCCTCACAATGACATCAGCCAGCTCTCTTAACACACTCAGGGCCCATGGATTTGTTGGGTGAAGCTCCAGTTCACAAACCAACTCTTCTCTCACTGACAATGGCTCTGTGTTTGCATCAGCATGGATTTTTGTTTCTAAGGCTTGGGGCCCGACACTATTGGTGAAGATGGAGGTGAAGAAAGAGTTGAGAAGCTGTGCCTTGTCAGTGTTGTTAGTAACTAATTCATCTTTCCTGTTTAACAGCAGGTCAGTAGTTTCCTTTTGTACCTACCTTTTGTTTATATATCTGAAGAACTCTTTTCTTGTAGTGTTTTGCATCTTGGGCCTATTTCAATTTGAGTTGAGCTGTTGCTTTTCTATTTGCATCTTTGCATACCCTGACACTGGCCCCGTAGTTCTCAACTGTTATTTGTCCACTTTGTCCATCTCTGGTATGCTCCTCTTGGTTTTGAGCAAGTTCAGAAGCAGTTTTGAGCAGACTCAGAAGGTCACAGTTAAGCCAAAGGAATCTCTTGCTCCATCTGCTTCCCTTACCTTTAAAGGGCATGGACTCTCTTTGTACTTCCAAGAGAGTGTTCTTGAAAAACTCCCAGTACTCACTACCTCGTTTTTGCTCCATGAAAGCTTTCAATGGAATCCCTCCCAAACACTGCCTGGTTCTGAATACCTGCTTCTCCAAGAATTAGTATAAATACTTTCTGTTAACCAAAGCTGTTCTTGTAATCAAAAAGCAGATAGAAGGAGACTTGCGTTTGTCAGACACTAAATATAAATCTGAAAGAAATGGTTTTATAGACTCTGTTAGTTCCTGCTGTGGCTCAGAGATCTGGAATCCTTTTTCAAGTGTACATTTGCCAACAACCCGGGCTTCCATAGTGCAAACCCCATCAATCATCTACTTGTATTTCTGCAGCATACAGCACAGCCAACAGGGCATGAAAATCTAGACTGCCATTTCTTGGAACTAGGAGAGGTAGCAAGAGAGGGAGAGTATTTATTGAGAGCCTGTGTGAGGATGTCATCACAGCCTTCTTGTTTTTCTCAGTTGTTTTGGTTTTTTTTAACTGTCATATGCGTCAGTCTCTAAGATGTCTAGTAAATACATGACCCAAACTGTTATGTGCCCTAGATACTCTTGATGGCTTTGATGTTGCTGAGAAAATGAGGATTCAGTTTGCATCTTGAGAAAAAGTAGCCTGAATTCATCGCAGGTAACTTTAAAAATAAGTGTTTAACAAGGCTGCCTATTCTAGAAACATCTATCACCCAACTTTCCTTTGTGTGAAGAGAGGCAGATACCTTTATAGGTCTGAATCTGTAGGTGTAGGCTTTGGTCCTAGCATGACTGACATCTTCTAAAGATACCTGTTTCTCTGCGTTAACTAGACAGAGTCTAGGATGCTTACATTACATTCAGGTCCTTCAGCTGGGAACAGCATGTAGGTGGAATGTCTGATATGGTGGGTGTGGTGGACAGCAGCTTTTCTACAGCCTGTCTCCAGCAGCTATATACTGTTGTGGAATAATTTAAAAAACCATGGACTACCTATACAACTGAGATAGCTCATGATTGACCTTCAGCTGTGTTGACAAAGGAACAGGTGGAGGTTGAGAAGAAATGGTGACTATCCAGCACATCTTGCAAGTAGAAGCAAGAAAGGAAAGGTGGTGGCTGCACCTAATTCGTGCATTCTGATGATCTCTGAAGATACAGAGCACCAAAGACAGCTGAGACCTGATCAGTGAAGTAACAACTTCCCTATAAACTTGCTAGAAAACTTTGGAGGGTGCCTTTGAGGGCTGAAGAATGGTATGATTATGTTAATGTGCTTTAGGTCTGCTCATCTCCATGGGAAGACATGATGATTCCATTTTGAGGGAGAATAAAGAAAAACATGTTTTTCATACCTTTCACTCCAAAGAGGTCACTTGCCTTTTGAGTGCACTCAAAGGTAGAGGGGAATATATGAAGTATATTGTGCACTTTAGAGGGGAATATATGAAGTATATGTATGAAGTATAAGTGAATATATGCCTTTTCTGGGTGTACAGTTAAGAATTTGAGTGTAACTGTAATAAGTACTGTTCATATATTACATATTGTGTTGGGTTGGGATTTTTTAAAAGAGGCTCATTAGCAACTTTATTATTAGTTAAGCAAATCACACTTTCTACCATTCAAGTACTAATATTTTATTGAAGAACATTATTCACTAACTCTAAATGCAGTGACTGGCAGTACTCATATATGATTAACAATTAATTCATATAATCATTGCATAGAACATAGAGTAAGCATTGCTTTGGTCTGTGAAGTTTCCTGAGCATAATGCCATAGGTGTGTGATCAGAGCACATGCCTTCCATGCTGCTTGCCTGTTTTTCTATTCCTCCTAAGTAATATCAGGTATGGAAAGTGGAAGTTGTGTAAATGCAAGTTAGTAGCATTTGTAGGGCCCAGTGTCCCTTGGTGACCTCCCTGAGACAGATTCCAAGCTGCTTGTGTTTCCAGGTTCAGACTCTCCCTCAATTTTGAGAGAGCTTTTTCCAGTTTTCCCCTCCCATAAATCTTTTTGTAAGGAAGATACTCTTTTTCAGTGTCTGGGGCTTTTAATTTTTTAATCATTCACAGATGGCAGAATGCTGCCTGGCTGTGGTGAGTATCCCTGGATGCTGACACGCTGCATTTCCATGTTGTTTCAGCAACAAGGGGAGTTGAGTACGAGCAAGGAGGCTGTGTTTTGCGGAGGGCCTTTTCTATTACAGGAATGGTATGAGTGAAAACTAGCATCATACTGTCTTAATTCCACAATGACAGTAAAAGGACTATGCATTAGTGGTGTTCTAGCTAGCTCACTGTCTTTTGAATGTCTTTATTAGGTCAGAAAACTTTAACGTGTACTTACATGCAGTCTGTGTTCTGAGCCCTCCACATCTATTATATGCCATAGAGGCTTTTAAAATTTAGCTTAGCTTCCAGCATCATTCTTCAAATTACAGTAACTTACTTCTTGACTGAGAGCACTTCTGAGAACTAATCTGTGATGTGTTTACTTTGGCTGGAGGAATTGAAATGCTTTAAAGGAAAAAAAAAATTAAAAGCTCCCCAAATGTTCCCGCAGCTTTGCTTTCTCCTCTTATTATGCTAATCTGATTGTTTTTAATGTGAGGACTTCTTTTGCCCTGGGTCTTATATACTCTGCAGTGTCATAAAAGGTATACCACTTTACAGCTAAGTAATGTTGACTTGTAAGTTAGAAAATCTGAGGTTTTCATTTGAAATACTGCACTGTGTAGGAATGTGTCTATTTTTTCTCTTACTGTCCTGAAATATAGGAAATCACCACATTTAACATCTACAAGGTCTTACCAGGATGTCTATCTAAAAGGCTGCCTAAGTGAGCTTAAGAAAAACAAAAACATCTACTTTAATATTCAGTTTTTTAGTCTTTGGAAAAATAATTTATTATATGCCTTGTTGGTTATTGCCATGATTTAGATAACAGGTAAATTAATGTACCATTAGAGTTAATTGTCCTGTCTATACTTACTGGGACAAAGAGATTCAGAAGTGATAGTGAGAGATTTGTCAGTATTTGGAAAGTTTTGTTTCTTTATTCTCTGATAGTTAAATTCACACCTGTGTGTAGTGTAACCATGGAGACCATTCTTGCCTCTTTTGTGGACTTTTCTTAGAGAAGACTAGGCTAATGTTCACACTAATTCAAGGGGTAATGCAGAACTCTCTTTAAATGTGCTTGTACAGTTCTTGTAAGGGTACCACCTAGAATCTTGTGTTTCTTTCTGCTCCTCAGTTCCTTCAGAGAAATCCTAGTAGGTAATAATTTGCCTTCAGGCTTCGTAGTGAATGGTTCAGGCAAGTAGGCTCCTTTCCATGGCCACATGCAGTTAATGTATAGACAAAAGTGGTGAAGGAGTGCAGCTTGGGACTCATTGATGTTTCGGTGCTGATGATATGCAGGCCTGCTGCCCTTGTGCTGGACCCAGCTGCTAATTTCCTAATGTTTGGCTGGAGCCTGGGCTTGGATAAAAGGGAGCTGGCTGTGACTTGGGCCAGATAATTTGGAGATGCTAATGGCTCATTTGTTAAAACAAGTAGAGGGCTTGGCAAAGGGAGAGGGAGTTTCTTTCTGCCTCACCTCACCCCTTCTCTCTGCTTTCCACCTTGAGGGTGTTAATTTTGTGGGCGCTCTTTGGAGTGCCCATGGACACTGGTGTCCAAGGTTTGCTCACAAGGGGAGGAGTTGCTGTTCTATACTATGCATATCATCGCTAGGGGGGCCTGGTTTCAGGAGAAAAAGGAACGTACAGAAGAAGTGCACTATTTTTTTCCGTTTCTTCCTTGGGGAACTTGCTGGAACCAGCGCTGTGGACTCTGTCCCTCTCCTGCTGCCGCCCATCCCTTCACATCCCTCAGAAAGAGCGCAGCTCCAAGCAGTGAACACAGCTGAGCTCACCAAAATGTGCGCGCTGCAGTGCCGGTGCTGGAAGCAGGTGTGGGCGACAAAGCAGTGGCGAACCGAGTCCAAAGGAGCTGAGCCCAAGCCAAGCCCCAGCGAAATCCATCACAGTTGAGTGGAGCTGTCCAGAGCAAGTGGCACTATGTGGAGTCAAACCAGTGGAGCGGTCTGGAAGAGGACAACACTGTGTGTAGTCAAACCAGGGGAGTGGAGCAGTCCAAAAGCAGGAGGTGTGGCTCAGTGTGGACAATCCAACTTTTTGGGGGTTTGTCGCTCAGTGTTTCTCATTGACTCAAGCTTGAGGAAGGGGAATGCTATCTACGGAGAGCATCCACCATCTTGCGTTTGTCCCAGCGGCCACACAGAGCTGAGCTGAGGTGGTGAACACCTTTTCTGTGTAAAGCACCTTCTCTTTTGTATACTTTTGTTATTAATATTTCTGCTGTCACTGTGTGTTTCTTACTCCATTGCTGTTTGCTTTCAGTAACTTGTTATCTCATCCCATAGTCTCTGCCTTTGTCGCTCTCTCACCAGAGCAGGGCAGAGAGAAGGGGAGAGGCTTATTTGGAGTTTAATTCCTATCTGGTTTTAAACCACCACAACTGATCACAAATACACATTTCCATCTTTCTTCTTTGTGGTTACAAGTGTTTCTTGTGAAGATGGATCTTCCTATTGTACATATTTCTGTTTGGTACATTCTGGCTCATTCAGCAGCTTACCCATGAGTGTATCTTTGCAAACCACTTGAGAGAGAGGAAGAAATGTCAGCTGTTGCAGGCCGTTGACTGCCAGTTACTGATTTGGGCTGGCTGGCATGAACACAGTTATGTCTGCGGTTAAAAACTCTGGATTTCTTTTCTCTGTTGGCTTGGATTCAAGGACCTTTACGTAGAATAGTTTGCTTTTACTTGAGATTTATGGCTGGAGTTCAGATAGATCCTTATGTGCATCCATGGGAGATGAAGACTATTGGTATGTATGTCTTCGACATGTTAGCCTGGATGGTGTGTGCACAAGGCTCTCCTTTAGGGCCATGATCCCTGCTCTCTGTGAAGAAGCCATCACGCACCACCCGTGTTTCCCCACTGAGAGATCAGTTGCAGAAGGAAGTGAACTTTCCACTTAGGAGATTGTGGCTTCTGTTATGGCAAATAAGTACCTCGTGTTGCCTCTTAAGAAGGAAATTTTGCAAGATTTTCTGTCTGTCTTCAGTAGCAGTGCCCCAGCTCAACAGCTTGAGGTTAGGTATTTTAAGCTGTTGTATCAGTGTGATCAACACTGGGTTTAGTGACGTGTGAAGACAGTTTCTTATAGGACAGTCAGATCCAAATTCTCTACTAGTTACAGAAGAATTTTTCAGTATGNAAATTATATAATACATGTATTTTTACTCACTCCAAATCCACTAGCTCAAATTTGAAGACATATGGCTGCATGCTTTACAAGCTGTAGCTTCCACTGTTAGCCATAAGTAGGAGACATTATGGAAGCAACAGTGGGATGGGTTGCTGTGGTCAGGTCTGCATTTGGGCGGAGCAGATGAAATTCTGCGAGGTAATAATGGAGAAAAGCTATCACTGGCCACTTTTTACAAGTGAGATGTCCAAGCGTAGAGATGTGAATTTGAATGTGCACCAGGAGGTGCGGGATGTAATTTAAAGTGCCACAGACTTAGTTAAAATATGCCAGTTGACAGCTCTTGCCATCTTGGATTCAACCAAGAATGAACATTTCTGAGTACTAGAAAATAAGTATGAACTGGATCTTGAAGTAGGCTTTCGGGTTTGTGTACAGGGCATACTTACATAGGTTTTTATTGTTTCGGTAGAGGACTATTTGATACTCATATTTCAAAAGATTCTCTAGCTAACTGCAATTAGAATATTTTAATTTTAAAGAAGGTTTTCTTTTAACAGAAGCTGTGCTGCATGATAAATGTGGTTTTGGTCACTTGGTAAAAATGCTTTGATATAACTTTATTTAGCTCGCATTGTACAAGATATTTTTTTCATTTACAATGTATGTTCATCATAAAGGGATCAAAATACACAGTAATTGAAAGAGCTTTGTTTCCAGGGCAATTCTGTCCTCAATTATTTTTATGTGTTCTCTACTTCATATACCCTCAATTGAACTGTTTTATTTTAATCATTTTTCTCACTTTATAGTGGTGAATTTGTTCCTGTTGAAGTTCAGTCTTTGTCGTTTCATTTAGCAGTTTTCCTGGGAAGTCAGAATGTTACATAAATGCAGAAGATATGTGCTGTACATCAATTTTGATTATCTTGAAAACACTACACAGTTTAGATCTATAAACACATGTACAGATATTTTAAGCACAGTAGCAATTCTGCTGAACTTGATGAGTCTGTTTTCAAAGTTAGAGGAATGCACAGAAATTTCTGAGCAGCAAGTGCACAGACCTTCACTTGCCTCTGAAATTTATTCTTTCCAGAGTGTGGCTTACTAATAGTAGGGGTGTATTTTTTTTTTTCCAATGAACTAATAGGAAAAACGTTAAAGGGAAGCAAGGTCTTCTGGTGGCGTGAAGGTGACAGTTTGAAAGATGCTGCGTGGGGTCCATTTTTCAGCTAATGCCCCTTTTATCCACAGCTGACAGCAGCAGCAGAGGAACAAAATCTTGCTGCTTAAACTTCATGGTTCATCCATAGCGATCTGCTTTTTTTTGGTTAGTAAATCACACTACCTAATAAGATGTTTCAATATATTTTAATATATTTTAATAGCTATCTGGTGTAACTGTTAAATTATAATATTGCCCGTTAAACTCTGTTAGTAATTACTGAGAATTTTCTTCTGAAAAGGTGATTCCCCACCCCCATCTCCTTTTGCCCCTAGGGAAACTTTATTAATTTCAGCAGAGATTTGCTAGTGATGTTTTTTTCCTTTTTACAAATAGTTTGGAGGTTGGAGTGCTTTTTAGTAGAATCTCTAGGTGTTTCTGGAAGCAAAACATTAAAAAATAAAGACGAATAGGATTGTTCAGGAAGAAAGGAGAAGAAACAAAATGAGGACATTGGAAATAAAGGTGAAGACTGAAACCTTCTAGAGTGCAACTTCATGTGAAGTTCATTCAGGCCGAAAGATGGCTTAAAGTCTCTAACAGGACTTTATCAAATATACTGGAGATAGTTTGCAACCTGAAGTACATCAGTCATATACCTACATGTTTGCTGAACTGAGCACCAAATCATATCAAGCTTATAAATGAAAGAAGAAACATGACGTTATTAATCTTTTGAATCTTCACAAAAGTAGGTTTCAGCTTTGGTCTTCCCAGAGACAACCGAAAAAAAAAAATTTAAATCCCAATCTTCTCTTTATATAGATACATTTCCTCCTGACACTTTACTACAAAGACCCTAGCAAGGGTATCTTTTGTAAGGAAATACGTATGCAAGCCCCAAGAATCTCTGGTTCAGGAGGCCAGAAGCAAGAAACTGGGTTTGGTCCTGGGTTTGTCTGCAAGTGAGGTCTGCTGGGCTTGCTCTTCCCTTATCTTCTTTCCCTCCTTCTAATACTCTAGCTATGGTAGAAGAAATATTTCTAAATAACTGGATCCACGCATATGGCTTTTAGCAGATTCCCACTGAACTCGCAATTATGAAACACATAAGTCTAACTAGGTCATTTCCCAGATTCCTCCCCAACATTTCATTGACAGCTTTTCCTTCTTCTTCGTGAATCATAGCAGTATTTTCAACCTTACACCAACTAATAGAAGAAATACTACATTCACCTTCCCTGGCAGACAGTAACACATTATGTTTGCTAAAAGTCACGCAGCTGTGCAGAAACAACAAGATTTTTTATCTCATCTGGACAAAGAAGCACATGAAGAGGGTAAGATGAACTCTACCTGGCACAGCCTTTTTCAGGAATCTGCTGCTTCCAGATTGAGGAAACCTAAGATGACCATTGCAAAACAACAGAGTTTGCATTACACTTTCCCCTTGGCAGCTGTATAGTGAGGCCAAAATTCATCTGGGATGCTGAGAGGTAAACAATGGAGATGAGTGACACACCACAGAATAACTGCATCCAGGTATCTGTGAGGCTCTAATCTCAAAACTGTGGTGGGAGGGAGGAGATTGTCTTTCAACAGGGAGAAATGTGTTCGTTTAAAAGCTTTCTATTCTCTCCAGCAGTCTGGTCAGTAGCTACCCAGCTTGGTGCTGAAACTGTTCTCCCAAATTGATGATTTGCAGTAAGGAAAATGTCACAAAATTGCCCAAAAATTGTAAAATTCTTACAGAATTGGTGGGGAGAGGACAGGGAGAGGGTTCTGGGTTTCTGAGTTTCTGATTCTCCTGGGATCACTGACATTCCATGAGATGGTTCTTGTGATCCTAACTGCGAATCACTGTTCTTAAACAAAAGAAGTTTCTCAACAGCATAAATCATTCCATGTGTTGGAAGGGACCTTAAATACCGCCTAGTTCCAGCTCCCTGCCATGGGCTGGGACACCTTCCACTCAACAAGTCCTCAAAACCCCTTCCAACCTGGCCTTGAATACCTCCACATATGAGGGATTCACAGCTTCTCTGGGCAAAATCACACCACGTTCTCCTATTTACAAAATTCTTATCCTTTTATCATGACACCTGTATTTACAACCCTTCACTTTCAGAATACTTAAATTATGCTTCCAAATTTTAGTGGAACTGTAGGCTAGGCATTTGGATACAAGAAAAAAAAAGCTTTGGATTCTGCTTGGTATTCACATCTATCCCCAGGCAGCCATAAAATGAGATATGAGTGCGTCTGCAAAGCTGAGAAGAAAATAGTGCAGCATTGTAAAATTAGCAGCTGCTGACCCATAACTAATTCGTAATGGCAGTATTTGTCAACCTCATTAATGAAGTAGTATATAGAAATACAAGATACTGACCAAAAAAAGGTTAAATACAGCAAAGGCAGCTTCCTAAGCAAATTATCTAGGCCCTCTTATGGATGGCTTGTCTAGAAACTTTGCAACAGACTGAAAAAATGGAAATGAAAACTTGTGTTATGAAGCCTGGTAGATTTTCATTACTTTCTGAGTATATCCCTTCAGCAGTAACTTACTAAAAGGGCATTTTATTATAAGTTGATGGGTCATTTTGTGAAACTGTGGCACTTTAGTCAAAATAACTCACTAAAGAAACAGCACGAGTAATAGTGCCATTTACCACACAAATAAATACGTGCAGATTTTTCCTGTAGTAACTAACCACACCACAGAGTAGCCTAAAGTTTACTCCACATCTATACAGTATTTTCAGACATTGTTCATGACTATGCTGTTTAAAAACAAGTATCTGTAAGTGTGGGATTTTTGCTTGCTCTCTTTTCCTTAGGATGGTGAACAGTACTGCCAGGCACCATCATTATTAACTACGCAAGTTTAAGTCTTTGAATTGACAGTCGTTACCAGCTCTGAGCAGCATGTGTTGAAAATACTGCACATCTGCTGAAACCCCTGAACAGCAATTGGCTTCTTCCGGAAGTTGCTTTGTAGAGACTGCAGGACATGGCTACACAAGTGCTGGATTGCACTCGCATACCCACCACTAGCACTGTCTTTCTCTGCACAGCTCCACAAGGTGCTTCTGTACACAGGTGCCTGTTTGGTACCGTTCCTTCTATTTTCTGTCTCTGCAAGGACAACTTCTCTGTCCTTTTGCCCCTCCCTGGAAAGATTACTTTCCTTGCTGCAGTGGGCCTACGTGGTTTGCAGCTAACACTCCACATAGCTGACCTCATAGTGCTGTGGTTTGCACTTGCGTCTAGGAGGGTGTTGGTAACACACCCACATGTTGGCTGAGCAGCACCAAGGCTGTCTCTTCAACATCCCCATGGGCCAGGAGACCAGGAATGGGCAAGAGGTTGGGAGGGGATGCAGCCAGGACAGCTGACCCCAGCTGACCAAAGGGACATCCCATACTGTACAGTGCAATACTCAGCAATAAAGTTAGAAGAAAGGTGAAGGAGGAGTGCATTCATTATTAAGGAGTTTGTTTTCTGAAGCAGCTGCTGTGTGTAATGGGGCTTCTGCTTCCTCCTGAGTGGCTGAACATCCTCTGCAGATGAAAGTAGAGACCAAATCATTTTGCTTTGCTTCCATAGACAGCCTTCTCTTTTCCTCATTAGACTGTCTTGAACTCAACCCATACTTCATCTCATTTTCTCCACCTGTTCTGCTGAAGAGGGGGAGCGAGAAACCAGCTGGGTGGGCATCTGGGTGCCAAAGTTTTCCCTTCCTCTGTCTTTATACTGGAGTGCACAGGCCAGGAAGGCTCCTCCTATAATACCACCCAGAGATCACCAAACGCTTAATCATTGGAGCTTCTCCACTTGTGACAGGGATATGTCACACATTTTACAGTTGGTGAGGTTCTGTCCCTTGTGTGCTCTGGATGTGAAATGTAAAAGCTGAGGAAAAGGGTGAACAGCTGCTGTACTGATGCCAGTCTTTGTGGCAGCACTGATAAGGTGCTGCTTTTCTAAGCAGTGCTGAAGACTCATTGCTTTGTCCTCCATGCTGCATAGACTTGGAGATCATCCCAAGATGTGGCCTAACTTTACTTTTCTTTCCCACCCATTTTAACCCTGTCAGTGATAGGCAGACAGGCTAGTATCTTGTGTATTTTTATGGAAGTCCTCAGGTAATATGTGCTACCAAGAAACGAGGAACTTGTTCAAACAATTTACCAAACAGACCAGATATGACTATCTACTGATTTACTTTGTCAGCGACTGTGGAAGTTTCAATGGCTGAATACAGGTTTCTTGGAGAAAGCTTCTGCACCTTGCACCAACATCCATGCTAGATTTAGGCCAGGAGTTTAACTACTTCTTGTGAATAACAGGCCTTACTATCTCAGTATATTTTTTTAAAATCCATTTGATTCCAGAAAATTTGCCCCACAAAATATTGTTAGATGATAAAATTTGTTCTGCTTTTACCCCTTACTTGATAGTTCTCGATAAAATAACTTATTTGATGAACATAATCATGCTCCTTTTAAAGAAAAAATAAGCAACTGTGGTATCACCAGTCTGACCTTGTGAAACAGTACAGACAGGTGTCTCAGCAGGAAGAGGGCTGGGATGAAAAATTAAAAGAGGAAGTTGCAACGGTTCTTCCCTGTAGAGGATCTGAAATTTGAAAGGAAGCATTTGTCACTATGCCGGAATTCCCTGACACAAATGTGTCGCTTAGAGAGCACAGAGGGTAGGAAAAGCAGAAGGGCTGCAGAAAACAACAAAATCTTGTTCTTTCTGTACAAGAAATCATCTGCCACTGGGTATTTAGAACAAAATTTTGCAGTGTCTCCATAAAGTCCTACTACATGATCATGTGTAAGGGCTTTACTTGCATAAGTGCCCTTCACTTCCGCTCTCTTGTGTTCTTGATGGGTATCAGGGTCAAACTTCCTCAAAGTGGAGCCATAGGAACACTTGGTTTTCCCATAACACTAAGATCTTGCCCTTTGTTTGATGGTGCTTAGGGACCATTGCATATTTAGTGCTTTTACAGTCTTAGGAACATACTAATCTCTACTAGTGACACTTTAGAAGAATATTTAAGTTCTTGCCAGTTTCCCAAAGAAAGCAACTTATTGGAGAGTACAAAGCCTCTGCTCTTCTCAAGGTGGCTAATGTGATTCCACAACTATGCAATTCCAAGTCCACCATTGTCATCTGTCTGGTGAAAGACACTTTTTGCAAGAAATACATCTTCCCCTGCATGAACATGGAATTCCTGAGCAGAAGAACGGTAGAAAAGAAAAAAGTCCTTGGTAAACTTTTTCAATTGTGAGAAAAGTTCATCCGAAAGAGGAAGAATGCCCCCATTCCCATCACAATATGTAGAAAGTGTTGCTTTTGCAGAAAGTACCTAGGGCTCTTTGTATATCCTGGGCAAAGCACAGCAGTTTGCTTCTTTTGTTGTTGTTTCTTTTGCTTCCTTTTTCATCATGGCATTCCCCTCTCCCCCATCTCCCATATGGGTATTTTTATTCCCTGAACTCTATTCATGCTGATTATTTTCATGAGGCCTCAGATGTGGGTTTATCAAAGATCTTGAATAGAGCACCCTGATGCTTCTGTAGTCCAGGTGGCAGGAGAGTGGGCAAGAGAATAGGCAGAGGCAGTTCCAGTCTCCGCCACAAACATTTCTTCCTGCTTAGGATGGTGACTTCCTCACTCCTCTTTGGAAGGCTTTCAGTCTCTTTTTATAGCAAATGATACTCTGCACAGAAAATTCTGTGCTTTGGGTGGAGAATAAGGAGTCATGAGGATTTCAAAATGAAATTGTTGGGTCCCAGATGTCTACTAAGTAGATTTGCATGTCTTTTAGAAATTTACTCCAAAATACATCCATCTTTTGATATTGTTTTCTATTCTGTACACCTATATATTGTGAATATGCTCAGTATTAGTTACAAGTCCCTAAACTCACATTTAATTCCAACAGAACACTTAAATTTTTCTTTTTTTTTGTGAACAGAGTGTTTTTTCTCTTTTTTTTCTTTTATTCTAATCTCTAAAAAAACGTAGCCAGAAAAAGTGGTTATAACCAACATTGTGGCTTTGACTAAACTTGGAAATGGAAAGCAGGAGTTAAAGTTGAAAATTGGGTCTTAAAATAAACTATTCAATTCATTTTGTTGTTGGTGATTACATTAGTGTCTGAGAAAATGTGTGATGCTATAGTCCTTAGGCATAATAGGGTTAGATGAGGACAGAGTGTCAGATGTAGCATTTGTCATTACCTTTCAATTGCCTATTTTCATGCTGTTTTGTATTTGTGTTGAACTATTAATACTTGAATGTAGATTTTTCTCTGACTTTGTGAGGTTTTTTTTACAAAAATTCTTCTTGGCATGCTTTATTTCCCTGTCACTGTCAACAGAAGAAATGTTTCTTGTTAAATGCAGTTTGTCTCCCGTTTTGATTCTTCTTTAAAGAAAGTAATGTGCCAAAGTAAATTCAGCTATTTGCTTCTCTTTCATAAGAGCTGATAATGTGTGTTATTAATTACCTTGCCATTGTATGGTTAAATATATTTTTTTTTTCTGTTCAGCAACTCTACCTTCTGTTGTGTAACTGTTCCATAAAGGTCATATTTTTACCAGACAATAATCTTAAATGTCATGCTTTCCATTATGTTTAACTACTTCATATCTAGATGTATACCTGGTGGAGCAGAGTACTCTTTGCTAAATGAGTTTTGGAGATTGGCAAAGTAATTTAATTCAAAATAAAAGGAATGTCATTATTCTTCCCGTGCCTGTATATTGCTACTTTGAAACCATCAGAAAATTTTGAGAATACATGCAGTTGATCTCTGTTTGCTGTTTATAAATGTGGCCGATGTACTGTATACCAGAAAAACAGTGCTTAACACATGGCAGTGATTTAACAAAAAGAAACACTTTGTGCCTGAAAGCCGTTTGCCTTCTGGCATTCTCTTGGGATTCCAATAAAGCACAGGGAAGTGAAACAACTACTTGCATGTTTGAGTAGGTCTGTAAATGCTGAGGATGCAAGTGTCTGACCAGAGATACTTATGTGTGGTGGTTATGTATTTTTGGAGCGGTGTTTAAATATTTCATAGTGGTTTATTTGGGCATATGCGTGTTAGGTGTGGGCATGCAGTGCCCACCATGACAGAAGGTGACCCATAACCTCTACAACATTAAAGGCTTTTAGTGCAGGATTTAGCCTAGTATTTGAAATACTCTTGGTCTTTGCTGCCATGTTCTGCAGGGAGAACATAAACCTGCCAGTATTTTGTTCCTATTCTCAGTCTTTTATTTCCATTATTGTTCCAGACTGTTCGCATTTCCCTTAAAAGCTTTACTCTTTGCCATCTTCTTCCCCCTTTTCTTATATGTAGAATAGTGGTTTAGAAGGAAAGAACAAAGGAAGATGGGAAGGCTTCCTAGCAATACCTCGTAGAGGGAGAATTTACTTCATGAAGCAAAGAGTTAAACTGTCTTGCACAGCCAATTAAGTGTATGCTGTCTTTTACTATGCATGCCTGCCCTTATGGAGGTAATGGTAATTTATGTTGGTAGCTTCTGTCGTTCTCTCTTAGTGACCTGGGCTCAGACTGTGACATGTTCAGTGCAGCTTGACAGTGAGGGAAGAAGGCCTATAGATATACACAGGTGTAAGACAGGATTGTTAAAACTGAGGTAGTAAGGTGAAGTTAAAGATCATATTGTTTGCTCGTCATTTGCAAGCAGGTAAAAATCAGGTCTGGTAACTCTTGCAAGGTCCTTGACCAGTCATTAAATTACATGCCTTAAGAAAGACCTGCCAAGTTGGCAATTAATGGGATGTAGTCCAGCCAAGAATGTTTTAAAATTAGTCGTGTATGAAATTGTGGTATAAATTTCTTTTGCCTCCCTACAGTTTCTGCTGGTTCATAAGAGGTGAATCACTGCTGATCTGTTATTGAACTGAAACTGGGCTTATCTGAAATGATACTAAATGTAGAGGTGATTTTGCATTTTCTGGTATTGGAAGATGTGTTGCCATCTTTAAGAGATATATGCTGAAATATAAAGCAAGAGTATACTTTGTATCTATTAGGTTTTGTTTTTCTGAGATTAAATATGTATATTTCGCCTCAAAAATACGTGTATATATGTGGGTGTATGTGCACAGTATATGTATTTTATGAAATTGTCTGCATCTAAAGTATAGCTATTATGTACCTTCCTTGCTCTGGCCTGCTTGGAGGCTTGTGTTTCTTTTCAAGACAGCTATTTCCTTGTCTCTGAGAAAAGCCTTGGCTTTTGACACCCAATTGCTTCTCCATGTCTCAAACATAGTAACCCTCATCTCCATATTTCCACATATGAGCTCTCATAGACTACCAGTAGCATTTATAGGTCTTAGTATCTAGAAACCTGAACTATGAGTGAGGGATCTCCATTTGTGAGGGCACTAGACAGAGATGTATGTAAGCCATTTAGGAAAGCAGCCAAAGGGCGGTGAGGTAGGAGGGAGTAGAAGGCTATGGGCAGGTTGGAGAAACACAAGGAAATGGTGACACAGTATTGACCAGCATGGTAAGTGGTGGGTTTAGCACAATAAAAAAAAAATAAATTGGAGGCATCTCAACAAAGCATATTTTAGTAGATTCTGCTTGGAAATATTTAGCTAGCACAGTGGAAACTAACATCACTATGAAAAGTGGGAAAATACATCAGGTGTGAGATAACAGTAAAGAATCTCTAAAAGTGAGAACAAGTTGTGTTGGATGCACAAAGGCAAAGAGGAGTGATGTGGTTAAAGTGAATGACAAAGGAAAACAACCTTTGCAACAGGCAAGATTTTGTGTGTCAGGTATAGAGAAGAGGATGCCTGTAATGATGGATCTGATAAGATTTTCGGGCAGGAACATGAGCTGTGTGAATGGATAGGAAAAGCTATATAATAGAGAGGTTATGTAGAACAAATCCACTGAACTGACACATAATTGGGATTTGAGAGACTATCTGGTTGAATATGTCATCCATATTGTGGTTTGCATAACAAATAAGACAGTGATGTTGTCCATAGTGATTAGAGGAGGGCATGGAGAGCTGAGACAGGGGAGGATGTTACCTGCTTTATTTTACTCACTCTGGTCTTAGGCAAGACTTCTTATGGGGAGGGAAGAGGGAGAAGGATTACAAAGGGGATTTTAGTGTTGAAGGAAGAGGGTTTAATGGGAACAGTAGAAGGGAAGGCAATCCAAGAGCAGAAATGGTAGATTTATGGCTCGTCCACTGGGAATTTTTGTTTGCTGATGTGCAGAGACAAGGCATGGATGAAAGGAAATTAAGGACAGAGCTGCTTTGAGTACCCCATAGGAAGCTGGCAGAGGAAGAAGCCACTTGAAATTTGGCATTCCTTTGATTAAGAAGGACTTTCAGGATAAAACATCTATGGAAGTTTCATGTATATTTTATCGTGTATCTACAACTCAAGACCATAGGATGTAATATATTTTGGGATAATTTTTGAAGATGGATTTTATTGCCAGAAACATTTAGATCTGGGGAAACACTTAAAGGATGGATGAAAACTGATTTGGAGTAGTGGTTATGTGCTTTAGGGAACAATGATAACTATCAGAAGATTACACACTTGTTGGGGTGCCATACTTGAGATGAGAATAAGCTCTTTTTGAAGACAACCATGAGAACCAAAAAAAAAAGTCTCTTGAGATTATCCTGTACTGCAAATAACCATAGATTAGAATTTCTACATAAATATATTGGTAGCTAACTAAATATATATATTTAGAGGTGATGAGCACTTGTTCTTTCCTCTTTTGAACAATTGTTCCTGTGATGCAGACTTCAAAGAATAAGAAAGAGAGCACAACCTCCCCTGGGATTTCATCTGTGTTCAGGAAAACAAGGAGTACTTTAAAATTCACTTTATTTTTTTAGATTTCACTAATTTCTAGGATCTAGATTGTCAGTTCATGTAAACCAGCACGAAGCTGTTGAAGTGAATAGTTCAGAAGAACTGACAGTGCACATTAAAATTGCGTTTGGAGCAGAATTTATGTTAAAAACCCACCCAATTATTGTTTCAGTTGCTCAGAGATTTTCTTTTGTTGTGTGAAACTTTAAGAGATTTTTCTCTGTGTGTGTGTGTGTAGAAGGTCCTAAGTGACACCTGAAAACCAATACATGGAATAATAACTTGGGGCAGGAGATTAGCCAGTTGTTGTAGTCCCAGATTTGATTATGGGTAGACTAAGGAAGTAAATTCTGTTCAGTACTCTAATTCGTAAAATGGCAGCGAAGAAAATGGACAATTTTCTAAGTGATGTTTCAAAATACGTTTTAAAGAATGTTTGCCAATAAAGAGAATCAAAGTGTGAAACTTCTGAAAAACAACCCCAAACTCAAAACAGACTTTATGCCAAATCTCAGTAATTTGTGGAAGTAACTTTTTAAAGTTAATGAATAGAAATAAACTCTATGTCTTTGATAAGGAACATAAGATTCTGCATTCTTTATGCAGCTATTCTTTTGTTTGTTTTTATAAGTTCTGATCTAATAGTATACTGGTGATTTTTAGTTTAAGAAGTTGAATATTTAGAGTCTTTGACTCCATACATAGACATTTATTTTAAATGTATTTGCTATGTGTCTCATTTTTTGTGTCGGGGATTTTGAGTTATTAGTGAATGCCATGAAGGGCCAGACCCTTGTCAATATTGCAGAACAGTATGATAGGCCCTTTGAATATGGTATGAAAGGAAAGCTGGAAGCTTACCATCTGGAAGATACCATCAGTGGGCTAAAGCTGGCATTTCTGGCTTTCTGCCAGACCATTCCCGCTGTCTGACTAACCTCAGGGTTGGACAAGGAGGGATCTCCAGGTGCCTTAGTGTCCTGTTTCTCCTTCTCTCTGCCCCACTGAGTGACATGACGTGCAGTACAGCCAGAATAGCGCAGTCCTGCTTTCAGAGGTTAGACAATATATAAAGTAAGGAGACAAAGACGAAAAAATCAAAAACCAAAAAACCCAGGAAAGCTGTACAAGAAAGCTTAAAATCCATGTATTTTGCTGGCGAAATCAGACTGAGTTTTGCCATAGCTTCATAGAAATGTTAGCTGTAGGGGACGTCTGGATGTTTTTACTCAAATTCCTGCTCAAAGCAGGACTATTACTAACACCACTTCAGATCAGCCAGACTTTCATTGGTGCACATTTTAAGATGGTTCCATACACTGGACCATTGTGCAGACAAGGAACCTTTCTTTACAGAAAACACAGCTCCTTCTTTTTATCTCTGCTTTTCCTTTCCAAAAAGCCTGCATCCATGACCATATTCTGGTCATGTGTGCTACCTCAGATCTGGGATTCTGGTTATGCCACAGCTCTGCTATCATACACAGACTTCCAGATCTACCTGTTCATTGCTGAAGCTCTGTGCAATGGTGTACCTACTGCTGTTTGAGAAATTTGAATGCAGTCTGTTTCATGGCCTTCTCCAACCTGTACTTCCCCTTTATCTGCACTGCTTTCTCATTTACTTCTGCATTTAGATACCATTCCCTCATGAACCTAGCTTAAAGCTTTCTCCACTGGGTAGCAAGCCTACAAAGATGTGCTTTTGGAGGACTTTTATCTGAGATCATCCAGCATCTTGTGTCTGAAGGCATGGGACTGGGAAAGGAAGAAGAAACTACACTACATAGTTGATTGAGATTGAAATGCTTCTTCACATTTTTACAGCCGAGGACCATTATGATAAGATAGTGAAATTCATCTGGACACATTGATCTCCTGCTGTGTCCTTAGTGCATGAGATTCATCAAACTGGCTAAGCAAGGACTTAATGCGCCTTGCAGGAGCTTGTGTGAGGTGTTCAGAAGTTAATGAACTGAATTAATTCTAGGAAAACTAAAAATAAAGTCTCAACTATATATAGATAAAGAGATATGTATAGGTACGTATATAGCTGTTGGAGAGAACATTCCTGAGGAGGAAGAGAGTTTATGAGGCATTTTGATGTCTTTATATGAAGCTGTACAAATTTCAGCCACTTAACTTTAGCAGGAATGTCCTGGAGTGTTTGAAGTGGGTGAATAATTTAAAATAAATAAGGTCAATGAAGAAGACCTTGTTTGCCAGTCTGAAATGCAAATTCTGAAGACCTTTTAGAGTTTTCACTCATACAGAAAAAAGAGAGTAAATTAGTAGGTCCTGCATTTTATAAACTGTTGGGGTGCAGAAAGTTCAGATATCTCAGCACTCTGTTTGGTCAAGATCTTTTAGCACGTGGTCATCTGCCTTTGTTGTGTGAAAATTTAAGTGATTTTTTTTTAAACATTCTTGAAAGTGCATCTGAGAGGGTTCATGAAGACCAGATAAGATTTGTTTGGATGTTTTTCTCAGAAGCAGTCTGTGAACAATATGCCATCTTTTAAAAACATTATTAAAGATGCTATTTCCTGTTCCACAATTGCCCTTGGCTACAGGAATAGGTAAAATTTTTATGGTGACATTTGCATTCTCTACTATTAAATAGGTGGATTTGTTCTACTGTTTTACTTCAGGGCAGGCATTTGGCAAATATAGCAACTCTGGCTAGTTGGACTGGATTCCTTTCTGAAAATTTTATTGCCCATGGAAGCATAATGTGGACACACACAGTAAAATTTGAAATATATGTAGTGAATACCACAAAAAAAGTTCATAGGCCAATTTTTTTTTTCAAGTTTATTAGTAATCATAAAAACACTCAGAGTTTATTTTTGAAAGCTTTTGAGGTCAATAAGGTGTGTTTATTGTGAGAACTCTGTAAAGGTTTTCTCACCTCTCACCTGTCTCATGTACATCACCTGACGACAACAGAGCATGATATTGATGAAGATCATGGCAAAATGTAATGTTGGTTGGTGTAATATTTGAATTAGATTTGGTACTTCAGTCTTTCCTTTGCTTCCCTCTAATAAAAGATATCTTAGATGTAACTGTTACCACTGAATCAATGACAATGTCTGCTGTAAGATAGGGGGAGCTAGATTATTCAATCACAGTAGCTTTGGTGAAGAAAGTGTACTGCATCAGCAGGGTGTATGGTCTAGGATCCCACTGCTCACTTGTTAGGGTCTCACTTCAGAGTTACTCATGAGTAAGACAAAAGGGTATGGTTCTGAGCAGTACCTATTCGTTCTCTGCCTTTGCAAGAAGGCAGAAGGGAGCTCAGTGGAGCTCCTTTGCTGCTACTAATGGTTCCAGAGGTCTGTGCTGGGAGATCAAGAGGAAATACTGTGTGAAGATGTGGTGATCATTGCATGTCTGCCACAAGTTCTAACCCTTATGAAATGCTAGGGGAAAAAAAAAGTCAATCTGACAGCTGTTCCTCTGTGAACTGGCCCTGGGAATTGTTGAACATCCTTGGCACACACGATTGTGCATCTGACCTAGGGCTGAGTAGCTCTGAATTTTGTTAACCCCCGAGAGCACTCATGGAAAAGAAATCCAGAAGTCTTTTAGGCTATCCTGGTATCCCAAGGCAGGATCAGTTATATTCTGTCAAATCTCTGGTTTGTTCTTGAAAGCATTCTATTCCAGTGTGGCACTGTTCTTACTGTTACAAAATAAAAATCTTTCTTGCTGCAGTTTGAACATATTGCTTATCACCCTGTCTTTCATGGATGTTTATTATTTTCAGCAGCCAGTTTGGTATATAGCAACTTACAGAGCTGCTTCTTGGTGTCTTTTTTCATACATTAAACAATCCTCGTTCTGTCCATGTTTCCTCACAGATTATGTTTTCTAGAAATCTGTCTCTGCAATTGTTCTCCATCTTTCTTGGAGTGTGATGCCCCAAACTGAACGTAAGACAGCTGTGTTCAGAGGGGATTACTTCTCTAACGCCGTAACTTTTTAATGGTATTTTCTATTTATGCAACAATAACATAGGTATTCTTTACTTGAGATCCTCTCCTACAGAAATGCAACTGAAAAAGTGGTTCCTCCTGCATTTATACAGTTCATTATTTATGCAATTAATTATACTGTTAATTATCAAAATACCCAAGCACCTTGCATGTGTTCCTACTAATTGACTGCTATGCCACCCTTAAATTGTAGATTGGAGCCAGCATCAGGTTATAAACATTTGAATGTAGGTGCCTAAATGTACATCATATGTTAGCTGTGTCACTAAATTCCCAGTCTAGGCAATGGAGCCTGGCCAATTGGACATGCCTTACTGAGGGTCGGATGAAGAATCTCATTTAGGTCCCCAAACACCAATAACTGTATTGACTTGTTCTCCATTAACTGTAAAAAGAATTAGTTTACAATCTGGACCTCATTCCATCTCTCCAGTTTACCCATGTCATTCTGAATTCTGATCCTGCCTTCAAAGATACTTGCAGTCTCTTAGAGCTCAGTATTGTCTGAGAATTTCATAAACATAACTTCTATTCCACTGTTGAAGCCATAGATATAAATACTGAATGGCATTGGACCTGAAACACAACCCCGTGGAGCCCTACACAATATGCTGCTCCGTTGTGATTTCAACAATTGTTTACTGAGGGTTTCTTCAACTAGACAGCACCCATGTTAGTACTTTAATAATTCACTTAAGCCTGCTGTTGAAAAATGCTTTGCTGTTTTGTGGTTTTGCATCCTCAGGATTATGAACTCTCTTTCTTTATAGTGGCATTAGAAGAACCATCCTATTCCCCTCCTCCCTTTACTAAACTGCTCTCTTTACCTTCTGTGTCAAAAGCTGACTTCAGTTTATTCTGAATTTTTGCAGAACAAAATGTCCTGATGTATTTCTTTCTCAACTACTCCCAGATGTGGGACTAGTTAAAATACACACTATTCCAGTCCTGTACTCTGGATGGTTCTGGCAGTGTTTTGAAAAATCTTTCCTCCCTGATCTCCCTGGTTTGGTGGTTTGCAACAGATCTCCATCATGGGAGTGTTCCTGCTTTTTTCATCTCTAACTTTGCATGGAAGTTTCCCCAAGATCTGAATTTCCCTATGGCCTGAAACTACATCAATTCTGTGTGTTCTTGATGTACAACGCAGCACCAACCCTTTTGAAAGAGCAGTACCTCTTCATACCCCCGCAAGGGTTATCCGAGTCTCTGTTACTCCAATTAAATAATAGTCTCTTCAGATATCTGGCTTCTCCAGTTTCTTTCCAGTTGTATAGTGTGGGCACTTAAAACTTCAATGGACTCATTCACTGTTCTTTATGTTCTTAATTAGTTTATTTCAAGTAGCTTTCAGACCCTTCAGACCCCAACAGAATTCCTTTTCAAAGATCCCCACAGGATTTTGGTTTTTTTCCACACCAATCCTGACTTAAAAGTATTTTTCAGTGAATGTAATAAATCAGGGTGTAAAGCTGCTTTCTTCATTTTCATGGTATGAGCTCCATTCCCATCCATTTGCTTACACAGTGCTGCCCACTGGCTCTGAAAGCCAAATTCCTCAGCATCTTCAAAGTCTAAAATAGAAAAATGTCTCATCAGGAACAGGATCAGTTAAAAATCTTTTTGTTTCTAGGCCTAGCACGTTCTTTCCCTGTTGCTGCAGTGGTGGCACTGATTGTGGTAGTTGAAACAGTAAGTTAGCTGTGTTTCTGCTTCTTTGTGCTCCTAAGCTGGAGCTTATTTGTGTTGGAAATGCAACTTTGCCAGCCACTTTGTGTCTTGCGCAGGACTGGAATGCTGTCTTTCAGATTTTACTGTGAAACTTACTTCTTTGATCTTGTAGTTTCATTTCAGCACATATAATTTCAGTCAGCACTAGTGACAGCAAAAGAGTCTTGTAACTCTTAACCTAGGCTTCTTGTGCTCAAACTGGTTTCCTCATCAAGGGTTTAGAAAGCAGTCATGCTTTTGATGTGGCAGATTGAGAATTGTGTCTTATATTAGAATTTTATCATACCAGGGTTACTTAAATAAAAGATGTGGAGTTACAGCTAGGATAGTTGATCTCTGAGTATTTATTTTCCATTTGAATAAATCGATTTTGCATTGTTCTGATGAGGTCAAGGTGCCAGACTTTAGGTTTACTTGATCTTAGGAGAAGTGAGTGTTGTGCTAAAGAAATTCCACTGCACTGGGAGGCTTTGAACCTTGTGGTTTCGGCAACAGTGTCTTTTGACTTGCCAGCAGACATATGTGAAACCCCAAAATATCTGTCTTGAACAGCAGGGAAATAGTTAACAATGCTAACATTTAGAACAGATGTAGTTACTTCTTTGGTGTTGCCATCTCAAGAGGGGAGTGGGGCCTTGAGCTTGGACCTCCATGATGGCAAGGTGGGAGCACAGCCAGACTGCGGCATTCAGGCCCTTTGTCCAGGGCCAAGATACTTCAGGTGAAGTACATTTCTTGAAATCTGGATAAAGCAGAAGTGAAATTGTAAACTGTGGGCAAATATATATTCCATGTTCTTTTCTGGACCTGATGCCCAGCTAACTTTAAACCTCTTTTATCTTCTTTCTTTTATGTATAGAGTCATGTCCTTTAGCTCATTTGTAACACACCAGCTTTTAGCTCCAAAGGCTCCATCTCAGTCTTGGGTGTTGGCCACCGTTTGGGAGTCCCAAGTTGTGAAACGGTGTCATTTTTCTCTTTGAAGTGCTTAATTCACCAGTGCTAGGAAGAGCTGTCAGAGTGGGGTCCTTTCCCTTTTCACGACTCAAAGGGCCTGCTTATGACATGTCCAATCAAATGGAATTAGGGAGAGGATGCATACTGTGGTTTTGATTCCTATTAGTGAGAGCCTGAAGGATGACTGTCCTGCATGATCTCTGATGTTATTTAAAGACCTAATGTTCTGTCATGTATGCTTTATGCAATAGAGGTGCATTTCTATTATATTAGATGCAGAAGGATATTAGCTGCAGTAAACGGATGTAATTTTACATGATTTTTTTGAGCTATCACAAAAGATCAGGCTCTTTGAACAGTGTTTTTCCTAGATTTTTTTTTTATTCTGCTCAAAAAATCATGGAATTAGAACTATTTTGGGCTTGAATGGATCTCTGAAGTCCATCTGGTTCAACTGCTTCTTAAAGTATGGCCATCTAGATCAAATTGCTCAGAGCATTAGTTGGATTTTGAGCATCTCCAAGGATGGATATCCCAACTTTTGTGGGTGCAGAAAGCATTTCCGTTACTGTATGACCCTTCTTTTGGCAATTCTTCCACCCCCTTATATTCAGTGAGAATGTCCTTTATCACAAAGTGTGTTTGTTGCCCTTTGTGTTGCCACCTTGTGTCTTTGGGAAGAGTTTGGCTTTATCTTCTCTATACCTTCCTTTTAGGTAGCTACAGACAGCAGTAAAACCTCTGCTTAGCATCCTTTTCTAAAGGCTGAAAAACCCCCAAGTTTCACAGCTTCATCTTCTATGTAATTCTCTCCAGAATGTAATTTGTTTCTGAGACAAAAGTATATTATAATGCAACTTTTAATATTTATTTTGGTTTTAAAAATGCAAAAGAAATCTTCCAGTGTAACATATATGTACTTTGAGGATACGTCCTTTATGAAGCACTTCTGTTGTGAATTGTAGGTCGCTGTTATGTGCATTTGGGTTTTTTTGTAGAGCATATATGTGAATGTATGTTTTTGAAGTTTCTCCAGATAATATGTAGAAATTTATGATTAATGCTACAGGAATTTAAAATCTTTCTTTCTGTAAATAAACATTAAAATAATATAAAATGGAAATCTACAGTAGTGCTTTTTATCCATCTGTCTATATATCTACAACAGCATGATAGAGAGAAGCAGTCCTGTCCTTGAGGTTTTATTTCACCAGAAGTACATTACGCATCACCTGTTGGTGATTTCGTCTATTCAGCTTGGAGGAAATGATCTTCAGCTGGATTCCCCTGAGAGCTAATCAGAGTCGGTGCTACTGTTGGGATTAACAATGAGAAATTGCTGAGCTCTCCTTGGCAACTCTTACCCAGCTCTGGAGCATTTGTTGTCAACAGAAAGACTGAATTCTGCCAGACCTGATGGTGGGCCGGAGACTGTTCCACTACAGCATTATGCAGCTCTGCTAAGAAGGTGAGGAAGCTGCTGGCTAAGGTGCATATCCAAGGGATCTGAAGAGTCTGCTGATCAAACTAAGCTCCTTTGGCATTCAGGTTTGCAAATTTAAATTAAAGATAATTGGGAGTTTAAATTTCACCTTAAACATAGATGCTATTGTTTTCTAGGTAATGAAGTTGCAAGTAGTGAGAACCTTCAGGCTGCATTCTGTAAAGCCTTGCAAACTAATGCCTTGTCAGTGAAGACAATAATTGATACTGTCCTTGAACCTCGTGCAAGCCCTTGGTTTTTGGCACAGACTCTATTACTCAAATATGAAAAAGCCAGGAGTTAACACACAAACTTGCAATTCCCTGATCTTAGCAGATGGATCATAGCCATTTCAGAGATCAATGACTGGTAACTAAATTATTCACTCTCTTAGCAAGGCAGTATCTTGGTATCTGATCTGCAGTTTTCTTCAGGAAGTCCTAGTCATTTACAGATAAGTTTTTTTCCCACTTGGAAGGAATTTTATGTATACCAGATACTCTTTGTCTTCTATCTCTCATATAAAATAAAAAAAAAGGTCTGTCTAATCCCTAATCCTCTCCTGAAGTTCTTAAATTTTGCTGGAGAGTATTACCTGTTATAGTATCCAAATGTGCATCCTTTCAATGTGAAGATTTTGGTTCCTCTTACATAAGAATTTAAATATGTGTCTGGCAAGATATCTGCTTCCTACACGTTTCAAACTAGTTTCAAACAAGTATTTTCACTTTTCCAGTGAATGTTACCTTCTTCATAATATGTAATGAGCTGTTAACTATCTAGTATTTTCAGAGTCCTGATACTCAAATATGTAGGGATATATTAAAAACTATGTGATTTACCATCTTTCTGGGCTCATTCTTTCCTGCTTCACTCGCTGTAAGCCAGTAAATTTGTCATTTGGTGTCATGTTTCTATCACAGAGTCCTGCAAAGCTCACATTTTTGACGAAGAACCCTATAAATGCCTGTCTCCCAGAATCTTTGCTGTTTTCCTTTTTCTCAACAACGAACCATCTTTCTCAACATCTCCTTTACAAACTGTGACTTTTATAATGTTTCCTAGTTTTACAAATTTTACCAGTTTTGCATTGCCTCATGCTTTGGTAGTAGTGGCAGTGAAGGATCTCAGCAGCTGCCTTGGTGAGACCCCATCTTTGCCTTGTGCCGTGAAGGATAGGCATGCTGGGAATCAAGCACAGAGCGTGCAGCAAAGAGCAGAGCAAAGAGATGAGCTATTGGAAGAGAGAGACTTCTGAAGTGGCCTCTTTGCTTGGTGAAGAGCCCTGTCGTGGTGCCCGGCCTGAGAGCAGATGAGGAGTACGGAGGAGACAGGCTGAAACTGTGGTTGCTTATCTCCACGCTCTTCTCAGTTGCTCTGTTTTTCATGCCTCCAGCTCAGCTGTAAAGCAATAATTAACCTGAGCCTTTTAATTTCTCCCAGTTGGCTTTAAATTAACTCTGTTGTCATGTTGCGTGGAGTAATCCTTCAGGCATCAAACATTTAAAATTTTTATGGCTGCATGGGTATTTACTGTTTGGTCAGTTTTTATTTTATTATTATAATTATAGTCATTATTTTTGGAATTTTCATGTTTGTGGCGAAGAGTATTTTAGATACTTCACACGTAGAGAAGAGAAAAGGAAAAATTCTTGCTCTCTCAGTGCTTCAGGGAAGTCCAAAGCTCTTTAACAGTATTCGTAGCCAAACCTCGTAATGTGAAATAAGATGTGGCAAATTAGTTTGGGAAATTTTCATGTGAAAATCCTGTTGCTAACCGCTGTTTGTTTCTTTAATAGACTTGTTTGTTTAGATGTATGGAAGTGGTATTGTTTGCAGTTGTTTTAGTTACAGACAGCTCTTTTCAAGGCAGGAAAAATTTGGATTTCTTGTAAATGGTATTCTTTAAACAGTTTGCAATAGGAAAGAGCCAAGGAAAAGACAGGATCTTTATTTCAGCACAGGCTCTCATAAATCTCATATTAGTATCAAAACAGTGGGACTAGTGATTTTTTTTTTTTTTTATCTAAGGTTTATTTATGCTCTATTAGTTCTTGGAGAGTCTAAACCTGCTATTCTATTAGTGTTGTTCAGTAATATGGTAACTATAAAGCTTATTAAACACTTCATAAAGCCCTCAAGGAAACTTCTTACAAATGTTACACTGTTTTTATAACTTATAACCCTCTGGAAATTGGCTTATTATCAGTTTTCCATCAAAGTGAAGTGTTCAGAAGAGTGGAGGATGACCTAATGTAATCTAGATAGAAAGCATCAGTGAAACTTGATGTTTATCCTTGCTTTGATATTGTATATGTTAACAGTATATTTTTGTCAAAACACATCTAGATAGAAGCAAGGCAAGTGAGAAAGATATACCCAGAAATTAAGGGTGCTGCTTGCATCACTGTAATAATAATAATTTTTAAAGTGAAGCTGTAGCCCTCTTATTTATTTGTGAAATGAGTGGCAGAAACTACAGCACAGGACAAGATAATATGGATAGGGTGAACTTTAAATATTCAGAACATGAACTCGCTTCTTTGCATTTGTTAAATGATGGTATGGAAATCTAGTAACGTACAAAAACTAATCTAGCAGTGTGCCAAAGTAATTAAAGCAAAGTAAATAATCTCCAGTGTTCTTATTCCCCACAGAAAATGTTTAATATCTTATCTTTCCAAAGTAGTTTTCTGCTAATTCATGATGTCTTTGTAGACTCTCCTTATTCAGCCAATACTGTTGTTTTCCATGGTGTGGAAATATCTCCCCTCCTGTCCTGAGGGGAAAAAATGCATTGGGTACTGTCTGTATTCCAAAAAATTATGTTTCTTCCATGCAGTGGAAATGATGAAGCTAACAGCTGTAATCCTCTCTGGTCATTTACTGTTCACAAAAGGCTTTGTTTACCTCAAGTGTATGTGGTATATGACACTTTATAACATTGTCTTGGTGCTGTGGGACATTTTGTTGCTGGAATCCAGGGACCTGATGCTGATCTTGTTTTGGTACAAATTAGAAGTAGCTCTGTTAAAGTAGGTGAAGCGTAAGGCTGTTGTGAGGCAGATCGGATTATCTGTCTTTGAGTCATTCCTAAATATTAGACTCTGATGACCTGTCGCTCTTGAAGTTCCCTGTTACTTCAGACAGGAGAAATAGAATAGCTCATAAATTGTGTTAAAATTGTCTGTTATTCTTACATAGGAGAGCATGTTTTCTTATCTATTAGTATATGCCAGAACTTAGTTTTAAATGAACAAATAAGTGAAGTTCAAGCTGGTGCTGTGGTGCAGTGGTCTGACCTGAAACCTCTCCTTTACTTTTAGTTTTGGTGCTGATTAGAAGAATGTGCTGCTGTGTGTAGACAAGGAAATGACAGAAGACAGCAAGAGCAGATGCTAGGCAATTAATGCACTGTTTCGACAAAAAAAAAAAAAAAAGAAAAAATTGCTGTTTCTAAACAAAAGATCCTTTGGAGACTGCCATGACCATCTTTCATTCTGGACTTTCTGTCTTATGTCACAGCTACTGTGAGAGGATCGCGACCGCATTGATTGTTGGAAAATTGCCAGTTCTGTCACATCCCTTGATTTCCAAATAAATGTTAGTTTTTGCATGATGGATAGCACCTCTATTGGGAACTTCCAAGTGTTACAGGGAGGTTAAATCCAGCAGATCAGTTAAGATGAGGCTGCCAGAGCTGCATGTCCAAGCAGCAGCGAGGCCAGGCTGTATTCCTACAGCAGTGTGCTAGTAAGCACACACATATGCAATGTATATTATACACATGGCCAGCTGCACGGATCCACAGGCACACTTTGTACTCATGCAAGTGTGAACAGCAGCAATGACCACATCCTGCTCCCCTTGCTGGCTGCTCAGGACTAACACCTATTAGTATGGAGTATATAATGTGTATGTGTGTACACTATGGACAGTCACTGTTCCCTAAATATCCTGTCTCTGCTGGTGCTTGCACCTGGGCATATGAGCTGCCAAAGCCTCTGTTTTGGTCCAGCTTCCAGCACAAACCCCCTGACACACAGACATGGAGACAAATGCACACTACAGACTTCCTGGCAGCTGGTCTTCCACAGGCCATTCATCCAGTAGCTGGTTCTGGATCCTCTTTCTCCACACAGGTGTCCCAATCTACACCCAGGCCTTCCAATCCCTCCAGCATCTGGCTGGGACTCCCCAGTCCCTATGATAACCACCTCGTCTGGTGGCCTTGCCCATGGGGACAGGCTGTGGGGTGACCCAAATAGCCTCTCCCATGGAATTCTGATAATGGATGACTCCTCTGGTCCCCAGGGCGAAAGCTGCCTTTGTGGGGCTGGGTCAGGGCTGTTGTCTCCCAGGGGTTACTGGGGCTCTCTGAGCTGCCACGATGCCTCCAGGCTCACTGTGTGCTGCAGATGGGAGGACTCCAGTAATGGGATGGGGAAATGGGGCAGGAGAAGATTTGGGTCCTCCTAACAAATTGATGATCCCTGTGCTCCTTTGGGTGCATGCAAAGCAGTTTTTTATCACAACAATCTAACACCACTTAGCTAGACAGAGCAGGTTCAGTGGAGCAGCTTCTCCCTAATGTTTCTTGACATTAACAGCTCAATTTCTCAATTAGATTGGAAAATAGAGTTGATTATGCATGTCTGCAGGGTGACACTGTACTTTTGACCAGTAACTGTAGAGTAAGCAGGAAAGGTCACAATAAATAGTGTTTTAGTTTAGTTATACCACCTAGAAGGCCACAGTAACTTACTGCAAGGCTGTTGTTACTGTTCTACAGCTAGCAAACAATGTTTAAAAGACTTATTTTATATATTTATAAAGGGACAGATTTGGATGACATGGCTTTATTTTTTTTGAGAACACTTTCTGTAAATATAGTAAAGTTCTTGTGCAGGATTCTTTAGGAGCATTTCCATTTACTTGGTTTGGTTCCAGTAAATATTGCAAGCTTAAGCCTCCCTGTAAAACAACTTCCGTCTTCGCATTCAATCTCTGACAGAAACAACATTCTGAGATGAGATGTACAGATGAAGATATTTGAAGAAAATAGTGGATTTGCTTAGATAATATTGATATTTTTATAGGATCATTAATAAAGATCTGTCAGAGCTAAAAAAAACTGCTTAGAGGGTACAAAGCAAAAGTGTTTAGTGTTAGCTTTAGTTTAATTTTCCCTAGTTAGGCCATACTCATTTCCTCCAAGGAAAACAGGACTGCTTATTTTTGCTAATTAGAAGTACATCACTGGTCTGAATCACATCTGTAATTAGTAGCAAGATTTTAAGTAGATGTCAGAGATTTTTTTCGGTATAAGATTTGCACTGTTAATCTACTATACATGCATGTGTATGCGTAAAT
Organism: Rhagologus leucostigma; assembly: GCA_013397725.1. Classification (NCBI taxonomy): domain Eukaryota; kingdom Metazoa; phylum Chordata; class Aves; order Passeriformes; genus Rhagologus; species Rhagologus leucostigma. The sequence continues at coordinate 887,425 of VZTD01005474.1, read as the reverse complement.
ACAGATTTAATGAATAAAAGGAACAACTGGTTGTTTTTCAAAGCAATCAGACGCTTCTTAGGCTGACATTGCTGTTCCTTCGGCTCAGGGCTGAATTTGTTGCATCTGAACAGCTCGATTTTGTCACTGGGAAGTAAGTGGGGTTGGGAAACCAGAAAATAAGCCTGTATTTTGCTTCTGTCATCCACTCAGTCTAGTAATGCACTCCACAGAAGTGTTGGTGTAAATAGCACTCCTTAGGTTTGTTTGGTTGATTTCTGAGACAGATAGAGGGAAGAATATGCTCAAGGGAGGGAAAGATTTTGAGGGAAGGCTTGCAGCAAAGCAGGCGTGGGAGATAGAAGAGCTAGTTTGGAGCACGGTTCACGTCCCTGCTGCGTCCAAATTGAACCACTGAATAGGTGCAAATGTAGATGGCAGGATAAAAATGGAAACTATTCAAACCAAAAGCAATTAACTTGTATACAGATGGCTTTCTGGCATTCACAGCTGCATAGATTTTGGTTGTGTACTTTTTTAGATGTGCTGCAGAAGGTTAAAGCCTCCATACGTCCATCTCCAGCTGTTCATGCACATAAAATAGATAAGGAAATGAAGCCAAGTGAGCATTGTGTGTAGCGCCAGACTTGCTTGCTGAGATAGGCATCTCGAACAGTAGTGCAACATCCTGTCCTGTCAAATGGCCCTTCTATTGGCCTTTTATGAGAAGAAATTACATATTTTATATCAAAGGAGTCACTTCAATTTCATAAAAATGAAATATGGAGAAGTGCTACATATATGTCATATCTCTAGGATAAAACCTAGGGCTGAGAACCCTGAGCAGAAGTGGAGGATTGCTGAAAGTATGAAATGTAAGTTCTTCAAGCAGCTTCAGTCTATCCTGGAAACCACGTCTCTGGAAACTCTGATTTAAACTGTTTGACATAGAACCAAGTGTGCTCTTCATGTGCTCTTTATACTTCAATGCTAGCAATTAAGTTTCAAAAAAACTTGTTAAGCCATGCTTTAAAAAAAACAAAACCTTTTGGGTTAACATGAAATATACTTTGGTTTGCATTTTCATGTAGAACATGATAAATACTAGTTTGGGTCAGTGGAAACCTGCATTTTTGTCTTGCATTTCTTCACCTTTTAAAAAATTAAAAAAAAAAAGTTTGAAATATCTGGTTGAAATGGTCAAAACATTTACACCAGGCTTTCCAAAACTGTGGTGTAAGTGCCTCTGCAGACATTTCAAGCTAGTACAGGACCACCATTGCAATGCAATTACCGCTCCACGGGCGTATATTGGCCGTGAGTTGTCACCACTGTTCAAGTGGAACAGTTTCAGCCCTGGCATAAACTTATCTGAATTTTGTTTCTCAGTTTTTTTTTCTGGTGACATTGTTAACTAGAATGAACTGTCTGTAGCTTCAGGTTTTGGGGTTTGGCTTGGTGGGGTTTTTTAGAAGGGTGGGGTGGTAAAAAACTCACCGGTGTTACTTTTGGTCTGACTTCCTGCTGAAAAGCACCATAGCCACCACCTAGTGAAGCCCAGTTGCCTTGCAGACTGTCAGAATGCCTCCCAGAGGGCCCCAGTCTTTCCTTATCACAGTGTGTACAGTATGGATCTGTGCATGGATTGCTCCTAATCTCTGCGTGCTCCTGCTGTGTCGGCACAGTGGTGAGTCTGCAGTTGTAGGAGCCATGTACTTCGTCTTCCTGCTTATTTCTTACAGAGCTCCCTTTTGGTGAGTAGGTACCTGGGAAGGGATGTCAAGAGTCCAGCTTGTTCTCTGTTGTGAAATGTGGGATCTAGTCTTTCAGAGAGGAATTCTCTGTGGGAGATGAGGGGGTCCAGCCTGCCAAATCTAGAGGGATACTGCACCTGTTTACTCATCACTAATAAGACTTCTCTATTTAATGCTCTCTGGGGTATGTGTTTCTCCCTTGATCTACTTGAAGTGCTTTCTTGTGGTTAATGATCTGAATTTGCCAAGCACACTGACTCATTTTGGTGCTGTTTTCCATTATGTAAGCTATTAACAGGTCACTGCTCGGATGCTGGAAAATCTGTTTCAGGCTAATAGCGAGGTGCACAAGTGCCTCTCCATGGTATATTTGCTACCTGTGCACACATATTCCGGCTTGATAGTTGGTAGCAAATCCCACAGCAATATGGGATGCGGCATCTATTCTATTAGCAGTCAATTCCTGATCAGCCTTTCATTAACACATACAACACTTCACCTTTTCTAGGATTTTTTTACTATGTGACTGAAGGAGGGTGAGAGGAAACATGCTGACGTGCAGAGGAAGGTGTTGATAAGTAAGGAAATCAAATTCTTCCCAGGAGAAGCAGTGTTCTTGCAGTAGAGGAGGTAATAATGCAGGGTAAGAAAGTGTCTTGGAGCTGCATATTAAATCTGTCTCTCTGGCATTTTCCCTCAAAGTCAGTAACAAGGCTGTTGAGGAATTTGAATTTATGAGGGCAGTTCAGAAGAGAAGTAGTGGGACACAGAAAAGCACTGAAGAAAACTTGGTGGGGGTTGTTTTAGGTCTCAAGTCTTGAAAACTAAAAATGACACTGTAACAGCAGACGGCAATTACTACAGGAGCAGATCCTTCTGTTGCCTTTTCTTTCTTACATTCAGATAATGTCCTTTTGCTTACAGATGGTTGCTTTCATATGCACACAGAGCTTTTTAGTGTTTCCTTCACTGTATAGACAAATTGAGAATCGATGAATGAAAATTAGAGATGGGTCTAAGCTTGGATTTTATTTCTGAAATTCACCCATTTTCTATGAGGAGATGTCATGGTTTGACGTTGGTTTAAACACCAAACACATGAAATCTAATTATATGCATAAGGGGAATATGAATTTATTGAGGAAAATGTAAAGAAACTTCAGGGCAAAACAAGGTCCACACTTAAACAGTTCCAATATACAGAAAAGTTTATTACCAACTGAATGAAAAGTGGAAAAAAAGAAAATAATAAGAAATCAAAGCAAACCTTTAAACACCTTTTTTTCCCAATGCCTTCTTGTTTACCACAAACCTTTTACAAGGGAAAACAAAAGAACATGGGATTTTTGGTCAGAGTTGCACTTTAAGAGTCTTTCTATGCTTAAGGAAAAGAGGTTCTTCTGCGGTGCCATAGAATTTTCACAACTTTACAGTCTGCCTGGTCCTGTTGAAGTTAAAAAAGGTATCTCTCCCATGAATTTTTTGCAGTCTTCCCACACTGCCAAGTTATGGGCCACACGAGAAAATGGGGTTTTAGTCTTTTAAGGATGAGTTATCTCCGCCTGAAAGCAAAGGTTCTCTGCTTCGAATCTCTAACAGCTTCTCACAACTTCCATGTGGCCTGGCATGGGCTTCTCTATAACAGCTTCTCACAACTTCTATATGGCCTGGTGTGGGCCTTTCTTTAAAGTCACAGGCTGCACAAGAATTTCCCATCCCTCCAAGTTTTTCCAAATGGATTAAAGTTCTTTCTACAGCTTTGCAAGAAGCATTTTTAAGCTCTGCGCCAAAAGCACGACAGCCCTCTTTTCCCGTCGCCATCTAGCTGCCATCCCACGTGGTCTCACCTCTTCCTTTCTGCTTCTGACCTTGGGGTCGCCATGTTCAGCTTCGTCCCTGTGACTTTGCTTTTCTTTCCTCGCTGACTTGAAAGAAAAGGTGTCTTTGTCAGCTGCGGTGTGTGGTGGTTCTTCGGCTTTGGCGAGAGCTGTGCTGGATGTAAAGGTGTCCCGCCAGCCCCGCCGGTCCTGTGTGGGATCTCAGCAGCCTCAGATCATCTCGGCCACGTGGCCTTGGTTACACACTGCCCGCAGAGCGGGAACAGCTCTCCCCTGGGAGGGGAGGGCCGGCCCCGCGCCACCGCAGCGCCGAGGGGTCGAGAAGGGCCTGGCCTGGCCTGGACCTGGGCCCGGGCCCGGGGCCCTTTGCCTTCAGCCACCCCTCGGGCCTTGAGGCAAGAAACAAAGAGAAATCTCCCACGCTTGCGCGGGATTTTTATATGCAAAATTGCAAAAGAGCGATTGGCCCAAAAGCCCGTCAATCAACTCAGGTTCAACCTATTACAGGAGAGGATCAGGTTTTCTGGCTGTGGCAACATTCCTAGAAGAAAAGAGTTCAAGGTTATTTTGTTTTTATATGCTGTTTCTATGGCTGAAAGCCCCTAAATAGGGTGAGCTTTCATTTATTGATTTTTTTTCTCTTTAGATGATACCTGAAAATCTTTCAGGGAACCAAACAGGAGAGCAAAGAAACAAAAAAACCCCACCCCTCAAAACAGCCTATCATTCATGCCTCATTCATTTTGGAGGAAGGTCTCTAAGTTAGGCTTCTCATAACTAGGACAATCCTAGGAGGAGCTTTCATCCATGCGGTCATTCACAGGCTGATGGCTACAGCCAAAGATCTTTTATGGCAATACCTTTCTTTCCTTACCAGGGAGAAAATGAAAGAGACAGTCTTTGGATGTGCTTGCACAGGAAGGAAATGACACAGTTAATGCCTGTGCTAGGTCTGAAAAACCTTTTCAGCATAAAGCAGTGCAGAGACAGTTTCCCTAGAAGGAAAAGGGACACTGAAGGATTTATTGTGTTTCGGTATTTATTATGTAAGAGGAATTTGCATGGTAGAGAAAGCAGATTTTATTCAGAATATAGAGGATGGGATGAATGATGTTAATGAAAAGCTGATTGATGGAAGCAGAAGTTTGTCTACTATGCCACTCATATTTTCTGAACCCCAACAATCATTTTATGGACATCTGAGTTAAATGATGGATGTATTAATCCTTCGGCGTGCTAAATTTTTATAGCAAGTCTGCTGTGCCAAGATGGTGGTGGGATGAATCCAGATGTGATCCTACAGATGTTAGTTAGGGGCCTGTTCTCCCCAGCTAAGAGGACAGCTTCAGAGAGTGATTTAGCCCAGATATGTTTGGCATTGCATTTTGGCATTACCGATCTCTCCCCACACTGAGTGGAAATGTAATACAGCCACAGCTTGGATGTAGTCCATCCTGTTCTAGGTCCTTCGCCAGCCATTTCAGTCAGGACTCCAGCTGCCATAAGCTCCCACTCCTTTGTCCCACTGAAACTGGGGAGGGCCTAGACAAGGAGTGGATGGTTGTTTAGATGCCTCTGTTTTTCTTCAAACACAGGAACCCTTGTGATTAACGGGTGGTACTCTGACAGTTGGGATTGTTCTGTTATTTTAGTTCTTGTTCTAAGAATAAGACTGCTTGTATCACTGTGTTAATAAATACGATCTCAAGCAAAAGCATGTGTTTTGCATACTATTTTTGTTATCTGATTGGGCTTCTTCACATCCTCCTTTTGTGACTAAGTTGAACCCACAGTCTGCCGAGTGTCTGCCAGGATAAGAACCTGCCTGCCAGACTCAATGCCACTAATCATTTCCCTATTTTGTTTATTTCAGCTAACATTCCTAAACATCAGCTAGCAGGTCCTGACAAGAGCTTATTTGGTGGATGGAAATCAGTGTCCTGATTTCTCTTTGACAACTACTAGTGTTGTGCTGGTGGCCATAATTGGTAGGACATCACATCCCAAGAAGTCCTCTATGGCACTGCCACAGCTTGAGATTGCTTTGAGACCCCTTTGTAGCAGATACAAATTTACTATAAGAAATTAACTCTGCAGGGATGAAGGGCTTGTAAACCAAGTGTTCAGAGTGACACCTTAAACTGAGGCACTGTGAAAAGCCAAGATTATGTGCCTTCACTTGAAGCCTAGCATTCAAGCTGAAAGTGTAGATACACTTGTGATACGCTATTATCAATTAACCACCTGTCAGGGATTTTCTGTGACTCAAAGAGGTAATGGTTGGCTGGCTGCTGCTTCCTAGGTAGTCCCTCATAATATGGTCCTATTTCCTCTGTCTTAGGTAAAATCTAATCCTTGACATTGCAAACAATTTGTTTTTGTTCTCATTATGTCATGCATGTCTGTGAGATGAGTCAGACGCACAACTCATCATGACCAAGACAGCTGAAATTATACAGAAGATACTGATTTAGTTGCTATTATTGTTTTCTCTAAAATATAGGAAGTCAACCATATGTTAATTATTTTTCTTCAGAATAGCTCCATTAAAATTTAAAGTGGTGTTATTAGTGGCAAAAAAATCTCTTTCAGTCATGTGAAAACACTGTGTAGCCGGCAGACCTTGTGAACCTATGCTTGGGTTGTAAATCTTTCAAAAGCTGGTGTGACAGAGTGTGCTGTTCTTCCCTAAGTGAAAGATGGGTCTCTTTACTCTTTTGTATTTATTATTAATCTTGATTAATTACACATATTTTAAAAGTCACAGTTTGTGGGCAGCTATCCTCTCTTTACTTGAACCCATAGACGGATCTAGTGCAGGAGTACCGTAAGATGATATTTTAAGATTGCATGGGGGATGATGGTTAAAGAACCTAGGCCTTCACTATTGATGAAGTTGTGAGATGTGCTTCTAAACTCTCATTTTCTGATACAAGATTTGTACAGTGCTTTCAATATTTAGTTCTCTATGTCTTAAGAAGACTTAAGCTGAAAAAATCCAACCCACCCTGTGATCTAAAGAAAAACTGGAAAGATTTTTTTCTTAAAGCTGTTGAATGGCTCCGTGTGCAGACAGGGAATGTTATCTAACTGATTGGAACAATTTTAAAATATGATATGCCTGCACTGCATGAATAAATTTTACAACTTGGACCTTAATTGGGTAATGCAATTGCACTCACAGACACTTCAATATTGTGGCAACAATCAATGCATATAAACTTACTGGATTTCTGTATGTAGTTATCTAAGAATCTAATTTGTAATCAAATAGTCTTCTTTTCTTGTAATTCAGAACACCAAGCCAATTTTGGTAGTCTTTTGTAAATGTTTCTAATTTGAAAATTGCCCATAATTGTTACACTTGCTCAGTGTTACAAAGTCAAGGGGGAGCCCAGGAGTATTTTGGTTTTACAAGGATCTGAATGTGTCACCCACTACACACACAGAGCCAAAGAGCTGTAGTCCGTAACAATTCCTAGGACACACTGCAGAGATATTTGTGAATACTTTGTGAAGATGATTATCCCCTCGTTCTCCCTTTTGTCTCCTTTATCCCCCAAACTCAAAACCATCCAAACAAAACCTTGAAAGAGTCCTCAGGACAGTAGGTTAAAATGTGCATCTCAAAACAAAACAAGAAAGGTGCTATTAATTGCGATTTAAGTCTAGAACTCAGACTCTCAAATTAGAAGATTTTAAGAAAAAGGAAAGCTTGTCCCTCTCAATCTTCATGCATTTTAATTTTCCACGACTTCTCTCACTGTGGGTGTGAGGGGGTGGGAAGTAATTTGAAGTTGAAAAGTGCACCTTTGATTTGAAGCCTTCCCTGCTTTCTCCAGCTGAGATGATTTCCTTTTGCTTACCCTAAAACAAGGACAACTGTTCTGTGCTTTTTATTTTTGTTCAGCTTCTTCCTTCCTACTTCACCACCTGGTCCTATAGATTTCCTGGTGAAGTAGGACTGTTAAATGCTAACATACAAATTCCCAAGCCTCAAAATGCTTTTTCTAGTCTCCAAGTTAGTCTTTTCAGTTGAATGAAAGTGGTTTGGTGTGGCAGGTATTTGGTTGGTTGGTTGGTTGATTAGTAGGGTGGTTTTTTTGTGGCTTTTCTTTTTGTTTGTGGTGGTGTTTGTTTGCTTGTTTATTTGGATTTTTCTTTTTTTTGGAGGGGGAATTGTTGTGGGGTTTTTTTTCCATTATCTTTTACATAATAATCTGAGTTTGTGGCAGGACTTCATATCAGTTTTGGTTTCCTAAAAGTGAGCACACGGAATCAATGACCTCAAAAACTTCTGGTACCTAATGCTGAGTGTTAGAGTAAGTGCAAAATAGTAAACTAGAGTCATTCCACTTCTTCCTTCATCTGTTCCTCTGTGTGGCATTTGGAAAATGCTTTAATCAGCTTTTCCATTCCTCTGTCTCATCGTATTCAGGTCTTGCTATTTATTTTTTGGTTTTGCTTTGCTTAGACATCAGGCAGAAAACAAGCCCAAGGGCAGCAGCAGAGACTTTGTTGCTGGGTTTACATACAGAGCTCTGCCCAGGTTGCCCAGAAAGCTGCAGGATAAAATGAGTTCATCACATTCTCAGGATATTCTAGTAGGTGGTATCTTCTGCCTTGTGGTCATTTGGAGATGATAAAATACTGCTTCATATAGGGCCATTCCCTGTCTGCTCCTTTTCCTATCCCTGCCCGCTGCCCTGGTCACGTGCCCGCACCCATGCAGTCCGCAGACCTGTCCTTGGGCCCCAGTGCCTTCCCGTTGATTATCTTCCATCATTTACACATCCCAGGCTGCTCTTTGAACCCCGTCCCGCAGCCCTGTGTGTCCAGCCCCTTTGAACTGCAACACAGCAGCGGATTTTTCTCTCCGCATAAGTTCAGACCCGTTAAAAGCAGTGGGTTCCTTCCACTGAGGCAAGGTGCAGGTAGACTGCAGGGACACAGCTGCCACCTTGTTGCCATAGTTCTGTGGCCAGGAGTAGGAATTAGCAGCTGCATCGGTTAAAGGGTGGTTCATGCTTTATATTGAGTATTAGCTTAAGACGAGAGAAGAAAAAAATCTCAAATGTAGAAGCATTTAGAAGGATTGTGTGTGATAAAATTCTAATATTCCTAAGTCCTAACTCCTAATTTTTCCTAACTCCTTTGACAAAGGAAAGAAAGTAGGAAAATATTAATTTGGGTTCTCATTTGGAAAGTTCATTGGAAAAGGGAAAGAAATCAAGGAGAAATAACGTAAATAATTCAGAATGAGTGGTGTAAGCTGTGAGCTGTTGATCACTGCTTTGTTATGCAGACATAGATTTCCATTAATATTCCTTCTTTTGAAAAACAGAAATCCTGTCTCTGCTGTTGTATGCTTAATTGAGCACTTGAGGCAAAAAACCCCTCATGACAAAAAATAAAACAAAACATAACAAAAGACCCTATGGTATGCAGATTTATTCTTCAGATGATGTTCATATAAATTTTTTTTACAAAAGTTTTTTCCTGCTATACATCCTAACTAGATTCTCTGAAGTCTCAGACCTCTCAGTGAAGTGGGTAAAGGGTTCGGCCAGCATGACAGAGTTGATTGACTGCTGTGGGAAAATTGGAGTTGCAATCAGTTGTGGAAAGCTAATGTTACACTTGAAAGCACTTTCTTCAGAAAGTATATTTTTATGTATATGTACATACTGTTAAGACCATATAATATTCTCTGGAGAGGGAAATCAAATCCACAGTTAAATTGAATAGTCATTCTTTAAGAAGGATTCTGTTACTTGTGGCTTAACTGTAACAGAAAACAGACTGTGTATTAGCACAGACTCTCAACAAGGTATTTTTGCTATAAAATGTCCAAGCCTCTTCAAAATTAATGAGTATAATATTGCCTGGCTTTAAAAATGAGTATCACAACTTTAAGAAAACATTGTTGCCCCTCTCCTTGTAGATCAACATGTGGCAAAATTATTTCAGTGGAAATATGTGCCCATGGGCTATATATTTTTTGTGTTTTGTTTAACACCAGTTGGCATCTGAGATCAAGAAAGCTTAAGCCAATTATGAGTAGCTGGTGCAGCAAAAATCATGATTGATACATTTACAGCACAGGGTCGATTCTTCTGGTAATGTTATTTTATTAAGAGGGGGGAAAGGGGACATCAGGCATGTGACTTGTAGCCCTGAATTAACCCAGTGCTCTTAGCACATACAGATGTTTTCTCCCTCAGTGCAATCAGTGTGTCTTGCACTCATTGCAGCCTGCAGACCTCGAAGAAGAAACAGCTGCGCAATTGTTGCTAATCCTCTTTCCCGCTTCCCTTTGGCTTATTGGATTATTTAAATACAGCAGAATGATAGGAATTTAAAAATGAAAAAGCGCCGTTGAGTCATCTAGTCCATCTTGCAACAGGATTGTCCTCTCCAGATCTTTGTCCAGTCATGGACAGGCTTTGTCCAGGCTTTTGATGTGATTGGACTTCAGCCAATTTCCTTGGAAGATTATTCTACAATAGAATACACTTCATTATTAGGAATTTTTCCCTGTCAGCCTAAATTTTACTTTACTTGGTATAATCACATTATTCTTAGCTATATTTTCCTGAAAAACCCTATTAAAAAAATCCTTAGTGTGTGTATCCTTCCAGAGTAGATAATTATCATATTTCCCTTTCAATAGTGGCTTTAGTCAAGCTATACATATTTAGTTATTTTAATGTTTTCTTATAAATCAGTCTTCCTGATGACTTTTATTGCTATCATTGAGCTAAATCTCAATTTTTTCTATTTAGTATTCAAATAGAAAAGGCAGGACTGAATAAAGACTTACAGATTAGATCATGATGTCATTGAAAACCCATCCTTTGAACCACTGTTTGTGCCTTCAGATCTGTCTGAATGCCAGCTCTCCTGAGGCAGACTTCAGTCAGAAGATTTGTCTCAACTTCCTTATCTATAGCATAAGTGCCTACATCAAAGCTGCTCTCCCTAGGTTCCTTTTATGATCATTGGCCTCTATAGCTGCATGCAATTCATCTAAGCTGTTTTAGGTATCCACATTTAGGATGAGAGGAATTGAGCCCTAGAGGTACATATTTCTCTCTGTCTACGGTCTCTGTCCTGGACCTGACTTCCTTGGATATTTAAATACAGGGTGTGTGGATGTTTGGACATTGTGGTGTTCAAGAAGTGAGAAGGCTCAGTGTTGGCCATGGCAATGCCACCTCAGCTTCAAAACAACAGCAGAGTGGTTTGATGCATTGTGTGTCCTGAGACCATTCCTAACACAGTTGAATGGCATTGAATTCAACACACAGGTGTGATGGTTACATTGAATAATGGGGTGGATGAAATTGCCTTTTGCATAGGCCTTGAATCACACAATATCTCCAGCTGAAAGGCACCCCTAAGGATCATCGAGCCCAACTCCCTGCTCCTTGCAGGACAACCTAAAACTAAGCCATATGGTTAAGAGCATCATACAGACACTCCTTGAGCTCTGACAGGCTCAGTGTTGTAACCATTTCCCTGGGGAGCCTGTTCCAGAGACCTATCACCCTCCCAGTAAACCTTTTCCGTGTGTCCAATCTGAACTGAAGCAGGTACAGCATTTACCCAGAGAGTAGGAGTCTAGATACCAGATACATCGGTTTTCAAGTCTCTTTGGACTGAAGGAAATCTATGATCAACGCCTTTCATTTTCAAAGGCCTCTGAAAAATGGTCCTTACATGACAGATGCCAACTGCTCTTCCCTTCTCTGTTAGGTATTTCTTCTCTGCTGACAGCTTAGTGCTCACAGTCCTCACTGCAGCCCTGGGCAGATGCCTGCTCAGATGCAGTTCTTACTTCTAGCCATAGGTGTAGCCATTCCTGGTTTATACTGGAGTAACTAGGAAAAGAAATCAGCCTTTTGTTCATCAGTAAAAAAAAAAGTTAAATACATTTTCCCCGCAGTTGATTACCTTCTGTCAGACTTTCTGACAAGATATGATAAGCCTCCATTCCTTATAACTTGAATATAATGTCCAGGAAATAAAACCTTTGTACTAAATTCCTTTGGAGGGCAAACACCAGTGAAGGAGGAGAGCTGTTGAAATTGAAGGATAACCACTGCTCAAGATAATATGTTCATTAATTAGTCTTGAATGAATTTAGACTGAACATTAATAGAAATTTTTCAAACATCCCAAGAGGGTGAAGTTCTGGAATAAACTCCAAGTGTACCAGTTGAGTAGGAAAAAAAAAAAACTTGAAGAGAGAATTTGGTAAATTTGGGGAAGATTTTATGAGAATTTGTAGAAACATTTACAGGGATTGAAAAAAACCAGACAGGCATGCTGCTAAAAGGGCTAAACAGGAAACTGGCCACTGCTTATGTGTCTACACTATCACCTATTTCATGTTTAATGCAGTGGTTAGTGGCTTCTGCTGGTTATTAACAGATGCCAGAAGGTCAGTGTAAGAATTTCCTTGTTGTTGCCAGAGCCTTGGAGTTGGGGATGTCAGCTCCATTCCTGAAAAACGTATGAGGGTCTGATCTTGGTCTTTTGTTGGTGGTGCTAGGAAGGGCTTGTGTGGTGTGCATGTATCTCTACGGAAAAGACACTCTGTCATCTGTCCTCGTGGGCAAAGCAGGAACAGAAACCTGGACAAGACCCTGTTCATCCTTCTCAGTAGTGTATTCCGTAAATACTGCAAGCACTGTACACAGACTTCTCCCAGCTGAAGTCTGTGCTGAAAGCTTGCTAGTCAATGGCGTTCTGCTCCTAATTCACGGTAACTGGAACAAAATGCAGCTATCCTCATCATTCACAGAGACACGCAATCCTCAGAGACTGCAAGCCTACCACAGCGTGCTATAAGTCATCGTGACACTGGCAGACAGAGTACAGGGCTGTCTGTTGGGACAGCTAACTTTGAAGCATCAGCATACTGGAGATGAGAAGGACTTGGAGCGGTGTGTGTTAGGCAGGTATTTTTAGCTGCCTTTTCTTAAAATTGCTCTGCTTTCCTAATACTGTTTTATCATCACCGTGGTGAACTAATTCTGCCACTAGCCTATCTGCTAATAATCCTTATCTTGATAAGCTATTCCTATTGGATCTGACTTTTCAGAAAATGACATCTTGGTGCCTGGCCTCCTTTTCTACCAGCAGGCATGACTGACTGCTTAGGAGGACTTCCTAGACTCCTCTCAAGTTGTTTGATCTTGCTCCTCTTCACAGATCCAGCTTCTGTGTTTGTTTCTGTGACAGAAGGGAACATTACCCTTTTCTTTCTTTCAAGTAATGTAAGCAAACACTCGTGAATTGCATCTGGCCCTCATTATAGTAGGTGTCTATTTCAAGGAGGACTGGATGGTCCTCTTGTTTCTCCTGCAGATTCTTTTACTTACCTGTGGTTTCTGAGACGGGATGTTACTGGTGGATATTTCTGAGTGATTCCTCCTTTTATGAGGGAATGGGGTATCATAATCTTCCGATGTTATGGTGCTGGTATTTAAGGACTTTCCAGGACAGATGAATGTCATGGTCATGCTGAACTTACCCATGTTTTCCTCATAAGTCTTGTAAAAAATATTATCTGTAATGAACTTACTGGAACCCCTTTTTTACCTTCATTATGACGATTTGAACAGGGGTTTCCAATAGTTGTTACTTTAATTAGAAAAGGTAGAGGGTTAGAGGTTTATTGCATCTATTGCGTTCAGCTTTCACTGGGATGAAGTAGTGCAGTGCTACCACTTCAACAAAACAAAAAACCCCAGAGGTATGTATTTCCTTATGAAATTTCCATTCTAACCTCTAGACTGCAGTGATAGCAGCACATTTCTTTGTATTTCAGACACTCTGTAGAGATGCAGGAAGGTGGCTTAGGCTCTGCATTGTCAAACCAAAAGCAGTGGCTGTGTTGTGTGCCTTTGTCAGGGCAGGTGGGACCCTTCCCTTCAGAAGTGTCTGCCACAGTAATGTTGCTCAATACTTCCACAGAAATAATTCAGGTTGGGAGCCTTTGCACCTCGGATGCCACTTTTGAGACCAACTTTAGAGCAGTGAGTCCTTTCTTGCATTTTCCCACAGGTCAGGGAAAGAGTACTTTTTCAGCCGCTGGAAATTCACTTTCTTTGAGTAGAAGGTCTGCAATCTTACAAACTTCCTCATTTTTCTTTTTTAACAGGGAACATGGGTTTGTACTAGCTTGCCAAGGAGCTTATCAAAGCAAGGATTTCACTTTCTCATCTACTTCACTGTCAGTTCAGGATTGTCCCAGAACCATTTGCTGTTACTGATTATGCTGCTGTCCTGCATAGGTAGTTTGTCTCTAACAGTGATGGGTTAATATCCTCACTGCAGTGCATGGCAGGAATCTGTCAGTGGTAGGGATGTGGGACTGGGTGAACTGGCTCCTCTTCACACCTGTTTTGTTAAAGCAGTACATCCTGATTTTAAATGCTGCTGTTCCTGAAGAACCTGAAGAAAAAACCCCAACAAACCACCACAAAGTGGCAGGTTAAAAAAATGGTTTTTTACGTTATCATGTAGCACACTCCATTGCACACATTGTGACTGTAATTTTGTCAATGATGGTCTACAGGTTAATATACTTTATTGAAGCTGTTTTATTATACTGAATCTGGAATCTGTGTAAGAGGCTCTTTTTTTTAACCTAAAATCTATCAGATGTTACATCTTAAGGGACCTATAAGAAGATTGACTTCCAAGAATAATAATTTTCTTTCTATTTCAGGGAAAAGTTAGGATGTTTAATTTTACTTATGATAATTAGTATAATTTTATATGGGTTCAGGAGATAAGAGGGGAGGTGTGACATGGAGCTTCCTTAATTTGCCTTTATTACCTGTATCAGCTGTGAATCTGTTGGCCTTGATGCACAGTCGAAAGGGGAGAGATTTTTCTGTACTTGTAGATTTATGTTAAAAAGAACAAATTTAAAATAGGGATGGTAATGATGAAACCTGAAAGAGATATTTTGATAAATGAGGTATAATAAAGGAAGGCTTGTCATGTTCATTTATTCCCTGATTTTAGTCTTTGGCTGAATGCAAAGCTGGAGGACCAAATCTGAATACAAAAACAAAAGACATAAAAATGAGAACAGCCAGCTTTGTTAAATATTGCTAACTGGCATCTAGAAGTGATACTGGCATCTAGAAGTGATACATAGTGTTAAAGATATCGCCCCTTAATTGTCAGTTATATAAACCCAAATCTAGAAAAATGTTATGAACACTCACTCTAATGTATATTCATTTGCACAGAAATAAAAGCTTTTTCCACAGTGCCTGGAACATAAGGAATATTTAGTGTAACAGAATGGCAAGGGTTTTACAAGTTAGTGCCTTTAAAATGAGGAGATCACAATACATTTCTGACATGGTATTCCAACTTGGACTCTTATTTTACAATTTAGTTAATTCTCAGTGCAGAAACTGTGGTCCCATGATTAGTGAGATTTGAGAATCCTGCACCAAGTACTGCTCATCTTGGTCGTTTTGCCTAAGGCACTGAGCAAAAGTTATGTCTAGCTCTGACAGTAACAGCAATTACTTCTGTTTTAACAAGAAACATCTAATGCATGAAGGACCTGGGGCACAAGTCTTGTGAGGAGCAGCTGAGGAAACTGAAGTTGTTTAGCTTCAACAAAAGGAAAGGAGGCTTAGGGGGACCTTATCCCTCTCTGCTTGAAAGGAAGTTGCAGACTGGTGGGAGTCGGTCTCCTCTCCCAGGTTACAAGAAATAGAACAAGAGGAAATGGCCTCAAGTTGTGACAGGGAAACTTTAGATTGGATATGAGAAAAAATTTCTCCAGCGAAGGGATGGTCAGGCATTGGAACAGGCTGCCCAGGGAAGTGGTTGGGTCACCAGCCCTGGGAGTATTTAAAAGTGGTGCTTAAGCACATGATTTAGTGGTGGCCTTGACGGTGCAGGGTTAATGGTTGGACTCGGTGATGTCAGAGGTCTTTTACAACCTAAGTGATTCTGTCGTACTATGACATAAAATAAGAGTTGAAACTGTTTTTCTATTAGGTTGCTACTACTACTACTGGGAATTCTCATAACATAGCATAACATAACATAACCAAGAACCACCCCAGAAAGTGTTACCTAGTGCTTGTTTTCCTTTTGTGGTCCCAGCATGAGAGACAAAGAGATAATCATGGTACTCCACAGTCCTCTTTCTCTTTCACACCTGCCTGTCCTAAGTGGTAAAGCCAAGATGCAGGAACTTTGCACCTTCTAGTTTCTGATGCACATACTGTGCCGTGTTCTTTTTCATGTGTTTTTTTCCCAAGTAAAAAAATTAGAGAAGCTCTGTTTTTTTCCACAAAGTTCTTAAAGGGTGATTGTGGGTTTTAGCTTCTTTGACAAAACACTGAAAATGTTTTTTTTTTTTTTTTCAAGTCACTTGGTGAAAAGAACTTTCAGTTCTTAGGATGGATAAAGCTCTAGAAAATGTTGATTTTTTCTATCGAAAATCATTTTAGCTCATGAGCTATTCTTTCCTTATCTTGATGGGAAAAAAAGATCAAATTTCTAGATCAATAATGTTGAAAACAGCAGCAGCAGTGATCATCCTGGATGCATGTTGTTTTCTGATGCGTTTTCATATCTGAGCATTTCCTCATGCTGCAAATATCAGCCTGGATTGCACTCAGGCTTCAACCTTACATCAAGCAACAGCAGGAAAAAATAGGGGTTGTTTAAATGCAACAAGGCTTGGAAAAAACAATTTTTTAAAAGTGCCAGCATGTCAAAACGTTGAAGGAAAATATTGAAGAGTACCAGTGTGCTTTCAGTTTGTCTGTTGCTGCATGCTTTTTCTATTGAATAATCACATCTTCCAGCGCCTAAAGCAGTGGTTCATTGTATGTAATGTGTGCTTCAAGGCATTAAAGAAAAAAAAAGATTGAAATTATCTGGAGGAAACCAAATCACTTTATTTCAAAGACAAATTAGATTGATCTATCTTACCATTCTCCATAGATTTCATAAGCACGTTACTTGTTGAAGTGGTATCAGGCATTTTATATATTATAGCAATTTGCATACGTTCATTAGGCTGCGCTTTGTAAAGCTCTCTGACAGGGGCATTTGATGAATCCTTTCGTGGACTGCATAGCTGCTTTATGTGGAGCAATCTGTTAAATCATGCCTTTGTCCTTCAGTTTGTCAGAATCAGTAAGCGAAGCAGATGTTAATAACTGTGGGAGAGTTAGGGGTTTTTTGGTGTTTGTAGAATATGGGATAACTGTGAAGGGCATAATGTGTTTGTAAAAGCGACAGCTGGTGTTATTAAAGATAGAAGGTCTGCTACAAGTGAAAACTTTCTCTGGCATCTTTTAGCAGCTCCAGGAGGTTTTTTGGAACAGTCAGGTGGGTGGTCAATTCTAAAATAAACACTGCTAATATTATGCACCGCAAAATGTGTGCTTGTACTTAAAACACAATTGTTCTTATCTTTGGCTGCAAACGTTCTGTCACAGAGCTATCTCAGCCATGCAATAATTCATAACATTTCTCTGTAAATATGTCATAAGAAATTCTCAGGTCAACAGTCCCCTGAAATGTGTCTTTGAGCAATGTAATTTCATGCATTATCGAATTAGTGGAGTTTTACACCTGGTCGGTTTGGAGGTTACCTTTATGACACAAGTCTTGCGGGACCTGACAGTTCAGTCCCTGGAATCTCTACCTATCGTCAAGGTCACTTGGGTGAAGATGTTTCAGCCAGGGAACAGCATACATTTAGGTGGCTAACGTGCTACATCTGATGGCTGGTAATTCCTGTCAAGGTGTGGTAAGATGAATGCTTGTAGTCAACTGCAGAGGCCTTGCAAGTGAAGGTAAAATGGGCAGTCATAAATTGGGCAAGAAAAGAAAGGGATAAATAAGAGGGAAAACATAGCTTAGGTGTGCCTCAAAAGAGGCCAGCAGAGGTGGAGGTGCTGATCTCCTTTCTCTGGGGATCAGTGACAGGACACAAGGACATGGAATGAAGCTGCAGAGAAGTTCAGATTGTGCATTATGAAAAGGTGGGTGGTCAGTCACTGGAGCAGGCTCCCCAGGGAAATGGTCATGGCACCAGGCCTGTCAGAATCCATGGAGTGTCTGGACAATGCTCTTAGTCATTTGGCCTAGTTTTAGGTAGTCCTGCAAGGAGCAGAAAGCTGGGGACTCAGTGTTCTTGGGTGCCTTCTATGAGTGCCTTCCAACTGGAGATTTTCTGTGATTCTGTGTGGAAAAAGTTATTACAAGGCTAGCTGATGAAGAAGTAGAAAAAAAGGAGGACATTACTGTAGAAAATAAAGGGTAAACTTTGGCCACCTTCTGATCTTGCAGATTTTTATTGGTATTATCTAGTAAATAGCTTCCACTCATTTTAGAGGTGGTATTTGGCTGATACTCACTTTAACTTTAATGACATTCTCTTTGTGATTATGCATTATTGTGGAAATGTCTTTTGGGGAATTGAGTAGGAGATGCAAAGGGTAGAGATATAGTGATGTTACTCGTGCCTGTGTGATTGAATCTGAGCTTCTGAGTCTGGCTTGTCTGCAGCTGACATCAACAGCAGGAATGGCTACACAGCGCATAGAATAAATATTCCTAGAAGTTGTCAAGTTTGTAGTGATTGCCTGAAAGTATGTAGAGAAGACCAATGAGGGATTTCTGTTGTTCTTGCACATAAAAGTAGGCAGCAGCTACAAATCAATGAACTGTTGCTTTTGTAAAAAGAATTGGCAGAAATATTTCATGCTGTTGCTGGATAAAAATTTCTGCTTCTTCTGTTCCTCAGAGGGAGTCTTATCTTTCTGTCTGATCATCTTGCAAAAAATGAGCAGTGAAATAATTATCCATGCTGATATTTACATTTCATCTCTCTGCTTGAAAATTGCCAGCTCACAGAAGGGAACAGAGGGAGTCCAGGGCTCCTTGGGTGGGCTGAGCATTTGGAGAAGAAAATGCCTGCTCTTCAGCTGGGACACATGGGTGCTCCCAGCCAGGTGACCATTGATGCGTAGTGGGCATAGACAATTCCATAGCTGATTCTCTTTGCCTTCACTGGGAGTCATGTGGTGGGTACCCGTAGCACAGCTGCTGTGGAAAGCTCAGGAAAAACTCTGTGGAAAGAAAAGAGACAAGACTTTTTCTAATATAGGCTCTTAATTATCTTTAAGAGCTGTGGCTGTGTGGCAGTCCTGTGTGAAATGGTGTTTCTTGTTGTAGAATGCAAAGTTGCCAATAGTGCCACAGAAATACGCAGTAGAGCATGTACTCATCATGGTGATTATCCGGAACAGAGATCAGACCAAGTGCATTTGGACACATGAGCTTTCTTCCCTTTTTTTGTTTTTCTTCTTTTTTTTCCTCCTTTGTGTCTTAGTCTGCTGAGCTTGTTTCTTTCTACTGCTGCATCTTCTTCCTTTTTGCTTTGTTAAGCACATCAGATTTAACAAATGCATTAAGCTCAGGGTCACTGTGTGAGAATCATCAGGAAAATTTACAGAGACTCTGGGACTAATTGCAATTAGATGTTATATGTATCCTTACAAGACATCCAGAATTTCACACCTGTAACAGAACTGCCATGTTCAGCATTTTTGGACACTAAAGAAATAATGCTCTTAAGGATACCCTGGATTTTTCATGTGCTTTCCCTATTCATGTCACTGTTTTGCTGCAAGCTAAAGGCAGAATGTTGCTTAAATGTACATAAGGATGCTTGTGGTTTCCTAAATCATTTATATTTTCTGATATGCCACTGGCAGTTTTTCATACTCAGTATGGTGGGTTTGTTTTTTCATTGCAAATAATTGTAGCAAAATTGCTATTTGAAATTTTGGGGCTTTTTGAGTTTTCTGCTAATTTTGAACTCATGTGTAGAAGTTGCTTAAGAATCTATACAATATTCTATACCTTAAATGTAATATGCTATAAATTACTGTGCCATAATTGTTATCCCCGTCAACATTTCTCAGGTGATGCACAGCTTCAGAGGGACTGGCTCATAAACTCATTTCTAAGTAGTAATTTTGCACAGTATTTTTTTTCATTTTATATGCCTAAGCCATATACTTTTAATGACTTTAAATACATATAAAATCTTTTTTTTTATCAGATCTTGGATTCTGAACTTGAAGCAATTTTTCAAGATTATATGCTTCTTGAAACTCAGACAATATCTGCAATAAATAGGTATGTGTAATGGATACGTTCACGGTTTGTGTTGGATAGTTTGGAACGTGTGAGTTTTGTTGAGAGTTAATTGCTGAGCTTCTTACAGCTCTTGATAAATCTCAGTTGCTGCGAATGGGACAGCGTAAGGGATCTTTGCGGGCTGAATTTTCAATAACACGTGGTTCTTGTAGGACAGAAATTGGGAAGGGTATGACATTCACGGTTGCTCAGAGGTAAATGTTTAGCCAAACCCACAAACTTAACTTCAGAGTGAACAAAAAGGTGAGTCTCCACGAGCAAGTAAGAAGTTTTGAAGGTAAAATCAGTGAGAGGAAGCGGCTCTACTCTTGATCCCTTTGTACTTAAGGCTGTGCTTCATCTGGCTTTACATCTGTGTTTCCTTTGGGGTTTTTTTGCAACTGTTGAAGGTAGTAAAGGTATGAATATAACTAAATATGGGAAGAAAATGGCCATAAAGGTTGAAAACTTGGGTACATTGAAGTTCTTGGAAATTTTCTTCTTAGGTGTTTCAGTGAAGCTTACGTCTCACTTCAATCATTTAAAGAAAATATTCTGGCAATTTCAGAAATACATTCTTGCATATAACAAAGCAATTTTCAGGTGATATATTTTTTAAAAGTCGGGTCACACTTTATGGTTCTCGAAGCTCTGCTGAGCTCCTAGCAATGGAGAAGGATAAATGAGAGAAGATTTAGAAGTTCTTGTTCTTTCCGAAGAGTTCATAGACCTAGACAATTTTTTTGAGACTCAGTGAAGGAGTGAAAGGTTTCTTGAATACATGGATATAGCAGTTGGACTTACCTTGATCTGTATGAGAAACTTTGAAGAGATTTACAAATGGGGAGAGGTTAAATGCTTATGCATGAAATTCACAAAAGTGGATTTTTGCACAAAGTTGCCTATTCTGTAGGAATTAGAATGCAACATATCTTCGTAGTGTGCTTCACCGGTAGGTCCCGAGATATTTAACAAACGCTGGAGAAGAACCATTGTCTCCAATTTATGTATGGGGTCAGGTACCTGCCTGGATCACCTAATGTCCTAGTACTAGATCTCCTGGATGTTCAGACCTGTGTCCAGGCCTGTCAGAGGATCCTATGTCTAATCATCCTTTCAGAGTGTATGCAAAAGATCAATGTTTCCAATGTTTACGTTCTCCTAATATTTCTCATATCTGTTGATATGCCCCTACTGCTCCCCTTTGTGATACATTTCTTTGCTCTCATTTGTTCAGCTTTGCTTTCTACTTTGCTTTCTTATTTTGCTTTCCCATGTTTTCTGCTCTTAATTCATTTGCAGTCTCTGGAGATTGGCTGCAGTGAGGCCTTACACAAGGAGGAATTTCAGGAAAAAAAATCATAGCCGAATGAGCTTCTCTTTTACTGCCTCTCTAGAGAGCCTGCTGTAAAAGGCAACTTGCTGTCATTCCTGTAAATTTTCTTTTGCAGCCAGCTCTGCTGGGTGTCCCCTTTGTGCCCTGTGAACATCTGTGTTGCAGCTTACGTCTGAACCCAACTGAAGAACAAATGTGTGAAGCTGCTTCTTATTTTGAGCAGGAAGCTGCTGCTATTAGTAGGGCACGTGGCCTTGGTTCACCTGCGACTTCTTAATCCCCAGCTGGGAGCGAACCAGCCGTCTGACTTCTCCCCTCCTGCCAGCCGTGCCCTTGTCCGTGGGGTAGCAAGTTTACCTGCTTTCCTTCAGACATGGCCCAGTGCCTGTTGATTTTCAGCATTTGTTTTCTCCCTGAATTTTCCCCAAGGTGTCATGCAGAAGGAAAGAAAGGGGTGAGCACTGCAGGACTTTGGTGACACAGCTTCCTTTCTTCTGCTCCTGGGAACTTCTCCTTGCATGCATACAGTCATGCAGGCACGACCCTTTTGCATAAGGAAGAAATCTTTAAGCCCTGAAGTATTCAGGCTCCAGGGATGCTGGAGCAGAAGAGAGAGCTTCATTTGCTAGGCTGTGCCTAGGGGTTCCAGGAAAAGTCGACAATGTTTCTGTGCCAGTTTTGGACACAGCACAAGACAGCTCATTGAGCATAAATTAGGAACTTAACCTCGAACAGACTTGCTTTAAGCAACTTTTTTCTTTAAAATGAAAAAAAAAAACGGTGAAAAAAAGGAAGCAGCAGCGCTGCCCAGTTTGCAAAAGTGCTATCCCACTCGGGCGTGCTCAGGAGTGTTTGAAGTGCGTAGGTGATGAACTGCAGTCTTCGTGGCATATGCGTGTCTCCAAGAGAAAAAGGAAATCTGTTGTGTCAAGTTGGCTTCAGCTTATGCTCGAAGGGCTGTTGTGAAAAGCCTGGAAGGTGCAGAAACTTTTGTGAAAGATCAGGTGTGATAGCAGAGAGCGACTGTAACACTCGGGGGGAGGAAGCTGGAGTATTTGAGGTCAGTCTAAGTCGGCAGCCATCAGTGGGCAAGGGAGCACAGCTGATTTAGCAAGAGCATGCACGAATTCAGCAGCTTCCCTCAGATATTTGGGTTGGAACAACTCAGAATTAGCAAACCTTCCTGGCTGACATTAGCTGAAAAGGCTACTGGACAACTTTGTTTTCCTTTTCAGTAAATGAGCTCCCTTGTGGTAGAAGGCTATGTGAGTTTCAGAGCTTTTCGAACCAGATTAGAAAAAGTTGGCCTCTTTCTTTCCAAAACTAACCATCAAGGCAGTCCCAATGCACCCCAGACATCTCTGGGTGTGTGAATCCTGTGCGGGCATTGGTCTCCCCTCTTCATTTTGTGAATGCACTTGTTATGGAGGGAAGGGCTGGTCTGGCTGATTGTATGGCTGTAAGTGCTGAACAGCAAAAATTTCTAAACAAAAAAATCTGGTCTTCTTTAAACGTTGGCGGACAGATATCTGTCTTCCATCTGTGGCAGCCTGTGCCAAACAGCAGAAGAACTGCAAAGTTTGTATTCTGAAACCTCAGAGGAATAACTGGCACGCTCCAACTTTTCTTTTTTTTTAAACTACACACGAATCTGAAACATTAAACACAGAAAGTAACATTAAATGTGACAAGCAGGCAGAAACTGGGAAGTTCCACTGGAAGGGTTGTGCATGGAACAAAGCCCTGGCACAGGGCATGGACACCCTCAGCGCTGCTGCATGGACGTTGCTGTTGAGTGACAGCAGGCTGCGGTCACCCACTGCAGAGGCAGTCCCTCGGCTGTCCCCTGATGTAGGGGCCAGGGAGGTGGCTGGTAGTCTGGAAGGCGTGTCTGGCTCATAAGACTCCTCCAGAGGTACAGAGTGACTTACACCATGTTGAGATGTGACACCTGGAAAGAGGACACAATACATACTGTATACCAACTAAGCAAATTAGTGTTCTTTAAAGAAAAAGAAGGCATTCTGATCAGACAAAGAACTTGCAGATACCAACTGTCAGGAAATAGTCTGAATTCTGCACTGAGCTTTCTTGAAAAACACAAATATTTTACCTCTTCAGAAACACTTTCAAACTGACTTTTTGCTTAGTAGTTTTACCAGGAAAAAGTAATGCATGGAACTTCTATTCTGTAACCAGTAAGGAAGTACTTCTCCCTTATCCTACCATGATTTGATAGAAAAGTTTCTCTGGACACATTGCTGGCTTATGTTCAGCTGGCTGTCAACCAGCACTGCTAGGTCCTTTTACACCAGGCAGCTTTCCAAACCATTTTTCCCAAAGCCTGTAGCATGGGGTTGTTGTGACACAAGAGCAGGACCCAGGACACAGCCTTGTTGAACCTCATACAATTGCTCTTGGCCCATCAATCCAGCCTGTCCAGACTGCTCTGCAGAGCCTTCGTACCCTCCAACAGATCAGCACTCCTGCCCAACTTGGTGTCCTCTGCAAAGAGACTGAGCGTACACTTGATATCCAGACCATTGATAATGATATTAAGCAGAACTGTTTAATCAATTAAACTGAGATGTTTTGCCTGTTCTTGTTCTTACCTGAGACTGCATTCAAAAAGGATTGTGTTGTTTTCAGTGAGCTTGAATCAGCCTCATGGAGCAGCTGGGAAATAAAACAGGACTGTGCATCAGCCATTATGAACTGGACAGTAGCAATTTGGTTTGGTTAGGGAAAGTGTCAGCTTTTAGCAGTTTCCCATTCATTTTTAGTTTGCTTCCCCATCTAGGCGCACTGTGTTTTTAGTAATATGCACCTCTGCTGCGTTGTCCGTTTTATTAATAATAGTTACTTCGCTTTTCTGACTCGGCGTGGTGTTGCAGCTGTTTGTCTCCTTTGGCAGAGCTAGGGAAATGTGTGTTTCCTATAGGTGATTACAAGGACACCACTTTGGTTCCTGGGAGCAACTTCTCCTAAGTCACTGGAACGGTCGTGGCCGAGTCCCACTGCTAAACGTGCCGGATGCTACCCAGTAACACATGGTGTTAATAACTGAGGATGTCAATAATGGATGACACAACTATCAGACTTAAAAAATACAGCACTAATAAGGAGGTTTGAAATAGTCTTGTTTAAGATTGGTTACTGTTTGTAACACCATTAATTCCAAACGGGAGTCTAATTCCAAGTGCAAGAAAAGGACGGAAAATAAAGGCACTTTTTCTGCTTAAGTGGATTAATGGATTTGAGTATGGAGGAAAGCAGCAGTCCCCTACGTGAGTGTGTTTTGTCTGTGTTACATTACTCACCTATCTGGCTGTCACTTGCAGGGATCATTTCAGTAGACCTCCCAAACCTCCACTGCAGAGTCACTGCTGTCACTACATCCTGTGCATGCACGGGGCATAGATGGTAAATGTCCAAGTGGGATTTTCATCTTGAACACTCAAGAAACCAATGCCAACAGTGAAGAACATGGATGCAATCTGCTGTTGATTCTGTTGTGCTTTTGCTAGAGGAAAACGTTTCCAAATTGGAAAGGCAGGTGCACACTCATGTGGTGCTTTTTCTGTAGATGCTAATGCTGCCTCCCATGCATCCCGATGTGTATCCCTGTTCACTGTGCAAGGGGTGGGTCTGGAATCCTACTCACACAGAAAGTGTGTGGTAGCCAAATGTAGCTACACATGAACAAAGTATCCTTATTTTGTCAAGATAAAATAGCCAGCATAGAGCATGATAAATTGATCCCAGGAGGACAGACCTAGAATATAAACTGTAGTACTTTGGATGTATGCGTGTTATAATTGTATTGAATGCTTTGCAGCAATTTGTATTGTGTTACAGCTGACAAAGTATTTTACCTCCTAATAACTAACTAGTGTAAATAGTGTTGATATTTTCCACATATTTATAATTACATTAATTGCTTTGTGTATTAATAACAGTTAAGTGTCAGAGCCCAAGCTGTAGCTGCCAGTAATCCACAAGCAACTTGTTTGCATATTCAAAATACAAAACTGAAAAGTAATTGCCCTTTTTGCTAGTGCATATCACAGCTTAAATTTTACATAGAAAAGCCTACTGTTACCTAAATATTGTAATGTTCAATATCAATTCTATTGCTAATAGAATGTCTTTCAGAAATGATAAGAAACCATGCTAACAGATCAGAAGACATACAATGAAAAGTAAATGAATAGCTCACATTAGCTAGGAATTGTTACTTACTTCCAAATGAAGCTAAGTTTTGAGAAAAGAGGTTTCCTGCTGTTGAAAGTAACATTTTTCAGGGCCAAATCTGGAACATCCATATGCAGTGCAATTTTTTTGTTTTGTAATGTGAGATAATTGGGCTAACAGAGTGTCACAAATAAACATTTGAGGATTGAGTAAATTTTTCAAACAGAAGCTATTTTTTTGGAAAGTTTCCAGAGAAATAATCGTTTTGCATTGCTATCTTGTGGACTTCAGCATTTTTATTCCTAGAGACAAAGCAAATTGAGATTTCAGCATAAATCTAGCTAAAGCTTCAGTTGAAGAAAGTAACTTTTTCAACTTCTTGGGGGTTTTTTGGTTGGGTTTTTTGTTTGTTTGGGTTTTAATTTTTGTTTTCTTTGCAGTTATAGTGCTTTATTTGTGTTGAACTCCTTGTTGGAGGGCAGCATTTAATACAGCCGATGGTTTTGAAATTTTGCAAACCACTAGCATTTGTGAGGGCCACAGAGTGAAGAGTCAGTTCCAACTTAATATTGCAGATGTACACTGAATTATCCAGGGAAGAGCAAAGGTTGATTAAATTCACAAAATAAGGTGATTCATAGTTTTTTAAATATGTCACTCAGCCTAAAATTAACTCAATTATTTACCAGTCACACACATGCTAATGAATCCTGACAATCTCAGTTGACCTGCTGCGATGAACTTTGCTGTCACCTAATATTATTTCCTCTGTATTTTCACTGAAAAGAGTGATTGTAGCATTTATCACATGCAAAGCAAAAATGCTTGAGGATTTTATTATTTTTTTAATACTTGCAATTCCAGGGCACTAGTAAATTAATTACATTTAATTAGAGGCACTTCTTTTTTGTGAAAGTCTTTCCTAAAGTTTAATCCCCCAGAGATTTTACATGTGATAGTGATGAAAGTGGCTGCTTCTAAGGCAGCATCAATGATAACAATTTGAGAAATAAAGTTGAGCTTATCTTTTCATGCAAAATGTGACAAAATTATAAAACTTTAAGACTAATATGGTAAATAAGATTTATTATTATTTCTAAAATTAGAATCACCTTGGAATGCCATTTTTAGCTGTGTGTTACCAGTAGCTATAAGAAATTGGTAAGTTAGCCAAAATAATAACAAATTAGTTTATCTACTTTCCTACTAAATACAGAAATATATTATTTAAATAAAAATGTGGTTATTCTGGATTTGTACTTGAGTTACGGGTAAATCTCCAAAAGGCTGCCCTGGATTATGAAATGGTATCTCTCTTTCCCTTTCCAAGGTTTTTGCCTCAAAGCTTTGCAGAATCCTGGATGAAAATCAATATTGATCCATAAAATAGACATCACTGTAGCATCCACATGTGTAGGGCACAACAGCTGAAAAGATTTCTGGCCTGCAGTTATTTCTGTCAGGAAAATGGAGATAGATAAAGATATAGATATATAATATTTAAAGCTGCTGGGCAATGGTAGACTGTTTGCGGACAGCTGCATGTTCAGCCTCTTTTGCTAGAATGGCTAAGTGGCTAATTAAGTGGACAAGTCAGGTCTCAGCATACCCTCGGGGAGAAGACTGCTGTGTCTCAGCCTCTTGCGAAAGTTTTGGGAGAGATGGGTTTGAAGCTGCAGCAATCTCATTGTGAGATGTGGTGCTGGCTATGAGATGGGCCTGCTAGAACCCATTTTACAGGATTTTACTCAGTGGCTGCTACCCACAGAGAAACATAAAAAGTTTAAGAAACCCTGAAAATTTCTGAAAACTGAAACAAAGGCATCACATTTAATTGAATTTCTTTCTGGGTAGTTCCAAATTGTTACTGAATTTGTTTCGAAAGCTGTTTGCTTGATGTTTTTGTGGGTTTTTAAAAAATAATTTCCATGATTTTCTCACTTGATTCATTCAGTGACATCAGCTATGGTGACCGAACAGTTGTTTCCGTGGTGACAAATTGCAGTGTTACAAGCGTGCTTGTATGAATCAGGTAAGAAAAGCAGATCAACTATAAATGGAGAAAATTTGCCTGCAAAAATAAACCAGAAATATTTGGTAAAAATTTGCTGGAGAATGGCTTAGAAATCTAAAAATGGTTTTAACACAGGTGAGTCTTCAGTACATCCAAAAATTCCAGCATGGCTGGTTGAAGCGCAAAGGGAACTGTCCACATCTGGTAACAGCAGCCACCTGGAGAATGCTTAAAATAGATAAGTAACTCCATAAGAAGTGTGAATTAATTTAACTGCAATGAAAAAAATATAGCTTCTTGCTTATCCTCTAAAATATGACAGCTAGCATCGCAGCTGATTGTGATTAAGGTCCATCTCTCTAATAAATTGCATCTTAAAAGAATCTTGGGTGCTTCTGTTATATCACAGGTACAGTTCTGATTCCACAGGGGTGCAAGCCGGGAGCTCGACCACTGAAGATGGTGGAACTGCATCAGGCTTATGTAAATGGAGGGAAACGTGACTTGCGGTCTCTATATGCAAAAAGGGATGTATGTCCAGATTTAGGATGCCCCAAATGATATGTTATATGGTATACTGTATTGTCATGGATTTAAATATATTTTGGGGTACATAGTAATAATGCCAAAAAGACCCTGGATATGTCCACTGACAATATGAATTTATTCCATTCCTGTCGTGACAATTCTCAGTGGGAATATTGTGCCTTGGCTGGGCTCAGACGTTATTTCCAATAAGTATGGAAATAATGGCTCACAGTGCTGCAAAGTGCTAGGAGATCTCCAGGGGAATCTCATCAGATTATGTGATAGGTTTGAAATTAATTCATGTCCCAGCTGTATTTACACAATATACAGTTGTCTCTCTGATGGCTTATAAGGAAAGGTAAATGCTACCATCCTAAATCAGTGAGGGGACATGCTGCAATATGCTCTCTTAGTAGAGCAGAGGTATTTTTCAGAGTTGTACAGAAAGTACAGGCAGCTCAGAAAATGGTTATATAACTTTCTTACACTGCAGACTTATTGTTGTCTTGTTTGTAACCTCATTATGCCACATCATCATCTTTCTTGCATTTCTCCGTGCCTCCAGTTCACTAGACATGAATTTTCACATTATCCCTTCAAAAATCTGAAAGAGAAAATATTGTTGAGAAATTCTTGCTTCTGGTGTGTGTATGACCCAGCTATAGATTCATACATTGATATACACATACACCTGTCATTCTGAGATTGCTCTTTGGTGAAGGCTTATTTACAGTTCTGGCCTCTTTGCAGGCTGGTTTGGGATTTTGCCAGGCTTTGCCTGGTCAGGTGTGCAGGACTGTGTCGTGTTAGGCCAAGAACTGTCCCCTCACTGTCTTTCCCAAAGGAGCAAGAGACTATCATCCATGGAAGAATGTACATATCTTCTCCATACTTGTAAGTAATGAATATCTCAAGAAGTGCATGGCAAATTTGCAAGGCCATCAGTTGAGTTTCTTGAATTGGGCCTGTTCTGGAAGGCATAAGCTAAAAGCTCAAATACGAATCCTTATAAGATTTGAAGTGTGCAGAAAATAAGTTCTCTGATCAGGAAGTCTTGAAAGGACTAGGAGACGAATGGTCTTCTTCAGAGATCTACCCTCAAGTTTGAATACCAGGGCTGAGTATTTTTGGAGGCCCAAGGCAAAAGGGAAGTTAGCACCATGTGAGATGTGCAAGGGCTGCTAGCCTGGACTAGATGTTTACTTTTTTTGAAACAAAGTGGTTTCTAACATTGCTTTTGAGAACATGGAAATAAAATGGACAAAATACTGTGCATACTTCAGCTTCTCTCTCCTCTCACTGATTTAACTTCATTTGTATCTGACTTCCCCATTTAGTTTCCAATCTTTCCTTCCTTCCTTCCCATTGTAGAAAGGTATTTTCTTCTCCAAAAGGTATTTTCTTTGCTCCTTTGTAAAGTCTTTGGTGTCCTCAAAGATTCAATAACACAGCAAAGAACCTCTAGGATCCTTTCTGTTGACTTTTCTTCTTCCCCAGTACACTGTCTACAGACAGTCTTCTGGTTCTTTTTTCCTTATTTTATGTGCTTGCTTTTACTCTTAAGAGAACTCATCTCTCCTTTTCTTTCCAATAGCCATCAGCTGTGGCAGGCAAGGGATTGATTGGGCAACCTACTGTCTGTCTCTTTGCAGATTTGTTACATTGGTGTAAACATTTGGTACAGTGGTTTTGGTTTGCTACAAACTCTAATTCTACTTAAGGCTTCTTTTCCCAACTCCATTTTGATAGGATCAGTGTATCAGCAGTCACATCTAGCACTAGAGTCTAAATGCAATAGATACTTGGCTGCCTTTCATTAATCACATAGAAGAGGAAACAATAGAAAATCAAAATAATAATTTATTTCCTGTAATACTAATTCTTCCAGATTCCAGTTGTCTTTGTCACTTATAAAACCCATCTGACTACATATTGGAATTTCCTCCATTTTATCTGATAGGTACAAATACAACAACCTTTATTTCTACTTCTTATTATTCATGGTAGCTATATTTTTTATGTACTTTGGAATTGTATTTTTCTGTCATAAGCATTTGGGGAGGAGAAAGGACTGTATAGTTCTTTATTCTTTGATTTGCTGAGCCACCGTAGTTGGGATGGGACATGCACCATCCAAAGAGCTGTTCACATCCAAATTCTGATTGATCAGTCACTGAGATGACCAAAAGTGAAACAGATGGGTGATATGCCTGCTGCTGACAGCAGAAATACAAGATAGTGATGTTGCAGCAAGAGGATCTATGGAATCGTGACTGGTACTGATGTATGAGATGGAAAGAAATCAGGGTGTTTCAGTGTTGGGTATCTAAGTGGCAGTCTAGAGAAAAACAGTTGTTATTATCTATCAACTAAACTGGTTTTCAATTGAATTGTTTGGGCCTTTTTTAACTTTATATACTAAGAAGTTAATAATTTAGGTACCTTTCTTCGTGCTCTCTCAAGCATTGAAAATATGAACCTGAATAGTGTATGGTGCTTTAAAATTGTGTTTAGCATAAAGGTATTTATCTATTTGTCACGCAGAAGGAAAATTAATAATCTTCTTTGTGCACCAAAACTTTTATACTGAATGTTTTCTGAAATTTCATTATATAGAAGCCCTATGGAAGCTGTGCTGTCCAAAACATTTTTCTTTTCATGTACTGTAATGTGTGTTTGTTCAAACAAGGAAGTGCTTATCTGTTGAAAAGATAGCAGTGATAAATTACTTCAGCTTTCATGCTTACCTACTGTTTTCCATTTGGCATTAAATTCCTAGTTGAATCCCAGAGGCAGATATATCTGAATTCAAAAAGTTACCTTGATAACTTTTTTTTAGCCAGCCCCTGTGTCCTGATGATAAAAAAAGGAAATTTAGTCATCTGAAGAACCATCCTTCTTGTATAGTTTAAATCCCACTAGATATGAAAAGCATTGCAATTTTTACAGTTTTCTCTGAAGTATATTAATTTTCAGAGGCGGTACAGGACCTCTACCTTTACTGTCACAGAAACAGCACTTTAGATATCAACAGTTTAAATATCAGTTGAATCCAAATAGCATGCAAATTGAGCTTCCTATACTTACCCTATCTCATTATGGATAATGCTGCATATGTTCTGTTAATCCTTTTGAAAAATTATTGACTCCTGAATAACTTTCTTTTACTACTAGAAATCATATCTTCATGGTATTTTTTTTCCCATCATTGACTTTTAAGTTCAAGGGTCTGTTTTATTTTCATCAGAAAACAAATTTCTCTCTATGCTTAACATGAAATATTCTGGGCTCGTGTTTTCCATTTTAATGGAGGTTCATCTCTGCCTTCTCCTCACTGAATAAGTGATACTTATGCAATGCACAAGTGGAGCATGCGAAAACAGAAGCGTAACAAAACAGTTCAAAAAGCTAAAAGGCAACATGACGTAAGTTAGCTGTATTAGCATATCTGAATGTGTAAGAAAATGTAATTGTAAACTCTTGCCTCATTTGCCAGTTTTTACCATGCACCAGTTGATAAAATAATTGTTATTTCCAAAATACCAACATTGGCTTTTAAGCAGGAGATGCTG
The DNA here is from genome assembly GCA_013397725.1 of Rhagologus leucostigma. Lineage (NCBI taxonomy): Eukaryota > Metazoa > Chordata > Aves > Passeriformes > Rhagologus > Rhagologus leucostigma. Next base: position 855,998 of record VZTD01005474.1, on the reverse strand, counting down.
TTATGTCCTAGCTGACTCTCTAGATGCGTATCTTCATCTACATTTTTGCTGATCCATATTGGTTTCCCTCTGAAGGACTGTAGGCATCTGCTTGTGAAATAGCTGATGTTTCTCACACTGCTTTAGGAGGAGAATTTCCTGCCCTGGGACGAACAAACATGCACTTGACCAAACACTTAATATCCATGTGTGACAGTTTCTATCTGATGATACATGTACCAAAACAGAATAGTTTGGTGAGAAGGCACCAACAACAGTCGAACTGCGTGACCTCTTCAGGGCTGAAATGTTGATACTGTGCTACAAAAACCAAGTTATGGAACACCTTTTGTAAGGTAAAATTCTGCTGGGCTCAATAAGCTACCCATTATTAGAATTATTATTAACATCACTACTATTATTAATTTTGGATTCCAGCTGGGTCCTCTGCATTCCTAAAGGGATTATTTTTAGTGTAAAATCCTACCAGAAAAGGTGCACTTTTAAATAATGAAAGTCAAGGACATTTAGTATCTTGCAGAGCTGGCTGTACAGCAAAGGCAATATTGCTGTTACTTCAGGGCCATCAAAATTCAAGCCCTTCACGTGTGGAAGAGCTGTCTGACAAAATGATTTTGAAAATGCTACTTCACATTAAAAGTAGCTGGAAAAAATTGTCCCCAGGACGGTATTATCTGCATGTAGCCAGTAGTTTAACAAGGAGCTCTTCCAGATATATTCCTGCTCTTTTGAAACAAAATCTGTTTTCTGGAGTACATTAGCCTGCAGAGGAGAAGAAACAGGGAAGCTATTAATATGTTTTGCCATTTAGCCACAAATGCTCCTAACTCTCACTGAGAATATAGATAGTTCTCTTTTGGCAAGCAAATGCCTGTTAAGGGCACTTTGCTGGATACATTTGTGCTATTCTGTGATCTTGGTGGTCTGCACGAATGGGCACAATCCCCAGAAAAATGACAGCAGGTGTACGTTAATTAAATAGAAGAACCACTTTGGCTTGTTGGTAGAAGGGGAGAGCACACAGCTCACCTCCTGCTAATGGCTTGGTTGACTTTCTTTGTAAATTATTCCAGCCCTGCAGTCCTTCACTTTGGTGACGGCAGGATTTTGGTGGTGGGAGTTATAATTAGTGGGATTTGGCCAGGGAATACCCTCTAAGTTAACAGAGCCAGAGTGCTGCAATTCTTTCTTCCCAAAGGAAATATGTATGTTTGTATATATGTATTTGATTTTGTTGATAGTATTTAGAGTGGGTAATTTGAAATGTGAGCGAAGCAGGTAAGATGTATTTTGTGGAGTCTGAGATCATCCTTCTTGTGGAAAATCTTTCTGAAATTATCACATGGTGAGTGGAATTCGCTCCATGCTGTAGATAAAAGAGGCCCCTGTTTAAAAATATTTTGATGAAGCATAGACACTGTCATGCATACATGGTACGGTGGATTTCTTTCTACTTCGAAAGTAAACCAAGCCTGTTAAAGACAAGTAGATAACCTCAAATTTTTTCCCCTCCTCTTCCCCTGTCCCTTCCTCTGTCTCTTCCCCCCTCTTTCTTTTTCCCTCGGTATTGCCTGTATTTTAACAACGCAAAAGTCTTTGATGACCCTCCGTGTGTAGCACTACTCAGTGTGAAAGTTTTGTGGTGATGAAATCATCAAGAGAAAACAATAAGCCAATCTAGCTATATAGTTATTACCAGGTTTTGAAAAGGGTCACCTTTTGGAGATGAGAGTTTCGGTGGACTGAGAATGTATCACAGCAGTGAAGAAAGTGCTTCTCTGAGATGGTCATGAGGAAACAAAATACTCTGCCATCAGGCTCTTGCCCTCCTCCTCCCCCATCCCTAACAGCAGCACGATGTTTATTGTTGTTAGTAGCCACCTGCTTCCCTTCAAATCCTCCTCATGGAAAACACAGTTGTTTCAGAACAGTCATTATATGTTTGGAAACAGCAAAACAACTCTCCAAATCTCACTGATTGCATTGTATAGCAACCCCACTGTATGCCATTTCTGCTGCTTGGAAGGCTGGTAGCTGCTTGGCAAGCTAAAGAAGAAGCTTCTTCCCAACAACAGTGTTTTTTCTTTTATCCCAGAGTGTGGTATTATTTTTCTAGTGGTATGATTAGAAAAGAAAATATATATAAAGCTTAAGAAGTATTCCAATGTATTTATAATACAGTATTATGATGGGAATTAAATAAAGTCATTCAAGTGCTTGAGTTCATTCAAGTATTTTGGGGGCTTTTAAAAAGAAATAATTGTTACACAGAAAGTCTAGCCTGAATAGCAATTATTTGATTAAAAGAATACTGGCCCAGGTCTTGTGCTTGGCTTTCTATGAGCTTAACCATGCAATCAGTTTTTATTGCCATTGTTGAACCTAGATGGATTTAAATAGAGTTTCTCCCACGTAAGTTCTTTAATGATACTTTTAAGGAAGAGAGCACAAGTAAATTGAAATGAAATCCTGAACCCACATCCCAAGAAAAAAGAGTGGGGTAGGGTGTTAAAGGAACCCTGGAGCTGTCAGAAATGGCAGGAGTAGCATCATGCAGCAGAGAGACCAGGGAACTGGAGTCTTTCTGAGGATGGAAAAACAACATTCTTTCTCCTGAGAGTCCTTTGCTTTGGCTGGAGGCATATGACATTCTCTCTGAACCTACTGCTGCCTGCAACAATACTTTCAAATGCAACTGGCACCCGTGCCGGCTGCCTGCAAGCACTTACAGAAAGCAAGCTGGGTTTTCTTAGACCCACCCTACCTAAGAAATACAATTTCTTAACTGTGCATAAGGAGAATAAAAACAAAATAAATGAAAAAATCATGCTAAAATCTTTGTAAGACTTGAAAAATCTTGTATTCTGTCAATTGAAATCTGAAGTGCTGAGCAGGAATGACATTGCATCATGGCGGATCTCAACAAGGCTTGAGAAAGGGTGAGTGTGTAACACTCTGGGCAAAGCTTCGTGCTCCTGGAAACATTCTTGGTTTGCAAAGTGAATAGCAGCTGATTGTTAAAGCATGGTTGCTGCTGATGGCAGGAAAAATGGCTAAAACTCTAAAATGAAATATAGTAGAAAGTAAGTTTTAAGAAGAATCCTGTCTGCAAAAGCCTTGTGCTTTAAAACTCCTCTTGCCAAGAATGGAACAAGCAGGGACCTGACAGATAAAGAAACATCAGCAAACAAGCACAGCTTTTCCAGAGGTAATGGAAATGTGCTCAGAGCAATGAGCAAGCCCTCAGTGATGATGGGTGTGTTGCCCACATCTTTCCCTTCCAAAGAAGTCCAGAAATATTTGGTACATCCTTAATAGTCTGGAGAGACTTGGCAAGAACTGTAACTGAGTGTTTATTTGAACTGTAGTTGCAGGGAAGTATGAAGCAGATATTCATTTATTCTCAAGACTACAGGAAGATGTGAAAAAAAACCCACCCCAAACAACTCAGAGGTGCAATTATTTACCTTAAGGCATCTGATTTTTACAGGTTCGAAGAAAACAGATCTGTTTCTTGTCTACTGCTGTTGGAAATTTTGCAGGGCTTATTTAGAAAGTATTCTGGTTTTCATTAAATAAATATCTTTAAACAACTTATAACAGAATCCTGGAGGCTTACCACAGTAGTCTATTCCTGTTGACATTAAGGTATAGTGTCTGAGAAGCTGCCACCATAGCTCTCTGTTATTATTAGTGTTCTGCCATGTGTTTGTATCAGGTCACTCCTGTATTTGGCATGTCCTAAAAAGGTGGCAAGATTCTTGGTCTGAAAAGAAAATATGTGAAATCACTGGGTTTTTTCAGTAGTGGTTGGGAGGAAGAAATCATTGTTTCAAGTTCCTTTCTGGTGTTCAGGAAGAAATGGATTGAAAACACACAAAGAAACTCAGTTCTTCAGGAGTATGTCTGAAGATACTGGAGAAGGGCGTGTTGTTCTTTTAGTTTCACATCCACTTTTCAAAACAGCTGGATAAATTCAGAAGTAAGGGATTTTTTGTTACAATAAACATATAGTTCAAAAAACCCCCCTAAAGTAAAAATTTAATAGGTTATGCCTGCCCATTGTCAATGGATGGTTCCATAAACAGGAAAAGATACTGAAGGAAAAAATAGTACGGTAGTACTATAACTTATATTGGGATTTCACCACCACAGGTCTGCATAAAATCAATATGTTTAAGCCATTCAACTTCAGCTGTTAAGGATTTTAATGAGTCCATTCACTTTGTAGATCTTCTGAGTTAGTATAAACTATTTCCTTTACATCCCTTTCATGAGCCCAAGAGATTCGACATCCCTGGAGAAGATGTTGAACAAAGATGGGGTTTCTGGCAGAGAGTCCTCTGCTCATTTCTTTGGACATCAGGCAATAAGGTCCTGATGGTTGTTATTAGATTACCCCTGTTCAGAGCATTAAACAAGGTTAAAACTCGAGTTATTTTTCATCCAGACACTGTGACTCAGTGGGAAATGAGTATGGCTATTTCGGGATAGGATTTGACCTAAATTTGTTTCTTGGTTAGATATGCATATTGACCTCTTATTTTTGAGATCTCTGAACTATCTCTACTGTGGTCTGAAAAAAAATGCTGAGTTGATTAGTGCTAGTCATTTAAATTTCAATATCTGACATTTCTTTGCTGATCTGTTCGGTTTGTATATGGCTCTAAGTGGGTTCCCCAGTCAATACTAGTGTCTCAGTAATTTCAGACTGTGTCTGGGAGAAATTTTTATCTAAAAGGAGAAGAACAAGCATTTGGAGTGGCAGGAAGTGGCTGGAACTGGAGTTTCAGCATGTCAATAGAGTGAAGGAGGGAATGAGTTTGAATGATGTTCAGATGCAGCAGTTGTTTCGTCTTCATCATCGTTATGCTGTGTGTGAAGAGCAGCAGAAGAGGTAGAGAGACAGGTCACTCAAAGGGAAAAAGTCGAAAAGCATAGCATGGAGCAGAGTTGGGAGAATAGGTGGAGCAAGTCTGCCAAGAGCTGGATAAAAACACTGGAGGAAATGTGGTAAAGCACCTTTCAAACACTCTGAAACTCTGCTTGGCACTTAGGTAGCTTTCTCCAGGCTAGCAATTACATCTAGCTGGTTTGAGGAGCTCCAGATAGCAATGAAGGTGCAATAAGACTTTAGCTTGGCTGTTCAGGGATCCTAGGAAATACTTTGGATGTTGTCATGCTGCTATCTGTGTTTACTTTGTTGTAACAACTCATGCCAACCAGGAAAGACAGACTAAGGTAGTGCAGTAATGTCTCAGTGCTGTAAATGCACCTTTGTTCTCTCCTTCTTTCCACTGTTTCCTCCCCATTGCCCAAAGGCTTTTTATCCTCTGCTTCTCCTACCAGATAAAGGTCCCTGACAAAATATGTAGCAAGGCAGACTTGCTGAAGCAGATTCTTGATCTGACATCAATCCAGCTTCAAATTTGCATATGAAAATATAATACGGTAATTTATGACCTTTATTCAGGTAAAGAGATAAAATTGCAGGCAGCTAACAACCTTCATTTGTATGTTGAAAGTTGGAAGGAAGTTAGGCAGTTAGATAGCAGCGCCTTTCCTTTTCTGGTATGGATTACCCAGGAGTAATCATCATTCATAGTTTTCCACTGGCAACTTTACCTGATACTGCCAGGTAAATCACAGAGCAGAGCATGGTGCTGTCCTCTAGCTTTGATACTTTCAACTGTGGCAGGTCTTCAGCAAACACTCAGTATAACCCATGCAAGACTTTCAGCATAGCTTTTAAAAATAACTAAGAAATTTGAAAAGACTGTGCTCTAAATGATAGCAAACAATAAAGCAAGTGTGGAGGAGGCTTCATTAAGATTGTTTGACCTATGAGCAAAATAAAGAGGAGGACAAGACAGGCTTTCCTAGTGATTTACTTTCTATGCCTATGAATCATGGTTTTTTTTCCTCTGTTATTGTGATTGCATTTTTTTTCTCAGCACTGCTCACCCTATCATTATGGGTAGAAAATGTAAAGGGATTGTGATATTTTCTCAGCAGTGATGAAAGGAACAGGACACTTCAAGGACATGCTATAAAAGTTGTTAGGACTGCAAGATGCTGTAGCTTCTTCATCTGAAAGCACTATGTATGATCCGTATTGGATTAATGTGAGTCATGCTGAAGGATGCTGGCTATACCATAAACAATATTGATCCCGCATATTTACTTTTTAACTTACCAATTACAATAATTTCCCTTTTTCTCCCCAGCATTTCTGGGTGAGTACACTTTCGAGGCCATAAACCCCATGGGAAGGAGCCAGGCAGTTCATGTTGGCAAAGAATCCGGCAAAAGATATTGCTTAAATATTTGCCAGCAGCAACAGAGGCTTGTTTAAAAAATAACTGTATGTTTCAGCTATTGTTTTGGGGGGCTTACTGGAAAAGAACAAATAAAGGCACAAAATACTGAAATTTTTATAAAGCTTTCAAAATATTAAGGAGTATTTGCAAGATAGTACAAGTTAAATGTATTTTAGTATGGTTTGATGTGGGCTGGCTTTTTCGCTATTTTTGGTCTAGAGGAAGGCAAGAGAAAGCAGGAGGGGCTGTGTGCTGTGCAGTCAGCGAGAAACCTTGGAATTGGAAACTACGAAATGAAAAACAGCAGATGTGAAACAGTGGTTTCTGACTTCCTTCTTATGAGCACAAATGTATCAACTTAATAACATCATTTAAAATGGTTCTTTTGGGGTCATGAAAGTAAAGAACATGGAAATAAGTAGTAGTAGTCGAAACAAAGCCACAACAAGTCATTTGTTCTTGGTAAAATGTTTCTCTGTGTTGCTTCATGGTTTCTGTCTATCCAGACAAAATATTCCCCAGACATAAGGGAACACTTCTGACATCATATAAGATTTCAATGCAAGACTATAATGTGGACATGGCTTTGTCACAGAAGACACGTGTTCCTCATGATGTGTGGCAGAGCTTTTTGCTGACTCGAGGGAAAGATGGAAGCCCCAGTGATACACCACATTGCAGGCATAGCTCCCTTCAAACGTAATAATTTTAATCTAATTATACTAGCAGGTTGGAGAATTGGTGGGCTTTCGTACTGGTGGTATTGTGTAAAATATTAGTTGAGCTATGCAGCTGAGTAACTAGAGAGGATTTATTTATGACAGTTACTGGTGTTTTTCAGAACATCAAAGACCTAGCCAGCAGATTATGCAGCAGATGTATTACATGAAGTAGAATTGATCATGATTTCCTGGATATTTGGGGGTTTTGTAAAAAGGGAGGGCATAATTAGTGAATAACTTCTACTACAGTTCTCACAGGTTTTTTTGTTCTGTTTTGTTCCTCCCTCCCATACTAGTTACCTTGATCTGGCAGAATATGAATTTTCCCTTAATAGAAGCTGTGGAGAAGAATCATCAGCTTCTAATTAGCTCAGCACACTTAACATTGTGCTACCAAATAGGCAGTCTGTCTAAAGGTAGATTGGTTTATCTTAAGGTTCATGTTTTTGAGCTCATGTAACCCGAGTAGTATTTTTCTTCAAGAGGAGCTTAGGCAGTAAGAGTGGTACAAATCTTCTCAAGCTGTGCCAGAGTGGCAGGAAACATGGGCTGTTATCAGCAGAGCAAAAGCGGGTCACTCACAGGTGGGTTGAAGGATATTCTTTTCCATTTTGTTAAACTACCTGCAGGCAGCCAGAAGCATTCTAATTTTTGCAGTGCTATTTTGTTAACTGAAAGAACCTAACGAAATTTTTACATATGAGCTGCATCACGAGCTCTCAGCTCTTTTGAAGACAGCAGCTACAGCGGATGAAGTTCGTGAGACGTTGAGGTAGACATTATAGCACATTTAACCCATCATGGTTGTTGCTTTTCCATGGTGTGCCAAGACAATGCTATAACCACCAACTACCTCCTAAGAGCACTTCTGTGCTGAAGTGTGAGGGTGGACATGACAGGTTAAGAAAAAAAAGGCGGAAAATAAGTGCAGTTGTTTGGTGTCTCCACCACATGCCAACACCACTGACATCGATAGGATTGTTGCCTTTTCCATCTTAGAAATGAAACTCGAGATAATTTTGGTAAGGCGGTAATAGAAAAGTGGATCTTTATTCGAAGGCCTCCAGGGGCAGTTATGGAGAAGGTCCACAAAAGCCCACCCCTACAGGGGGTGCATACAGTTTTATAGGTTGAATAAATTAGCATAATTGGCAAAAAAGCACCAGTGAGGAGCACAACTGGTGAGGCAATTCTCCCCCGGGTCAAGCCCCTTCTAAGTCTTCCCCCTCTCAGTACTAGTTGTACTTTCTCCGTGGAATGTATCTCGAAGAGTTGTTCTCCACCTTGGTAGCTAGGAAGAACCACGATAGCACAGGGGCCTTGTACCCCCTGGGGCTTGGAGCCCTGGAGTTTGTTTTGTCTTTCTGACTAGGGAAAGGGCATAGAAAAGTACTGGGAAAACTAGCTAGAATGCAATAATAAGTTACAGAACTCCAAATATATGTGCAAAGAATACAGAGAATATATAAAAGAAAAAAGGTAAAAAACAACAGGCATCAGAATCACTCCGTTTTTTACCAGCAGCAGTGTTAGTTTTGTGGCACCTGAGTACTACAAGACTTCAGGAGACCTGTGGCAGATTTCCGAGAGTCTCCAACTGAGACTAGTTTCGTTTAGGTCTTCCATGAAAAATCCATTAAACCGAAAAGCACCATTTGTGATGTTCAGGGTGGTGAGCTCCCTACTGATAGCACTGGATGTGGTAACAGATATTCCTCTGTTATCTGACACATTTAATTCAGATTAAAGCATTACACAAGTGGGAAAATATCCCATTTTACTGTAGAAATGTTTGAAGAATTTCTTCTGAGAAGACCATTGAGCTGGTAGGTCATTTTCGAGGTCCTTTTAGCCTAACAGGCCTTTTCCAACTCTGCAAAGCTTATGACAGTCGAAGGAAAAGTTGAACAGCCTTTGCTGGGATGCTGCAACAGTTGCATGAGAAATGGAAGTGGGTCATTCTGGATGTAAAATTCAATTGAAACATGTTTTGTCAGCATTGAGACATTTGAAGATCCATCTGCAGAGGGTGTGTCCCCTTCTTCTGCCATGACATCTGTTTGGAAGGAAGTGTAAAATTTCCTTTGTGATTCAGACCACAGCTACAGAATTGGGAAATTCCCTCTCCTCTCATTATGTTTAGTGTCTCACCCTTGAGTGGAAAGGACTATGGTTTGCTAAATGTCCAACTGAAAACGAACTTCTGAAAAAACATGTGAGGAATCAAATGGTAATTTCTCTCATTATAGATGCTGGGAAATTTTGCCCTCATTGTGACACTATTAAAATGTCTGAAAATGGTTTGTTTATTAAAACACCTTAGAAAGGATTGTTGTGAGGCATCCTTTCCAAAGTGGGATAATGAGTAAGAAAGCAGAAGGCAAAATGCAGGAATTTGTTTCAGAATCATGGCTATTGTATGTTAAATATTACTGTTTATAATGGAAAAACCTGTTATTTTAAACTACTCTTCAAAATCTCGTGGTTTGGACTAGTTAATTTTGTTTTCTGCTTGGGTTTGAACATTTCATGTCCCTTGGAAATTAGATGTTGTAACTAGTGTTCCCAGTAGTAGTGCATTAAGCTGCAAAGTGCTGGATTTCAAGCGTATTAAGCAGTAAGTACTCTTGAGTTTTTATTGTTGCCACATACCTTCTGATAGCCAGTCCCATAATCATATAATATGATGCCTCAAACTGATATGTTTATTGTTCTAAAAAGATTAATAGGCAGATGTTGACCCTGGCAGCCAGATAGAAGGGAAGATTTCCAAAGCATTAAATGTGATAGTGAATTTGCTGCATTAAATGATCTATCTTTATTTCGGCTAGGTTGCTTATCTGTTAATTGTGATCTGTAAAGCTAGTTACAAATGTTTTTTTAAAATACTGTCAGAAAGTCAAATCCTGTATTTGCAATCCTAGTGTGCAGAGGATAAGGTCAATCTCTTTTCTTATTGTAATATACTGAACACTTCAAAATGCTTCTACATCTACACATTTTGAAGTGAATGCTGCTGTAAAATCCAGGTCACTTCAGTTGCTTTGAAACACAGTCTCAGTGGGTTTTTGGTAATGTTGAGTACTGTATCCACCTCTGGAGCTGCCAGCATAAGAAGGAAATGGACCTGGTGTAATGGTTCCAGAGCAGGGCCACAAAGGTGATCAGAGGGTTGGAGCACCTCTCTGATGAAGGCAGGCTGAGAGGGTTGGGGTTCTTCAGCCTGGAGAAGAGAAGGCTCTGGAGAGACCTTATAGCACCTTCCAGCAACTAAAGGGGTCCTACAAGAGAGCTGGAGAGGGAATTTTCACAAGGGCATGTGAACAGGACAAGGCGTAATGACCTCAAACTGAAAGAGGGCAGATTTAGATTAAATACTAGGATGAAATTCTTTACTGTTAGGGAAGCGAGACAATGGAACAAGTTGCCTTAGGGAAGTTGAGGAAGCCCCATCCCTCCAAATGTTCCAGGCCGGGTTGGATGGGGCTTTAAGCAACCTGGTCAAGTGGAAGGTGTCTCTGCTCATGGCAGGGAGGTTGGAACTAGATGATCTGTAAGGTCCCTTCACACCCAAACTGTTCTTTGATATATGCCCACTGAGTTAGAAAAATCGATTCCCTCGAGGCAGAGTTTCTTAGCATGGGCACAGTCTTCCAGTAAAGCATCAGACGAGTCTTTCTTATCAGTGGAGCAGCCTCTGTCTCATACTTTGCAGCTCAGATAGTGGGCAGATGAAGCGCAGGACAACTTCTGAGCACATAAACATATCTTTAAAGGGATCTATTTTGAGGAATTACAGAAAATAGAGTCTGTTTGAAATAATCTAACCAAAGTACCAAATACTCAAGTTTATTTTCTGTTGTCTGTGAAAGCAAGGAGATTAGTTTTTGCCCACAGAGGAATCACATTGGATCTGCCTTTTAAGTTGTTACAGGATATACAGTTGAGTAGGCATATCTGTAGGGCTGAAATGAGAGAACTGTCTCTCATTTGTTTTCTCCATTCAAGCATAAATCTCTAATTTTAAGGGCATTCTACCCTTGGTTTAGATTTGTTTATTTTAGTTTTTCTGTCTCCATTTAAAATCCATTTTAATGAGCTGTTTATGCAATGGTAGTGTTTTTAATCTATGTTTAGGTTTTGTGCAACTCTAAGTTGGGCAATGATGTGTGAAGAGGTCATGAATTAATAATATGGCAAAGGCAACTAAAATACCTCCATCGTACCAGCCAAACAAGATTTTGAAGTGGGTGCCTGTCTGCCCGTTTGCTTGCCTCTGTCCCAGACCTGAGTTCAAGCTGCTGTTTCTCTCCTCAGTGGTGACTTCTCTTTTCTGGCCTTGTTACGTCCTGAAGCTGGTTAGGACACCCAGCCTGGTGCATGAGTGTTATCAATGATGATGTGGGTTTGAGCGTGGGGTGAAGGTCAGGGAATGGAGGAATGCAAAAAAACCAGCATTTCTTCCCATATGCCGTCATTCTGCACTTAACTCACGTGGTATGGGTGAAGTAGAATGGTACCAAGACTCAAGTCAGCACCTCGAATCAGCGCTGTAGTCATCTTTACCCAAGGCCGTTGCTGGCCAACTTGAGAACCTCTGCCAGTATTTGAAAAGCGTTGCAAGCAAACCCAAATCCCAGAAGCATCTCCAGTGGGGAGCATGGTGCATGAATGTTAGCTGGGCAAAGATTTTTCGAATGCTGTGTTTGCCTGTGGCTTTTCTAATCATGGCAGATCTGCATGGGACAGTCTGGCAGCCTGAGCCTCGCCACAGTGCAAGGTATGACAGGGCCTTTTGATGCTCTTTATGAGTGCCTACCTCCTGACCACTCATAAGAAGCTTCATAATTTGTCTCCAGACATCTCTTGAATTTAATAACAAGAATAATTAAAACTCAAATAGCAATTTGGTGCTCTGACCATCTGGGATCCAGGCTGAGAGATGAGATGTAGTACAGACCCTAAAGCTGTTAGTAAGGTAAGCTTTCTTACTTTTTTTTTTTCTGTAATTAATTTAAGTGGCTCTTAAATGATTTTTAAATGAGTTCATACTCACAAAAGCTTTGAAAATTTGTGTCTTGCCGGTGGGATCTGACTGCTGCTTCTACTGCTGTGCCTCAGTCTGATTCCCAGCTGGAAAAACTGAACCTCCGTATCAGCTGGGTGCAACCTCAGCACAGTGATAAAGGAAAACGAATAAATAGTTGGAAGCTTTTCTAAACATCATTTAGAGAATCCTTTTTTTAGTATATGAACCCCCGGGAGAAAAGAAAACAGGGAGGAAGAGGATATTACATTTGCTTTATTAGCATAAGTGTGTGATGGCTCTGTTACTTGCTTGAAAAGAGGATGCTGAGAAGTATTGAGTGCATGAAGTTAAAGCTGATGGAAGTGTTTCATGGAATATCACTTTCTAGCAAGGTTTTCTATTCTCCCTGTAGAGGTTTTCTGTTCTTCTTTTCAGCCTGGAAAGGCTGGATTGGGTTTTATTCTACTAAGGAAACAAACTACATATTGAGGGTTAAGGGAGGAACTGGAAGAATGGCGGAACCAGAGCCATTAATTCTGGCCTCACCTTGGGGCTTCTACATCCCAAGTATAGCAGTGGAGTAAAGAGGAGTCACAACTGCACTGATTATTTTCCAATCAGAAATAGTGTCTTTGTGGCAGGATGTGACACTCCAGTGCTACCATTTCTAGCCTCATTAAGCTTGTTATTAAGAGACAGCTCTAATACTATCAGGTACAGTGGTACACTAATGCAAATAGGCAACTTTCAGGGCCCAAGTTAAGCCAGTATGACACTATACCCTGTCACCGTGGCAGCTCATTTGGAGTTAGGAGGGCTTATGCTGAGGCTGTGTAACAAACACTGAGGTGTTTGATGTATCTCATGCCTCCTCAGCTGGGGCAAGCTTCCTGTGACCATGGTGGAGTTACAGTTCCAAAAGCTTGTACAGGAGGACCAATGAGAATGAATTCCAACCAGCATCAAAGGGGAGAGGGAATCCTTTCAGATGCCACATGCTAGGTTTGGCGGAGGAAAGGGAAAAGGGATGGTTGTTTTCTTGAAGAACTTCTTTTAAGTTACAGGTGAAGCTGGGGCAAAAGAGAAACTCTTTCTCTTATCTAAATGTGGACATAGGTTTTTGGCCAGATGAGTAGTCTAGTAGTGACTACACCATTTTTGCTTTGTTAAAAAAATCTGTCTTTAATGCAGGAGAAGTGGCAGAAAAACATCCCAAGATTTTTCATTTTGCAGTCAACACCACAAAGCAAAAAATCAGGTGTTGGCGACTCAGCTCTTAGCAGCATTGTCCCATGCTGTGGTGCAGCAGTGGCTGCAGAAGCAGTAGTTTGAAGAGATAATGGTGCCACATGTTGCCAGCTGAGCCCTGATACTGGCTTCAGCATCTTCAGGGCTGTTGGTCAGACAGCTTATACCTTCTGGTTGCAGTATGCTTATGTCACCAGCAAGATTTTGGGGCTAAAGCAGCCAAAAGACACATTTTCAGGGCCAACCAAAAGGTGCATTTTCTCTCAGGGGCTCCTTTTCTTTTCCCCCTCTTCTTTTCACTTGTTGCTCTGTGCCTGACAGACACTTGCAATCCTCCTTTGAAGATGTGTGTCATGGTGGGCAGCCTGGGGTTAACCTGAGCAATTGTGCCAGCTGTCTTTCAGACCTGCCTTTACCAGTCTGATCTCAGCTGTCAGCATTTACAGCCCTTGCTGCCGAGAACTATCAGGCCCAAGAACAAGTAATGTCACCGAAAAGGCACTTCAGCAGCTTGTATTTCAGTCTGTCTTTAGCAACTGTCTTTTAAATTTCCTGTGGATGTTATGGTAGCCATGTGACATACCCTGGGAAGCTTTATCAGAGGAAGGATACCAAGAGGCCGGTGGGAATTGCCACTGAGGGTTACGGTACCATCTTCTCAGCCCTTTTCAGCTCATTCCCAAGCTGTGAGCCAATACAGTTCCTGCTTGGTTCAAACCTTAAAGAGTGTGACTCCCAGATGTGTCAGCTGTGTCCGGGGGATACCTTGTGGGAAGAGTACAGCTGTACAACTAAGTACAGCTCAGGAGAGTGCAGGGAGAGGGGGAGGGTGGGAACTGACGGAACTAGACAGTTTAATTGTGAGGCACTGAGGTCTTTCCCTTCTCCCTCACCCAGGCAGCCAGGCAGTGTCTTCAGCTTGCTTCTGGGGAGCTTCTCTTCAGCACTTCATTTGCATCTTTTCAGTGTCCCACCAGATCCAAGGTAAATAAATAAATAATAAATAAATACGTATCTACATGAAAAACCCCTAGCACGTGGAACAGATAAAAATCACCACCAGAAAAACAGAACGAGTGGTAGGAAGGAGGAAAACTTGGTTGTGAGGAGGTCACATATAGGAGAGACTGCAAATTTCTTGTTGCAAACAGATTATTTCTACTCCTGGGTGCTGTTCACTGTAGAGCAATTCCACTGATTTGGTCCTCAAACAAGAGGACAGAGGAGGATGACATCCTGAAACAGTCTTCCACCACCTTTGAAGGACTGGGACAGTCTCTCCACTCAGAATTTCAGAAAAAACTTGTTCTGCTGCATGGGACCAACAAGCTTGAAGCCCTTGAAGAAGCAAGAAACAGGGCTGGTTCAGTCCAAATTGTCTTTCAGCTTTATTAGGAGGAGGGCAGCACATTTGTGCATTGCTGTCTAGACATATACAAACAGACTGACAATTTCTGTGTATCCTTCAGAAAATAAAAACTAACCCTCCAGGAGTCTGTCCGTGTAAGCGCGCTTCTGTCTTTGCCCCAGGCTGGAAGTCTTTTAGAAAAGTTAGGGATTGAATGAGTGTGGCACTTCCTGTGACTTCGCAAATGAGGATGCCGTTTTGGAAGCAGAGGAAGGGGGAAATTAGCTACCCAAGAATACCAGTTTATTGTAGCAGCGTTGTATAGATGCTGCCTGTGAGCTGGTGAGGTAGGGCAAGAGAGAGACAAATACTGCTGGGGGAGAACCTACCTACCCCTCAGTGCTGCTGTGTGACCGTTCATTCCTGCACTCCTGCCCTTGCATATGATTTCTAACTTTTTTTACACTCTCTGCCTCATTCTGTTAGTTATTTACTCAGAACGTGATTTTCAGCCCCATCGAAACCCTTCAACCCTCATTCTCATCTCTTTGGTCCTGCTTTCCTTAATCCATTCTTGCTCCTCAGGCTTTCCCATATGCTGCTAAAAGCTCAAAGAGACCACCCATCCCAAAATAAAATTAAAAAGTACTGCTGAGTTGTGAATGTAGTGACTGTCTGATCTGGCAATTGTCCTCTCTTCCCCTTCTTTCTCCCACAAGCTTTCCTCTTTACTTCCCCTCTTTCACTTCTGTAGTAGGGATAAATTCCTTGCAACAGAGGAGTGTCTTTTGCTTATCCATTTTAATCAAAACCTTAATGGTAGTTCAAATGGTATAAGGCATAAATTGGGCTCTCTACCCAAACTCTACAGGACTGAGACCCTATAGTGTGTTACTGGAAAAGTCTGTCTTATTCCTGCAGGTGAAACAACGGATCGTGTTAACAGGAAATGAAATGACTAATAACAACTGGCCCATGCTGTTCCTCTGACAAGCCAGCTTGTTGAGAGTGGTTTGGTGACTGATAAGATAAGGGAGTGGAAAAGAGATGTTGAGAGGCCGTTTTATTGAAACTTAAACAAATATTACATGCTGTAGATTGGTTGATGTCCTACCCTAATACTTCACTTTTGTTATTAACCAGAAAAACAAAATCAAATCAAAGTTCCCAAGGCAAAACAAAACAAAGTGAAAGTTCCCAAGGCACAGCAAACCAAACCAGGCTAAATAAAAATATGCTGAAAGACATGCATAATATATTAACTGTATTTTGCTTCATTTGTAAAGAGCAAAAGAGAACAAATAACCAGTGTTTTTGCCCCTTTGGGCCTTTGTCGGGGTCATACTTTTCTGAGCTGTTCAGTGGAGAAAAAGATTTTTAAAAACATTTTTTCATAAGATTTTCCAATCTGCCCTGCAAATATATATTAACTATTAACTTGTTCTTGGAGTTTTTTTGAAGCAGGACTTTTCCAGGTCTCTGACTAAGCGGAGTAAACTTCTGCCACCAATAATGCAACCAATTCAAGCCTGCACACCCTTCTGTATCTAGCAAGTGGGTGCTACTGAGCTGTGCAGAACAATTTACATGCATGTGAGCTGCCACGATTAAACCTTTAAACGTAATTTCTGTGATACCCTCCTCAACATTGAAGCTACTAGTTTAGAAGCCTTTTTATTTCCCCATCTTGGTCATAAATCCTCTTAAAACGTAACTCTAAGTAATGTAGATTTAAAGACTGTAATTTAAAATCAAGTGTTACTTTTTTGGTTTATTTTTTTTTTTTCCTAGAGGGGGTGTATCCTGCAAATGCTTTAGAAATTAGAGCCTTATTTCCAGTACAGATACAACCGTTCTGGCTCCAATGCTGTCCTCAGCCTGATTCCTGTCCACATGCTGTCTAGTCCACACCCAGCTGGCTGCTGTTCTGTGCCAGAGCTTGCTGACACAGCCATCACTTGGAAACTTGTAGGAAATATCATCAAAATATGTCCTAAACAGAACAGCATGGGATTTCTGAGGGACTTGGTATCCTCTTCTGCACTTTAAAAACTATATATATATACTATGGTGCTGTTGGCAGATGGAAACTAGTGTTTTTAAGAAGTTGATTTAAAAGGTGACAGATTCCAGGCAGACAAAACAAAACAGATTTTCTTGCTATTCTAATTCCTGCTGGATGTACACCCGGATATCTAAAGAAACAGTGTGCTTTTCAAACCTTTACCTGAAATGACCTTGCAGAAATCTGGAGAATTGTCTTTGCAAACTTGTAAGGACTTCTTTTGTGAACCAGTTCTCAAAACGAGTTCAGGCTTTCTCCTTGACCCCCTTTCACCCCATGAAAATCCCTTTCTAATTTTTAACAGGTTCTGTGTTTGAAAGCTTAAAAAGCTGAATCGGAATATTTCAGTCTAACAGAAGAGCATTTACAAAAGTAGAAACTTGTATTTCAGGGAAGAGCCCCACTTGTGTTTTAGGGTACAAAATACATTGTATGCTGCCGTACATGCAGACTGTCCTTGGTCTTGGAAAAGCTTTATGAGAGATTTCATACCTCACAGATTTCTTGCTTTTATGATTTTTAATATGCATGTGTACTTGCGAACACAGAAGTTCAGCTGCACAAAGAGCTGTTGTTCTTGTGGGAATATGGCTCTTAGGATTAGGCTATTGGAGGCCGTATCTCCATCCTTTCCAGAGGTGACCTCTGTACTTAGTTTTCAGTGCAAGAGCTGCCTGTGCATGCAGCTTTTCCATTTTTCTGTTAGTGTATCCTTTACCAGCTCATGACACAGATACTTTAGCAATGGGCATGTTGCAAATGCACATACAAATCACTTGCAGGCACAGGAGGAACCTGTTTTGTTCAAAGCAACCTTAATTTATGTAGCTATAGTGGTTGGACTGCAGACACTTTGCAATTTTAGTGTTAATTCAAGAACAAGTGCTTGAAGAATTTATGCCAGTGCAGAATTCTTCTACTCTTTGGTGTTTAGTGGTCACAGGCTAATTTTGCAGAATCTTTCCATGTACAGGGCTATAGGGATGTGAAAGGACGCCATTAAGATTCTCCCTTGGATGACACACCCTGATACATGATTACTGTTTCTTGGAGGAGTTGTTTATTTTTATTACATTCAAATTTTTCTTTGCTGAAAGCTTTCTGCCAGTAATTGCAGGCTCCAAAGTCAGCAGTAACATGGCAAAGACACATCCCAAATATAACAGATCCTAATTATACTTTCGTTTCTTAAAGTCTCTGTCAGGCTGATTTCTGCTTAAAGAGCAGCTTGCCAAACTGGAAGTGAGCTGGCCGGTGATGTGGATAGGAAAACTATGCAGAAAAATAATGACCTTTCCCTCTGTCAAGGGCATCTGCCTGCTCGTTGCTGCAGTGACGTGGTGTCACAGAATCCCTCAGGTGTCCTCACTGATTCCTGCTGATAGAAAGCCAGAAAGCCTCCACTCTGCTCAAGCAGACCCTGGTTGTATGTTCTGGTGGGCATGACGAGACACACGTATATCCCCTCCAGGCTTAATTATGTGACACACGACTGTGAGTGAAAGTGGAGGCCAGCAAGAAGCTCCAGCAAATCTCCATCCTAGCAGTTTCTCTAGCCAGAAATAGTCTTGTGGAACCCCCACAAGCACTGCTCATTCCTCTAGTCTGTAGTCCAAAAAATAATGTGTTTGCATATTGTGGCTTTGCTCTGAGAAGTTTAAAACAGCAGTTTTCAAACTCAGTTGTGCTGCTAACCTCTCCCAACCACAAAAAAATCACGGTGTGGACCCAGTCCCATCACATTACTTTAAATAAATACAAACATGGCAAAATGCTTCTACCCTTGCTAGAACCATTTTGTGTCTAGAGTCATGGACTCTGGTTTTAGAGGGGGCAGTTCAGTCCAAAAAACCACTTTCTGCTTTGCATAAAACTGTTTGATTCTGTAACTACATAAATTTTGCTGGGTCAAGGACAAGACTTTATTGCAAGTAACTCTCTGTAACACACCAGTAACAAAAGAAATCAGAATATGCCTCTTTTGACAGAGGGCAAAGTTAAAAAAAAAAAAGGAAAAAGAAAACCAAACAGACAGAAGAGTAAGTTTGTATAACTCATTAACTTTTGACATTTTTAGTGCCTTCCCTCCAAGAAAATGGAAGAAGTGGACAATGCTTCTGATCTAGAAGGGACTTGGGGGAAGTCTTGTCCACATAGTAAATCCATGTTGGCAGGAAAGTGTCCATAGCAGGCAGTTACTCATCTGAATAATTCCTTAAATGTTAATTAGAATTTCTATTTCATGGACAGATTTCTCAAATCATTGAACTGATCGGAAACTTTGCTCCAGTGCTTTGAGCACTATTCCTGGTGTAAGAGCCTCCTTCATTCTTTCTCTTTTCATCCAGTAACAAAGTAAGAAGAAACCTAAGTTATACTTTCGATTGTTCCTTACGATCAGGTCTTGATAGGGACTCAATTCGTGCTGCTGTTGCCACCGTAAAAAACCCCCACGGTAATGCAAAGTTTCTTTTTCATTAGTACAGACAGCATTTGCAGGCCTGATAAAAGCATTCTTCTCCAGTCTGTTGTTTTCTCTAGACTTACTACTGCTACCATGTCTCAGGCAGACTTCATGGTCCTAATGATAAAATGACTCTTTCCTCAGGGAGTTACTCACAAAGGTGGTAGACACATCACTATTTTTCCTGCCCCGTGTGTGTACGCTTCCTTTCTGGTATCACTTGGAAATTCTTCATTCCTGTTATTAGTGGTCTCATTTCAAGGTATATGGAGGTTATGGTATTGTGTGAAGACACAGCTTTGCCAAGCAATTATATTTTTTTTTATTTGCAGGATATCATTGGTTTGGATAGCAGATGCAAATATGTAATCTCTTCACAAAGATTGTATGGATTGCAGTCTTTATATATATATTCTGTGTTGCAGAAATGCTTCCATCGTCAATTGGTTAATACCACTTTTGGCCCATTTTATGATCCGTTCATGCTGGTGCTGTACAGTGTCCAATCACGTTACACTGATATTAAGAAAATCTGTGTTTGCATGATACAGTTCCCCATTATATTAAAATGGACAAATTACTGCTGTTCTTATTCCTGTTAGGATCGGCAATAATTTACACTCAGTTGTAGCTGCTTCGATTTAAGTGGTTGTGTGCTCTGAAACATTATGGTGTTCCCTGCCTTTCTCCCCTCATATCTGTACAGTCTCTCCCAGCTGGCTGGTCTGCCTTACCTGTAAGCCTGCTGCTGCTCTGGCCGACTTTAATCTCTCTCTTTCAGTGCTAGTCCGGTCATAGTAAAAGTCTGTATATTTTGCTCACATTTGGACACATATTTGTAGGGCTTTTTCTTCTAGCTCTGTGCTCTGCTGACCCCTGGATGTTTTCAGCTGGACCTAGCGTGGTGGGAAGTCATAACTGTCCTTCATTTAGCACATGTGAGACCACACCTGAAGTACTCTATCTGATTTTGAGCTCCCCAGTACAAGAAAGGCATAGTTAGACTGAAGCAAGGCCCCTGGAGAACCACCAGGATGCACAGTGAGCTGGAGCAGAGGGTGTATAAGAAGAACTGGGGAGATCTGGGACTGTTCAGATCAAGGGAAGGTCACCGGAGAATCCTATTGCTGTCTAAGACTACATAATAGGAAGGGATGCATAAGTCAGACTCTTTTCAAAGGTGCAAGATGACAGGAAAAGAAGCAACAGACACAATTCGGAACGTTTGAAATTCTGGCTGTATGTATTCGGCGGGAAAAAAAAGTCACCATAGGTGTGATCAAAGACTGACACGAATTGTCCAGAGAGGCTGTGAAATCTCCATCCTCAAAGTTGTAAAAAACTTGACTGGAGAAGACTCTGAGCAATCTCCTTTAAGCACCAGAGGACCCCCAGTGGTCCCTTCCAATATAAATTATTCTGTGACAACCTTAACCTCAGAGAGAGAGAGTAGATGATAGAGGCAGCTTTGAAGGTCTGGATGGGAAGCTCTGGGAATCAGTCTCCAGAGAAATAGGATTTGGGGGGATAGCTAATTATAGAATCATAGAACAGCCCAGATTGGAAGACACCTTGAAAGATCATCTGTCCAACAATTTGTGGGAAAAGAAGCCTAGATGAGGTTATCTAGCACCCTGTCCAATTGCATCTGGAAAACCTCCAGAGACAGAAATTCTACCACATCTCTGAGGAGGTTTTTCCAGTGGTTGATTGTTCTCACAGTAAAAATTTATTTCTTATACTGAGGTGAAACCTCTCGTGGTACAACTTTTATCCATTGCCCTTTGTCTTTTCCCTGTGTCTCCTTGTGAAGAGAAAGCCTTCATTCTCTTTGTGGCTGCCCTTTAAGTACTGAAATACTGCGTCCCCCTGAGCCTTCACTTCTCTTCTCCAGAGTGAAGAGAGGCAATGACTGAATGTAATCCCCACCCAAAGTTTTATAAACAGTGCCGCTGAAAGAGAGGAGAGCAAGACAGCTTGCAGGAAGGTGAAGGACAGAGACAGTAACTCTAGCCAGTTCCTCTTCTATTTTTGGAGGACCTGGAGAGGAACTGGGCACAGAATACCACTGCTGACCTGCAGCTTGCCCAGGACTGCTGTGGTTTAATCCCAGCCAGCAACTAAATACCGTGGAGTACTCACTCACCCCGTCTCCCAACACCCCTCCCTGTGGGGATGAGAATTGGGAAAAAAGTAAAACATGTGGACTGAGGTAAGAACAGTTTAATAAATGAAGCAAAATAAAATTTAATATTAATGATAATATTAATAATGCTGCTGATGGTGATAATGGTAGTTATTGTAATGAAAAAAAGAGAAATAAAGCCCAAGAAAAACTAGTGGTGCACAATACAGCTGCTCACCACCAAGTGACCAATGCCCTGCCCATTTCTGAGCATGATCTTCTGTGTTATGAAATATCCCTTTGATCAGTTGGCGTCATCTGTCCTGGCTATACTCCCTCCCAACTTCTTGTGCCCCTGCTGACTGGCACAGCACAGGAACCTGAACAGTCCTTGACTCAGTGTAAGCACTACTTAGCATCAACTAAAACATCCGTGTGTTATCAGCATTATTCTCGTACTAAACCAAAAACGTAGCACTGTACCAGCTACTAGGAAGAAAATTAACTCTATGCTAGCTGAAACCAGGATAAGGACATAGCTAATAGACAAATCATGTGGAACACTGGCTGACTCCTGTGGGGTGATGTACATGGGGTCAGTAAGCAGGATCCTGAACAAGATGCTCACAGTTAGGCAGGGCTGCCTGTTGTCCTTTGCTCCCTGCCTCACTGCCTGCCTGCCTGCCTTCAGTCCTTGGTAACACCCAGGCTGCTGGCAGCACAGTAAGGAGGCTGGTGAGTATCATTGCATTAACCTTTATTAAAGGCTGTTAGCCTTGTGTGCTGTGACATGTACCTGGTATTTATTACTTTTTCCCTGGATTGTCTGTTATCATCTTGGATGGATGTGAGCCAGTTTCCAAATCCTGCCCTTCCTCTTTCCCTCCCGCATGTTCAAAATCCAGCTGTGTTCAGCAGGTATAAAAGTGCTGACCTAGAGAACCCATGACAGCCAGCTGCACTCCCCTATTCCCTTTCTCTCCTGTTTCCCTAGCTCATTTTTCAAATGAAGCAGTTCCGGTCTTTCTGGTCCTCAAAATGGGAACTGTGCTTCTTGGTGGAGAAACTTTCTGCCCTTGCCGTCTGTCACACAAGGAGTTCATGTGCCAGCTGCACCAGGTTAGGAAAAGAATGACTTGTACATGTGCAGTGAGAGCCAGCTAGTCCATAATTCAGCTTTCAAGCATATAGCAATTCAGTTTTGCTCAAGCAAATAATTAATTCGGTTCACCATGTGAATTGTATTATGAGCAGCAGTCTCAGTAAGGCATTGTTCAGCAGCATAAATCCTAGTAAGTCTTTATAAGTATAAATTTTACTGTGGCATCTTCTGATCAATAAAACAGGTCTTTTGCTGTCTGGTCAGCTGTCCTCCATGTCACAGCTGCTTGGGGAAGGGCAAACAAAAGCATTAGACCGTCCATGAGAATATTCATCTTCCTTACACAGAAAACATTCCCCAAATTGCTGCTCATTGATAGCTTCACCCCATGGCCACCTTCCCACAACAGGTCCCTGGACTGAGGAGTCACAGGGGACTCAACAGTACGGAGGAATCACCATCTGAATTGCCCTGTGCAGTAAGCACGAGGCTGGTTTTTGCTCTTTGGGTGCTGGTGGAGCTGGAGATAAGGTACAAACTCACATACTTTGAACTCAGATAGTCAGTAGAAGAAAAGATACCCATCATGCTCAGAGGCTTCCAAAAGTGGAGCAGCCTCGGTACCTGGCATTGCAGAAATGTGGGTGAAAAAAATACACGGTGAAATGAGGGTGAAATCTGTTGCAATGAAAAACTGAACAATAAATAGCACCTGTCGTTTCCATGCTTTTTGACTGTCGTACATGAAATGCCCAGACCCATCTGGACACCACTGTTCTCTATTTTATTGCATTTGGCAAAGCTGAGTATGGAGAAAATGCAGCCTAGGAATCTCTGGAAATTGAGGGAGGCATGAAGTTTTTTTTTTCCCCTCTGAAAACTTTTTTTCTAGAAAAGTAAGTAGGACAGACAGCAAGAGGACATTCCCTTCATTGTCATGATACTGGTGAATTAAGATATACTGGGACCAGGAGTCTGTAAGCAAAGGGATGTGCATGCTGTGATGGAGTGTAACTGTACTGTGTGAATAAAAGTCGATAGCAAAGAGCTATCTGTGAGTAAGCAACTCCGCAACATCTCCAGCAGTCCAGGGCATTGAGTGTCCCTACATGCTCCAAGACAAGTGTTGGCTTGCCGGGGGCCGGGAATTGCACTGTTGGAAATGACAGGCTGCCTAGCTGTTCTCACAGATAGACACAATTTTTGCAGTGAGCCAAGAGTTAAACCTTGTGAACTTGTGTCAAATAACAACCCTTTTGTAGTTATATGGTGTTTATGCATTTGTACTGTTAAAAGGATAAGTCTTATTTGGAAATAGGTCTCAATTTTGAAATCTTTTAAAATTCCCTCTTTATATACTGTTCTTACACTAGAAGGCGGCGTCATCTGCTGCTTTTAAAATGTACTGTAAGCTGTAAGACTTGAATAACAAATGCTGCATTAAGATAATCAACCTCTTTAGAGCAGTGGGTCATGGCACTGAAACTGCCTGTTCATGAAAGCTCAAAATTCTTCAGCTTTAGAAACCCATGGAAGTACATAAATCACTCAAAATAAACCCACAGAGAAATTACCTCCCTTTCCCCCCTGCTGTCCTGCTGTGGGAAAGACCTTTTGCTATCCATGATTTCCCCTTGGAGTGAAATTGCATCCACCATTCAATACAAAATTAATAAAGGTATATAGAGCATGTTGAGCAAACACTGACATGTCCCCAATGGCGAATTTACATCCCCCCCATTCTGTTTAAAATTAATAAAGGAAGACAAGGCATACAAAACTATCACAGGAGTGCATAAAACCCCACACGCAAAGCCCGCCAAGGCTTGGCACTGAGGGTGGGCTGCTGAGCTGGAGTAAGCAGCTCTAAGCGTGAGGCAAAGCATGTGCTGGAAGTGCTGGTTCCCTTTCTTGGGCAGGTTCAGGAGGGCTGCCTGGCAGCATGCCCAGTGGATTTGTCACTCAGGAGTGGGCACTGCCTGAGCTATTTGATGTGTTCGCAGCATTTCTGTGACATTCCCTCCTTCCTGTAGGTGATGTGCAGGATAAAAGATGCTGTTTCAATTGGAGTCTTGCTCAGCTGCATCCCACCTTCCACTTGCCTTCTGCCCTTCCCTGTCCCAAAGGCACACTCTGCTGTCATCAGCATGCAGTTGTGGGTCTGTAAAAATGTTCTGTGATCTGAACAGCCAGCCAGAGGCTTCATCAGCTGTTGTGATGGACCAGGGACTGCTGGAGCAAAGGAATGAAGTTACTATGAATGTCTGTGGCATTCGTCCCCTTCAGAAAATTGCCTGATTTTAGTATAGAAAATAGGTAAGGGTCCTCAAATACTCCTTGGATAATCTGCCTGATTGATTACTCAGTTCTCAGGTCCCTCTTTATGAACTGGAAGGCCTGGCAAGGAGGTCAAGTACCAGCAAGATGGGCTCTAGCAATTATCCTACAGAAATTAAATATAATCACATATACTCAAAGCAGCCAATAACCTCTTCTTTACCAGCACATGCTACATCTGTACCCTTCAGAACTGTCCCAGGCCCCTCCACAACTGCCAGCCACTGATCCAGTTGCAGAAACTTCTCACAACTGATCGTGAACAGTTGGAAACTGTCAGTTTTCAAAATGTTTATGGCCACACATTTCTGAAGAGATGAGCTGTCTTGTGTTGCATGCTGGCTTCAGGTTAAGCTGTTCTTTATCACTCTGATGTTTTAAAGACACCGCTGGTTACCCCCAGGTTTGCAGCGCCAGCTTCTCGCACGTTCATGTGTTCATGTGTATTTTATGAGCCTGGAGATGTTTCGGCAGAAAGTGGAGCTATGCCAAAAAGAGTTGTTCCTTCTTGTCTTCATCCCTGTCTTTTTTTCTGTAGTTGCGGCATCTGAAGAAGGGGAATGCTATAGCTGTGGCAAGGAAAAGCTGCCCAAACTGCTTTGTAGAGTGATGGCTGGTGTGCATATTTACAACTGTCCAGGAGCAATGCGTCAGCTGTGTGTCTTAGGCTCCTCACCTACCAACTCCTCACACTGCTTCTAAAAGAAATTGCACCAGTCTGTGGTGGTCTGTTGGAGGTCTGCAAATGGTACCAGTTGCCACAAAAGGAGCATTTCTTTGGGGGCTGCCTTGCAAAGACTCCAGAGATTTTTTCAAGTTTGATGTCTCGTATGGGATCACGCCAGTCATTAGGCATCCTCCTTGTGCCCTGTGGGACAGACCCACAGTATCCTCCACCTGCCAGCACTTCAGTGGGCCCTCAGTGGGTACAAGGCCAAGCTGCTAATCCATGAGTTTCGGAAGCATATTTTGCAAGTAATGCCTTTTAGCTAGCTTAAAGGTGAACTGCTCATTTGGATGAGGAACTATATGTTAGGTGGGATGAAGCTGTTGCAAGAAAACATCTTCCTTCCAAAATTCCTTTCTGTAGGCGAGTCTTTAGTCATCTCTGTAACCTTTGTCATCCTCTCCTCCCTGGGGAGTCTACTCTGTGACCTTTGCTATTCTACCAAGGCGCCTCATAAATTATTATTCTTTTAAATGGCACTCAGACTGTCGTCATGACTGCTAGCCTTGAAGATTTGCAGTCTACCCTGTAATTTTGAGAAGGAAAAAAATGGTTAAGTGACAGAAGAAATATTGTACTTCACGATAAAACTACTTTTGTGTTTCATTTTCCACTCAAGTCATTCATATCCCTGTCACTAACCTCATTCAGGTCAAGGGCTTGAGGCAGAGAACGGGCATAATATTTTTGGTCAGACTGATGCATCTGAATATTGCAAACATCTGTAATTTTGAAATTGAAATGAACATTGTGTTAAATCCTCAGGCAAATATTATCAAGGCATAATAGATTACTGAAGTTTGCATTTCTTTTGGCAATTCAGACCAAGGCTCTGTTGACTGGTTATTCCAGACAATAATGAACCTGTTTACACAAAGGGAGCTGCTCCTTATGGCTGCAAATTAGATCCTGGATTCTGCAAACTTCGTAGGAAAATCTGTGGGCCAAGCAGTTGAGATAATAGTGAAAAAATTAATCAGGCACACATTAAATGTGAAGCATGGAAGAAAACATCTGCAGCACTCAGTGGACGTCTGGGTAACATACTTGCAATGCTGTTTTGCCAGCTTACATCTGGAGTGGTTCATGAGAAGAGAACAGATGCTAGTGTGAAATAGGTCATCATAACAGCAGGGCATCGGAACAGAGGCATTTCTTTTTTTTCTTGCAGTAGCAGCTATTTCTTTTTATTCACACCAATTATGAAAATGTTAGCCAAGTCTGAAATGTGAATGCATGTATTGTGACAAGCCGGTACCCTTAAAGGGTGTCGAAGTAAAAGAATAACCTAACAAGGAGGCTTCAGAGAAGCAGTCCTTTTGCATTACACACTGACTATTCTTTAACAGACATAGTGATTATTTTTTGTTAAGATTAGGATCTTTTTTCCCCCATGCTTTATTTTTGTATTTAGTAGAGATGTTACTAAATGCCTTCTAGGTGGCAAATGCCCAGAAGCGAAGATGCTAATTCAGGGGAGTTTCATCAGTCATTTCAAAAGAGAGGTCACACAGATAAGAAAAATGAACAGTACACAGTATGTGAAGCAGTGACATTCAGTGAGCCCTTGTCACTAGCAGCCATTAGCATGGAGGCCTGCTGTTACGTTTCAGTGCTTTATGTGCTTTTCTTGACCAGGCAGGGAGCCTTCAGAGCACTGTAGCAGTTAATACCATACAAGTTATTGTTTCTTTCTTGAATGCTTTATATTTTTAAGGCCATTTAGATTTTTCCCTGATCCCTTGTGCATCTAAATTTTAAAGAGAATCAAAGAATGCATAATTTATATCTGTCCCAGAGGTAATGGAGTGACTCAATGATATCTGTGAAGGAGACGATTTTAAATTTCATGTCTTATGCAAGAGGTGATATTTAGATAAAAAGTGCAAAAATTGACCTCAGGGATAATTATCCTTACAACAATGTGTGTGGATTCCAGGGAGGACTATAGCAGAAAGCTTTAGTGTTTTGTATATCATCATCCTTTATGTATCATTGTATCATGGTTGTTGTGATCGAAAACTTAGCGGCTGATAGAGCTCAGGCAGTATGACTTGTATTTTGACTTGGAATAACAGTTGCAGGAGGTGTGAAAAGACAGGTTTGCTTTGATTCTGGTGAAGAATTCATGCAAGATGTGAGGCATTTGTTTACTGCTGAAATTCTTTCCGTCATTTAAAGCAAAAACAATTGTTTACTGATGTTGGGCAGAACCCATCAGTACATGCTTTGTCACACAGCTCAATTCCACTACACTACTTCTGCTCTCCTTTCTCAAAAGCCTAGAAGTGCCATGGCTAGGAATAAGTGTCTGGTTCTTTGATATGGCATATGTTTGAAAATGCACTTTAAGGTCTGTATTACAGACAGTTCAAAGGGAATATAAATTGGTGCAGTATTCTCTCTTTTCTTTCTAATCCAGTACCATATATTCATTGCATTTTTACCCTGAAACATATCTTTAAAAACAACTTACCACTTTGCATTTTATTTAAGTTGGACTTTGCTATATTTATATAATTGTTATGATTTAGCTGCTACTGTAGTGTAAAATGTTTAACATCCTCTAAACCAATTCTACACTGACTTTTAACATTGCGTATCCAAGGAGACAGCTGATCTTCTTTGCTTTTCCTTTGGAAACTTCCTAGTTTTAACTCTCTTTCCACTTTTTGCAGGATTGGCCATGAGAATTTGTAACGTTCCTTTGGAAATACTGTGATGGGGCCACTGAGAAGTTACCTTCTTGTGTACAGGTCTGTAAACTGTATTATATTCTGACTATTTGTCATGGTTTAGGAATGGTATTCTCCAATTTAGTGTTCCCACTGAAGTCACGCCAAACTATATGCTCCTCACTCCCTCCCTCCCTCCTTTCCTCCCTCCTTCCTTTCCCCTTCCCCTCCCCCATGGTGGACTGGAGAGGAGAATGGGAGTCACAAAAGGTAAAGATCATGGATTGAGATGAGAACAATTTAATGGAAACAGCAATGAGATAAAAAAATGAACAGTAACAGCAACAATACTAATGAGAGGGTGTGTAAGAGAAAGCTTATTGCTGACGCCATGGAAATTTCTGATAATACATGAATACTCCCTCTGCCATGCTACCGCAGTCCAGAAGCGAGCCCTTCCACCTGTCCTTGGAAGACGACCTGAGGTGGTGTAGAATAAACTCCGTGTCCTAGCCGCAACCCCTCCTGTCTACTGCAAAAATTACCCTGCCCTGGCCGGAACCAGGACAGTATTTCAGCATGTAGACTCCTGTGCTGACTTGCTATCTTTTTTATCTCGAATGCATGCAAACCAAACCTAATTTTATGCTGGAGAAAGTGTTGTGAAAAATTATTTTTGTTTCTCGACAGATGCTTAGGACATAACTCTATTCTGTTACTGTTGTACAGATGTAGAGTAACCCATTCGTCTTTCTTTCGAAGTGAATGATTGCAGTTTATAGAACTGCAGAAAGGAATTGGGCCTGTATGTAATTTTCTTCTCACTGCTATGCCTTTCAGTATGTTTTGGAGCTGCATTACCCTAAAAGGCCCTGCAATCGATTGCTTCCACCCAGGTTGCTCATATGTGAGCAGCTGACCGCAGTTATAGCTGTGGATGTTTTCAGAAGCACACTTAGCAAAGGGCCAGCAGAATTACTGAGGCTTTTGGGTCAGGAGGAGCTCAGGTTCATATAAAGTTTAAGAAAAGGAAAAAAAAAGTTTCTATTTAAGAGACTGTAAAAAGAGCATAATAATAATGGCTTGACTCCTGTAGTGTCAGCATGGCAAGGAGTGGTGAGAAGCTTGTAGCTAATGCTATGTCCTTGTCAGCTGAAATGATAGTGTGGCCAGCGATCACTCTGATTTAGAGGGTAGAAAACAATCCCCTGCATTTCAATATGTTTTTCTATGCAGCTATATAACAGAGAAAAATTTGATTTCTTACTGCTTTCAAAGCTAGTACTGAACAGCATTTTTATAGAAATCTGCTAAGAAAAACCTATGGGAATCAACTTTTCCGTCTGGGTGGTCATACCCTGCTATCAGTCACACTCGGGGTCTGTAGGAATTGTATGCCCTAAATAATAATTTTCAAAAATGTTATTTTTGGAATATGCTGCATTTCATTTGCTTGGTTTACCTTGGAGTACTTTAGGTGTTACTGCTTTCCTTGTTGACTCTCTAGTCACAAACTGTTTTATTAGTCTGTAGGAATTCTGCAGGGAAAGTGGCCTGTAAACCTTAAACAAAATCAGATGGATTTAGGAGATGAGAGGTATCCAAAACAACTTTTAATTCATTTTTGGAAATGATTTTGATTTGGTAATACCTTTTAAAGCCAACACAGCTCCAAGACACTTTAGAAACTCTTTGAACCTAGATGTAAACCTCACACAAGGGCACAGCTTCTATAATAAGCAAAAACGCTACATCAGACTGGTTGAGATACTGCAGATACAAATTTGATAGTGGTGCCTTGGGCCTGTGCTGAGTGAAAGCTCTGTGTTCAAAAATAAGTAGCTTTTCAGTGTAATTGAACAACTGTTGAATGATCTGTGTCATCCTAAGGCTTTGACTGCACTGCTTCTTTCTTTAATGATGATATCCCTTCAGGCAAAATTTGTGGTTTTCTTTGACAAGGGGTGGAGAAAGAAGTGCAAAACACTGGAAGGCATTTGAGCTAAAGGGAGAAAACTAGTTGCAGTGCTGGCATTTGGGTACTTTACTTTACTAGTAGCAAGAGCAGCTTTATAAAATCTTTCTTTCTAGACCTGTCTGTGAGTGTTGTTTGAATCACGGCTCACCTAAGACTTCGAAGAGTTACTGCTAAAATTGTCAAAGCAAAGTGAGGTTGGGCCTGTGTCTTAATAATGTGATACAAATGCAATCAACAGCTGCCATGTGGAGACGTTTTAGGCAAGTCATTTGTCTAAAACCCATTTTAAAAGTTTCCTTGTTCACCAGTCTAGTTCTTGGAAAACTGTGATGTACATACAAATTAGTATTGTGCCTTTAAAAAGAGGATAAATATGATATTGATTTGATATATGTACATATTAGATGTCTGTGTATTAAGTGGCATAAAGTAGTTGGGTATGGGTGTGCTGCACCTTCATTATAATGCAGAAGCAAAGGAAAACTAATTAAATTAAAAGGCAAGACAGTTCTACTGAAAAGGAGATAGAAGGTGTAATTTCCCCTTGGAAAGTATTGCCCTGAGGTATTTTCAAAAGGTATTGCCAGAAATAGATATTTACATCAATAAGAATGCCATCACAGATATATTTTTCATATTATACCTTTATAAAGCAGTTACAGCAGTTACATAGCAGTGATGGAAGGCTGAACTCACCTATCCTCAGCCTGGGGTTTGGGTGCAGCTTCTTCTGCAACTGTTTAGGTATCTCTTGTACCACTTCTCCGCAGCATCTGGTATTGACGTTGAAGGGAAACAGGATAGTGATCTAGCTAAATAATTAGTTTAACCTGGGTCAGCTATTTCCGTTTATCCCATGTCTTTCACTGCAATTTTCAATTTTTTTTTTCATTTGTAAGTATCTCCTCCTCTTGTTTTCTTAATCTCTTGTTTATTTCCTGCATATGATCCCTCAACCCGTTCTGTAGAGAGGCCTCCTTTTTCCTGAGATCTTTGTTACTTGTTCTTGCTTTGTTAGAGTTTTATTAATTTATTGCTAGAGTTTCTAAAGTTTTTCTGTTGAGGTCACTAAATGCCTCTTGGGGTGTCCTCAAACCTTTGCTCTTAGCACCCCTGTGGTGAAACAAGTGTCTTGGTTTTACAGGGAGCAGAGAAAAACAAAAGTGGTGGAAACAGTTCATGGCCACCACATGGGATGAGAAGCTTCCGACCCTTGAGGCTGGGCTCCTCTGCCTTGTCCTCCTGTTACAGCTTCCTGGGCACATGGTCAGCGTGGGCTACCTCTTGGGGAAGTTTGGTGGGGGTAGTGCTGCTCCACTGTCTTGCTGCTTTTCAAGTGAAGAAATCACAACTGCCAAAACACCAATCTGTCAAAAAACATAGGAGGGAAAGGAAGAAGGGAGAGGAAGAGTCTAGGGAGGGCACGTTTCCACCCTAGCGTGTAATCATGGCAACCATACCTTTGACCTCCATACCAGTGCTGCACATGGACCTGCTGCTGCACTGGATAAAAATGGGTACCTTAAAGCTATGCTGCCAGAAAGGCCAAACTCTCTGTGCCACCGGGCTTTGCTCAGGGCTCAGCTGTTGCACCAGAGGCTCCAATGGAGGGCTACAGTGAGAAACCAGAGGGAGCTGATGCACAAACTAGAACTGTGGAGGAGCATCGTTATGGTTGTGCGACTTATATGTAAATTACCTGGCTACAAAAAGGCAGGAAGGAAAGGGGATGTTACTGCCTGGAAATATGCCATGTGTGCATTTGATGCATATATTTGAATTACTGAAAATACGGAAATGAAATAGTTTGGTAGCTGGAGAAAATCTGTAAGCTTGAAGGAAATATGGGAGGATAAAATGGGAAGGTGGGGGAAGTAAATCTCGCAATGCTGCCATGGAGGGACAGTTGTATTTTATTAGAACAGAAATCCAAACAAGACTGATTTTGTAAAGACTGTTGTGTCCAAGTCATGAGTCGTATGTGCAAGCTAATTATAAACACAATGAAGTGGTGCAAGCACTTGAGCACAAGTCTTATAAGGAGCGACTGAGGGAGCTGGGGATGTTTAGTCTGAAAAAAAGGAGGTTCAGGAAAGGCTTTACCAGTATCTATAACTGCCTGAAAGGAGGTTGTAGTAAGGTGGGAGTCCGTCTCTTCTCCCATGTAACAAATCGGGGGAGACAAGAAACAGCCTCAAGTTGCACCAGGGAAGGTTTAGATTGTATATTATATATATGTATATTGTATATTATATATGAAAAATTTCTTCACAGAAAGGATTGTCCAGCACTGGAACAGGCTGTCCAGGGAGGTGGTGGAATCATCATTCCTGGAAGTGTCCAAAAAACATGAGGATGTGGCACTTGGGGACATGATTTAGTGGTGAACACGGCCATGCTGGGTTAAGAGTTGGACTTCATCATCTTGGAGGTCTTTTCCAACCTCAGCAATTCAATGATTTTATATGTGTTTGTTATTTTTATTTTTGAATGGTGGCTCAGAGCATCTGTGACCATCCAGCTCTGATTTTTTGTTGCCCACAGCAAGACATGGAACAAGGTATTATTAGAAAATCTAAAATGGCAGTTTGCTCTCCGGAGTGAGCTCTGTGGCCAGAGGTACTGCAAGAGACTGGAATTCATATGTATGCAGGGAAAACAAACCAACAACCAACTCAGACAGCAGTTTGACCTTCCACTGGCTTTTATGTTTTGAGTTCTTTTCAAGGTATTTCTAGGAATGGTCTCAAGTACCTCCTCTGCCAGAGGAATGGTCCAGAAACATCCTTAAATACCTCCCTGTCGTTTAATGATAGCTACTTCCCAGAAGAATGGGAAACCAGTTGAGAGACTCCTGCAAACTACGCAATGCTCTCATAGGCTCAGATGAGGAGTAAGGCTCTTTACTTGCCTCACTTGGTGCTGTCTTCTTCTGCTTCAAAGTGGCACTTTGGTGATAATCTTTGCCAATCTTAATTCCTGGGGCATAACATAAAAAGAAAGGAGATCTTTAGTGTCAATGATCAAGAACACCTTAGGGACACCAAAGATAATTTGGCTCATTTGCCTTCATTACTAGCAAGAGCAGAGTTGTCTAGATAATCAGTAAGAGATGTTTATCTAATCTTCCAGTGAGGAATATTTCAGTGCCACCCCACATAGTCTCTTCCAGACCTACACAACACTTGGATATTTCTAAAATCCACATTATGCTCTATTTGCTCCATAGGAAGCCATTTGGTGTCTTATTTATAGTGAAGATAGAGAACAGTTGAACATAACTTTATTTATGGTAATCTTTCAAATATTAGAAGGGAAAATGACTTTACATTGTAGCTGATTTAGGTTGTTCATCTGTTTTTCAGAATAAGCATTTGCAGATCTTACAGGTCCCATTTCAAATACTTTTTCCTGTCTTCATCCTTCCATGTGTTGCTAACTTCTTGATACAAGTGCCAGCATTAAGAAGTTGTATGTAGTCAGTATGACTTTCAGATAATACAAATTATGTAAAATAAGCCCAGAATTTAAAAGTTCAATAATTAATTATGGAGATACACCCTCAGATAAATTTACCGCAATCCATATTGTGCCTCAGCTATGTGTAAGTGGAGTCACTGCTAGTGGCTTCTCTCTCTTCCATCAGTTAAAATCTCTCAGTATGATACTGGGTAATGAATGACACTGTTGGAGAAGCACTAATTGTGCAACTGATGGCTCTCAGCATATGGATAATGGCACATCTTGCACCTTTTCATTGCCCACATTCTGCCTGCACAGAGATAGCTGAACAATAGATGAGGTTAAATGGTGACTGTAGCACATTCCGGAAACAATAATTGTCCATTAGGTCCCTCTAAGAGAAAGACAGCAAAGAACTGCTCAGTTTTTTATCCTTAAGGCCCACAGAAGAATCAATCACATGTCATGAATAATAATAATAGAAGAGGGAGGACAGCTGTTCAACTGAACATCATCAGTATTGACACCTTCCAGGAGCAGTAATCCCCTTGACCGAAGCAGGTGTCACAATAAGATAAAAGTCATAAGCTACAGATCCAGTGAGAGTCTGTTGCCATATACAGAAAGATATGAATTGATTTTGCTTCTGAAAGGCAGTTAAAACATCTTCTCCAGCTGAGAGGAGAAATCTACTGTCACCACTACTGTTCAAGTCTCCAGAAACAGCAGTGAAACTTGAAGAGATAGTACTTAAAAAACAAGGACTGTTCATATGGCCAAGCGCCAACCAAAATGAATGGTTAAAAAATAATCCTTTATTTTTTCCACCACAGCACAACACAATGTTGGCAGGTTTATGTCCTTTTCTTCTGTTTTTTAGCTAAAGTATGAAGAAAGGCTACCTGTTAAAATACTAAACATTAAAGGATTTTTTTGGATTAGTTTACATGAGAACAAATCATAGAATCTTAGAATCATTTAGGTTGAAAAAGACCTTTAAGATCATCAAGTCCAACCATTATCCCAGCACTGCTGAGTCCACCACTAAATCATGTCCGTGAGTGCCACATCTACATGTATTTTAAATGCCTTCGAGTGATGCCTGAGGTGGCCACCTAAAAAAACAGAGACTAGATAGGAATAAGGGAATAAAGGTAGGTATTTATTTGAAGGACTTTCAAAAGGTACACCCTGGGCAGGCCAAAGGCAACACCCAAGTTGGACCCTGAGTCAGAAGTTCTTCACACTTTTGTAAGTTTGGTTCATTTGCATATCAGGGTTAATTCTCCAATTAAAGCTTCAGTTAATGATGTAATTTCTCCAAGCTTACCCCTCTTCTAAAGATGTTAGTTTACACATTTTTGGGCCTAGGACAGTCTGGGTGTCCTTGGAGAGCAGGCTTGGAGAGGCTTTGTTATGTCTATCTGGCATAAGAGAACAGCAGCTAACAGGCTACAAGAAACTTCAGAGTTACAAACTAGGCAATACAGGATTTGAAAAGTATCAAAGTTAAAACCTAAGGCATCAGGATGGTGACTCCACTGCTTTCCCTGGGCAACCTATTCCGATACCTGACAACTCTTCCAATGAAGAAATTTCCCCTAATATCCAATTCTTCCCCTAATATCCAACCTAAACCTCCTCTGGTGCAACTTGAGGCCGTTTCCTCTTGTCCTGTTGCTTGTTACTTGGGAGAAGGGTCTGACCCCCACCTCAGTACAACCTCCTTTCAGGCAGTTGTAGAGAGAAATAAGATGCTCCTGAGCCTCCTCTTCTCCAGGCTAAACAACCCCGGCTCCCTCAGCCACTCCCCGTAAGACTTGTGCTCTAGAACCTTCACCATCTTTCTTGCTCTTCTCTGGACATGCCCCAGCACCTGAGGGGTTCAGAACTGAACATAGCACTTTAGGTGTGGCCTCAACAGTGCTGAGAGCAGGGGGACGGTCACTACCCTAATCCTGCTGGCCACATAATTTGTGAATGATGGTGAGTTTGATCCTGCAATTAATATATTCACAATGTGATCAGCATTAGAAGCTGGCTGTGATAAGTATTCAGCTCCTTTTTGTCTGCCTTGTAAAAACTCTTTGACACCACCTTAATTGAGGACCAAGCTTTGTTCATCTTGAGAACTCAAAGCTGAACAAATTCAAATCAATATCATAAGTAATAGTAAGGCAAAGTCTTGATTTTGGTAAAGTTCCAACCTTCTTTCTAAGCTGAGGTGTAGCACATACAGCACTTCTGTGATTGAGAGTCCCAAGATATACTGCTCCAGAATGACTCAGGTTTCTAGGGTCAATTATCACTTCAGAAAAGGGAAGATACAGAGGAAGTGACTACTAGATGCCATAAGTTGAAAAACCAACCAGACTCAAAAAGCAAAACTTAAAGGCAACCATGTCAACTTTAATACGGTTGGTTGACTACATGGAAGAAATGACCCAAAAATGGCTGCAGGCAACCATTCAGGAAAGAACGTGTTCCTACTTAATGTCATTGATCCCATATTCAGAAAAAAACCCAAAAGACCACTGAATATTGTGTTCAAGAAGTGTTATGAGAACCAGAGGAAATCTTGAACAGCTTGCTCAAACACTAAAAATGAAAGTAGAAAGATGAAAGAATACCTTGGGTCAAGCTACTCTTTAACTTTGAGCCTTCAGAACACTATTAAAAATTAACCAAGGAAAAGGTAATACACACTATTGCTCAAAATATCCTAGAACTAAAAAAAAATTATTCTTCATCTAAGTAGCCACAGGTTTTTTTCCTAGAACTATCGTAGAAAATTAGGAAGTAGCTTGAGGGCCCTGCAGCTGTATTGATTGTACTGACACTTCCCATTAGAGCTGTGGCTGACCCATTTCTGAGGGCCTCCACTCGTGGAGATTCTCTGAGCAATTCAGTCCAATGCCTAATTTTCCTTACCATTAGAAAAATGCTTTTTTTCTTTTCTTTACGTGTGAGTTACTTCTGTCCTACCTGCAATGAACAGGAATAGGTTATTCCCTTTGTTCTTGCAACCATTTTTGAAATTTTCAGTGTGTTTTGTCATGTTTCCCAAGTTTTGTCTTCTTTGCATTAATCAACAAATTATTCCTTCAATTTTTTGTCATGTTTTTAAGAGTACTTACTGTCAGTCGATTACGTCCTCCTTAAAATGTGGTATCCAACACTTCACCTAAGGTTATGGTTGAGGTCTTTCCAAAATGAAGTAATAAAGGAGAATTCCCTCATGTGTCTTGTAGATAACATTCTCCTTTATATTCTCTTCCGTTATGATAGTCATACATATGTGACAGTGACTCTGTTGGAGCTTGTGATCTGCTGGATAACCTCTGGTCTTGCTTAGCAAGA
This sequence comes from Rhagologus leucostigma, assembly GCA_013397725.1. Lineage (NCBI taxonomy): Eukaryota > Metazoa > Chordata > Aves > Passeriformes > Rhagologus > Rhagologus leucostigma. The sequence goes on along the minus strand of VZTD01005474.1, from coordinate 819,036 downwards.
CAAGCCTATTCGGTTATTTCCCATTAAGTATTTGCTAAGTTAACTCTTTCTGACCTCACCTCTCAAAGTTAATTGCCAGCAGTTCTAAGATTTTTCTCAGTCAGTGATCTACATATTCTAGGGTGAAATTCATAACGCCTAGAAAATTTGAAAAATTTTTACTTATCTCTAGAGTTCTCTCTAATCTATTTTTTCCTATTATGAACTGAATTGCCATTCCTTTGTCTTCAGTGTTAACTGTTGTGGCTCTCTGATCACCACTGATCCTGCAAATAGCTTTCCCTCCTGGTGTGTGGCAAACCAACTCTTTTCTCCCTCTTGCTGATAGTGGTTTCTTACTATTGCACTTAGTGGTTTTCTTAGGAGGTTTTCCTACCTTTAAAGGCCCCAACAAAAGCACACAGAAATGTTACATAGACTAGATGAAGGGCTTTGAAAGGCAGAGTACAATTTTCATAATATGAGACTTCACAGAAGCACTAGACTTACAAGAGTAGTTGAAGGTGGTTATGACAGTACTTGACAGGTAGCACACAGATGCCCCTATTCTTACAGTCTCAGAGAAAACCTGCCTAGATCTAATTGAAACAAGAACCAGCACCAAAGAGAATAAAAGAAAACATTTCAGAGGGACCAAGGATCTTGAAAGCAAAGGTCAAATACCAAATCTAGGAGAGGGCTGACTCTGAAATATGGCACCCTCTTTGTAAAATTGACTGATGTCATGTCTTTTGCTTAAAGGAGACTAAATTGCTTCATAATGCCATTCTTTAATGTTTTAGGGCCAGTAATTCACTTTAGTAAATTACGTCAATCCATGAAAACATCCTGGGTGTTCCTCTCTTCACCCAGCTTTTTTACTCATTTGAAGTGACAAGGGAGAAGGGAGAGGAGATGATTACAGAGTAGCAGGTTAAAGATGTAGTTTATTCTATGAATAGAGTTCTTATACCATTGCCCAATATTCCTTTCTTTTGGCTGGTTTTATTTTGAGGAGTGTGTGAGTTCTTCAGCAATGTTTCAGAAATCCTGGCCAAAGTTCTGCAGACCACCTCCTGTCAGGTTCTTGTGTCTGTCACACGTGAGTCAGATCAATCAAACGCGCTATCTGCTCCCAATGAAGTGTAGATATACAGAGAGATCTGGTTGTTCTCTTGTTCTGGGGCATGAAGCATTTTGAGCCTCTGATCTTTCTATAGTGCTTCCAGGAATATTCCCCTTTAATGCTAGGGGCCTTTGCCTCCAGATTTTGTAATGGTCACTCCTGCAATCCTTCCACCATTAATGCATCTTTGATTTTTCCACCTCCGTACCTCTGTCTATAGGTTGAAGTGAGTTGGGATTTCTGTCTAGGAAGTTTGTCAAGAGCCCTACAGTCAGCAGGCAGCTTGCAGTGCCACAGGATGGGCTTTCAGAAAAAAGTCAGTGTTTGATAGCCAAATGCAATGTAGTACTTTAAGGTCTTACAGTTATAAAAAATCTCCACAAGTCTACATGGATGTCCTTCATGACATTTTGTTTCTTTGGGGATGTTTCACTGCATGTTCTGAAGACTCACTTGACTGCTGGCAGTCTCACTACTGAATGCATGATGTGCTTAAGACTGTGGAGCCTAAATCAAAGTAGAGAGCTGTAACTTAGCAGCTTGTGGCTGGTCCAGAGGCTTTTCCTCGCTTCCTTAGTTCTCCATTTGTACTCCCTTCTGCAGGATTTCCCCCAAAGTTGAAATCCTTGGTTTATTCTTTAGACTACCAGGATTCAGATGCTCAGTGAGAGTCCATAGGCCTACAGCTAAGGGTTTACATCTACACCGTGGAGGTGCTCCCTCTGTCCATTTTCCAAGCCAGCCAGAAGCAGTGTAGCACAGTTAGAAAGATGCTGGGTACAAGCTAGTAAATTGCCGTGATTGCCAGAGTTCATTAGCTCTGACTCAGTGCAGTCAACTTGCCCTCAGCGCTGCCGGTGAGTTTACGTGGCTTCCAGTTGTCTCCGACCCAGAGCAGAACAATCCTTAGTTCACTCATGAGGCTGGTGTCATCACCCACACCATGCAAGCAACTGCTATGGTAGACTTTGCAATGTTTTAAGCACCACAGATCCCTGGAAACAAAGCATTCTGTGAGCAGAGAAGAAGCCTCCTTCAATGGATTAATGTCTCCTGTCACTTAAAAGTCCCACCTCGGTTTCCCGGCTACCCCTCAGGTCCCCGCAGGGGTGGGGCAGCCCATGCTGTGCAGGCACATCGGTGCCAGCTGGCAGGGCTGCCCACACCTGCCCATCGGCTGTTCCCAGGCACAGCTCACTTTGGCTGCTCTGCCTGCCTCCCTCTCCCTAGGCAGCAACTTGCATGCAGCTTCACCATCCGGCTGCTGGTTTTCATTAAACTTCCAGTAATGAAATTACCTCTTGTGACTTCTCTCCAACTTTTATGCTGGCTCAAAAGTGGGTTCAGATTTGCTACTGCCCCTGTTCTGCCAGGAAAGGTGTAATAGATGGACAGGCAGAGGTTCAGTTAAAAATAAGCACAGTGAATGAAAATCAGACTTGCTCTTTGTGCTTAGGGCTGCATTTTTATATTATTTTGATACTGTATTACACAGATCCGATCTGGAAGCCTACTGCCTTCAAGCTCTCATTTCCACACTCATCACCAGAGGTTGCCCTCCCTTTGGCAGAGCTTAAAGGCTCAGCAGATTCTTTGTAAATGGGATCTGAGAAATGATTCGTGTTAAAAGAACCAGTTTTTTAAAAGGTTTTTTTTTTAATGACCCTAGTATGGTTTTGCATATGGCCATGCAAATGATTGAACTGAGGCAGCTGGGGCAATGTGGTGGAGGGGGGAATGGATCAGAAACAAGGCCCTGTGCTACTCACCGACATCGAGAGCTTTACACCCCTCAGTGAAGTGCTGTTATCAGAGGCCAATACCTGCTCCTTGGTCCCTTTATTTCTAACTGTTTTGTCTCCACAGTTTGGTAGCTTGTCCCAGGAGAGAAACTGAATAATAAAAAAAATGAATTTGTAAACTGATGGAAATATTTTTGCTAGAAAATTGAAAATTTTGTATGTCCTTGATTTCATTCTGTATTTGTGGCGTCACAACTTTCATGACTGCATGATATCCCCAGTACTTTGTTGTTCATATTCCTTGTTTATTATGGGAGATGACCAAAAATTTTCACTTTAGGTCTTTCAAGAGGTGAGATAAAGAACAGAAAAATTTGATCTCAGTAAGATTTAACTGTGTTATGGTTTGTAGCTGAGTCAATTACTTTGAGTATCAATAGTATGACAAAGTATTCAAGGCCACTTGGGCTTGGCTATAGAAAATGACAAGTATAATGAGGAACATAAGTCCTATTGCTTTCATGTTTTTTCGTTTTTCTTGGTGGAAAGAGTCGATTGATGTGACTGGAGCATTTTGCCCCTGGGATTATTACTAGCTTCTTAATCAAGGAAATCTGAGTAATTTGACTATGTTGCCAACTCTTCTCACCACTCCAGCCGAGACAGGTAATAAATTGGACAAGGTTTGAAATTACTCCCCTTTTCAAAGCATTGTTTCATGAAGAAGCAAAGAGCCATTACCGCTTTAAGAGAATCTGTCACCTTGTCCTCTAGAAGAAAGGCAACAACAATCTTTTCCAATAATGCACCCGTTATCTCCCTCCTGGAATTTATCAGGCAAGAAACATATTGATCCAATTTGCAGGTTGCAGCCTGTAGTTCTCTAAACATGTCCAAACCCCTAGCATATGATGATGGCCAGAACTTAGTCTGAATTTAGTTTGCAGACATGTAACTCTGCCTCCTTTCTCCCTTGTGGATTGCTGTTCTATTTACAATCCAACCAACCTAAAGTAGAAGAAAAATTCCTTTGTTTAAACTAATTAATTTTAACTCTGTTCTTTAGGAAATTCTCTTACAATGTTTTTCTCCATGGTTTCTCACCAGCTGTGAATTTGGAGCAAAAAATAGTGCATGGAAGTGTTTATATCCAAGCAAAATATGCTTAATTGGTGTAAAAAAAATTGTAGAAAGTTTTTCTATTCATTATTTATAAATCGTTGTCATTTCTTAATGGAGACAGTATTTTGTTTACATAGAACTGGCACTTCACTTTCAATCTCTGGGCCTGTTCTTTAGGATTGCATTTTAAGATAACAGACACGTTATACTTCTCAGAAAACCCTGTTGTAATGATTCACTGTGCTTTACCCATCATTATCAAACAAAAATGAATGTGAAATCATTCATTTTCTGATCGATTTAGAGTGTGACAGATAAATCTTCCTTGTTTGTTAGAAACCACTTACAGAGGCTACTATGGCAACAAAATTAATGACAAAGAAGGAAGCTGTTAATTAATTGTTCAGGCTGACTAGAATAAGAAAATCCTGAATCTTTGCTGAATCCATTTACTACCATCCCAATCACTCTTGGTTATTTATTTGAAGAGCTAGTCTGTCTTTTTACTGTACTGGAAAAAGAAAGACATTTATGATAATAGAATTGAAAGGGCACATGGACTTCATTAGCCTTCCCCCTGTGATCCCATTCGACGTGATCGCTAAAGTTTGGGTCGTGCTCACAATGATCCCCTCAGCTGCTGATAATTCGATGAATAAAGCTGATAATGCCTTTAGGCCACTAAGGACATAAACAAACAGGAGTAGTTCCTGCCTCGATGGGTTTACAGTCCACAAAGCTGATACATACCAAGCAAAAAGTAATATATTGGGATGCAGGCAAAAAGGGTATTTCCAACTGCTTTTTGAAAAAGTCCTGGGATGCTACCAGAGAAATTATGTTGATATGTGTTGGTAGGCATGAGATGAGTTGAGGAATACATGATCTCCCCAGGAAGAAAGGAAGAACTCTTGGGATGCCTGTAGGCAGTTAAGTATATAAACTACAGCAGTTTCCTTACTACTAAAGTTGGGGTATTATGCTCTGTTGATATGTTTTCTACAACAGATGGATCAGCCAACAAACTGATTCGAGGTATAACTTATGGAGAGACTGATCCATTTTACTTTCCAGAATAAATTATAGTTTGATGAAATAAATACATCTCTGTAGAGAGTTCAGAGCATGAAAAGTTTGGGCATTTGTCCATTTTTATGTATATATTTAACTCAAAGAGCTGGTCACATGGTGGAAATGCAGATGGCCAGAACCCTGTAATGTGTATTGCCAAACGGCTAAAACTCTGCTTTTGCAGAGAATTTTGGTAAGTGGGTAAGGTCTCCGCTGCTTTGAAGTGGGAGGTGGATATACCATGTAGCAACAGGGTGTTCCTTCTCCCCTCCTCTTTGGCATTGTTTACTTTCTTGTCAGCTTTCCAGACATGTGACAATTGACATTCTAAAGTATCACATCTGTGGAATTAGAAGCTTATGAAATATGAACTGGAGAAACAAAGAGTACCCACTTTGACTTCTGCAGTGAAATTCCTTCAACAGATGATTCTTCTTCACAAAGGCAGTGATTATGCCTCTGAATAAATTAGGAACAAGCTTCCAAAGTTGTGACAGGAATCAGAAGTAGTGATTGAACAACTGAGAAGCATTTGCTTTTCTGTAATATTCCTTCAATAAAGAGCTACAACCAGATTACTGAAACAAAAGAATGAACTCAAATGCTGCTTACAACAGTATATTACATTTTTCTCCTGGTGGAACCCACGGGGTTGTTACCCTAGTGGCTCTTTCCCCACTAGGGAAGATAATTTCTCTATTAGATTGAAAGGTTACACTAAAAAACAAAGTGCTGTGAGTTGGTATTTCCAAAAAAGGTGCTGGTGGCTGCTCACAAGCAGTGCATAAGTGTGCTCCATAGCAACATGTAGGTTTGCAACACTGGGAGCCTTATCTTCTTTTCACAGCCATGTATGTGTACTTGGAGGGTTACCTACTGTGCAGAACATGATCATGGTGCCCCAGTCATTTCTTGGACAAAACTCTAATTTGTGTCACGTGGCTAAGAGAGCTGTGTGGGTACATGTGATGATGGCTGTATCAGGTAAGCAGTGATGTGCAATGTCTGCTGAGAGGAGAACTTCCCTCACTTGAAAGTAGCCATTAGAATATTTCTTCCTTTCTCTCATTCTAATATTTACAAATCTTAGCTGATTCTTGGCTAGCTAAGGAGGGGAAGAGGAAAAAGCGTCAATGCTAATAACAGCAAGGGGATTCCTTTTCAGTGCAATAACGAAGATACCAAAGGCCATCCTGTTTTCCAGGTGCTCTTCTGTTTCTGCCACCTATGATATCTACACCAAACATGGTGCCATCAGTCAGCTACGGTGTGGTGGATTCATGCATATTTACCAATTTACAAATTATGCGTGGAGAGCTCTTAGCATAGCTGTTTCTTTGTCTTTCTGCTTTTCTTCCTTCACTAATGATTTAAAATGTTTACATGCCTAGCATCAGAGGCTGTATTCTCTGCTTGCCGTTTGCGTTTGTACACCAATTAGTTCTTTGTAATTTAAATGATGTTTTATTTGTTGATTTGGAAGCATCCTTGTTGCTAGAATGAGGTTTTCTTCATCCTGCAACTGTTCTTTGATATAATGATTTATTAAGGTACTAGGAGAAATATTGATCCTGCTAATAGCTTCTGTTTTGCCACAGAATACCTTACATTTTACTCGCTGAAAGGGCCATATTCCTTTCCTCATCATCTGATTGACCATAAATGCTTTGGCCTTTCCCCAGCAATTATCACACTTACCAAAGCAGTGGGTAAAAGTCAAGTATTTATAGACTAATTAGAGAATTCAGCATGTCCAAATGTGTACCTTATATAACACAAAGAGGTAGTGGACAGCACATTGAAATTAGGGAGTGGGTCCATACTGTTCAAAAACAAATTAGCAAATTTAGAGGAGTTACGTATTTATTATCGATTAGGACAATCTTTCTGGGAATTGCTATGTGGAGTTACGTGCTGGCCTTGTGATTTATTAATGGCATTTATGCTTACATTACATTGGTATTTTCCACTGTATTCTCTGTCATCTATTCTAACCTCTTTCTTGAGAAAGCTTTCTAATGTTAATGCCTGCAAGGTGGTAGTGAAGGCATCAATTTTGTAATCCATCTGGAGCTGATTCCTTTCATAGTTTTTATTAACCACCTAGGAAAATGCATTATTTCTATGTTAACTACAAATGCTGAAAGGGAATAAGGAACAGCTCCATGGAAAATATGGGACAAGTCTTTTAAGGGTTCAGCAAAATAAAGCCAAATGGAGCTGAAGGTGACCTGATCAGCTGTGGATTAGTGTCTCCAATGGGCTGCTTAAGGTTGTGGATACAGCATTCCGAAAAACAATTTCCTATATTTAATCCTGTCGGGGCATCCTGTTTTATCCCATTTGGCCCTGTTGGGGCATTGGTAGACTTGTGTTGCAAACTTACAGCAGTTAGTGAAAACACATTAGTAGAGGCATGTTAATTTTTATGCTTCACAGTTAGAGCTAATTTCTGGCTATTTCAGGATCAGAAAGACTTTGCCTGTGGGGGGAATATTATGAAAAATTGATTTTTTGTAGTCCTTTAAAAAATTCCCTCCAGTAAAGACTGCTGAAAACAGAACACAAGGCAAGTTTTGCTGCTGTTCATAAATGTCACTTGCTCCTCTGCAGTTATATACACCTGAAACTCTGTCCAGAAAGCACGGAGTAGAAGAGTATTAATGTTGCCTTGCATTAAGATCTGTATCTTGAAATATGCATGTATTAGTCTGTTCAAGATTTGGTTTTAGTTAACATTTGGTACTTGGGTTTTATTTTGCTAAGTGTGAGCACTGTTGCTAGTGAGGCTGTCACATACGTGAGAGGACTTTTGTCACCCACCTGAGAGCTAGTCACCCTGCATAGTCAGTGGAGACAAACAGGCATTTCTAGGACAAGAATCATCTCAGCTTTAAATAGCCAGGCAAAATAAATCAGATTCATCACGCCCTGAAAGTGTTTCTCTCTGTTGACAGTGAAGGGAGCTGAGTGACTAGTTCAGAGAACTGTCCACAGGTCAGTGAGATGAACCCGTACTGATGTGGTATGTGGGGTGAGTTATCCTCCTGAGTCCCCAAAGGAAAGAATATGTTGCTGAGAAAGTCTGGATAGCATGCTCAAACTCAATCCCAGTTTTTTAGATTATCTAAATTAGCTGAGGTCTATCCTACAAGTCCAGCCAGGTTGCTGCTGGTCTGGATCTAATTTGCATGTAGGAGGTGGGTCTTTTACAGGTGTAGATCTGTACAGCTCCATTACTGCCAGCGGAGCTCTGCTGACTGCACCAGCACAGGATCTGATCAGCAGAAAGGTAGTTCTGCGCCTGATTACAGCAGCAGTCAGGGGGTGAGATTCTATCTTCCTTTAAGCAGGATAATGTGATGTGTGGCTTGGCCTTGTTCCAGCCGCAGTAACTGGCTGTAACAGTGGTGGGGGGGACAAGGGGAAGTGGGATCCACTTTGCAGTAAGTGTGAGGAGATAGGTTGTATCCAGGTGCTGTGTTTAAATCACCGTGGCCCATATGGAGGGAATGGAAAGGATCCCAGCCCATGACCAGCATTGTCAATAGATACCCTTAAGTAATTTCTCTACGGCAACACATCTTAATCTCTGAATGTTAATTAATAATTGGTCTTGTTATGTATGTAGAGGACCCCCTATAATTCAATTCTCTATATTTATGTCTCGTAAATGACTCTGCCTTGTCAGATTTTATGGTGAAATAGTAGATCCAAAAATTAACATAATGTAACAACCAAATCGCATATATAGCCTTGATCTGCAAACTCTTTTGCCCATGAATAATTTTAGTTATTACAACTGAACTCACTGGGACTTACATATGCTTTTGCAGGATGGGAACCACAATGTTTATTAAATTAATTTTTTTCGTACACTACATGTGTTCAAATGAAACTAATTTATCTGTCATGTATCTAGGCATTTTTCAGCATATATTATGTAATTAATTTTTTAAAGTGTGGTGCTAGTAAATCAGAGGCCTAGCTAGTATTTCCAGTAGATATTTAGATAAAACTGAATCTGAATTCATGGTTTGGAAGAGAATATTGCTTTGTATATGTGTATGTCTTAATATGTATTATACTGTTTAACACATATTATATATGTATGCAGTTATAAATATCCATGCACAGCTGGGCATATACAGGTACATATGCATGCATAGGTGCATGTAAGACTTGCTCTCTCCATACGTATATCTATTTCTATAGCTATGCAGATTCTGTATGTTTGAAAATGCAAACAGTTTCTTTGCTTACTAAATATATGCACACCCGGTACACTCACGCTAGTCTGACTCAAGCCCATCTATCTTCACTGTTAAATAAACAATCTTATCCTATTTCTGGAGTTTAAAACATAGAATTCCCCTTGTGAGGACCAGTGTGCTGTTTAACTCAGTGAAGAAGGAAACTCCTAAGATTCAGTTCTAATGCTTATCAAGAGCTTCAGCGTGGACAAATGTCGTCTGCTTTGTGTCGGTGTGTTGTGAAGCTGAAGAAATGTTGCACTTTGTAATGACACTGTGTTTATATATTGCTTTGCTGAGAAGAGGGAATGAAAGGAAGGTAAGAACCTTGCCCGTAGTCTGTAAATTTAAAAATATGAAAGAAAAGGTTATCCAGTGTTTTTGTATTTAAATGAAACAATAAGGAATATTTAAATGAAAGAATAAGGAAATATGCTGAGCTTGTTCTGCGAATGTTGCTTAATGATATACAAATAATCTCTCAGATTGCAGTGTTTGAAATGAGTGTGGTTTATGATCTAATGTCTAAAGATCATTAACCAACATCTGCTAGTTTCTGGAAACAGTGCTGAAAAAAGCCCCAAATATAAACTCCTTCAGTTAAATTGCCCTTTTTATATTCTGTAAGTAATGGGGAGAGAACCGTAAGGAAGTCTGGAGGTGCTACTCACATTCGGGTAAAATGAGTTTGTTCTCTGCCATTCAGAATTGACATGGAGAGATTACTTTTTTCCCTTGTAAACGAAAAAATGGTTGCTTTTCTTTGCTTACTTCTTTTATTTTAAATGGACTCTGGCAGCCATGAAGGCTTTTAGACAGGACATTTGGCCCATGGGGCTGGCAGCACTGACTTTAATGCATTGCTTACTGACCTTAATCCCTGATAGTGTGGATCTCAGTTAGGGTGTTCAGCATCCCCACGTGGAGCTGCTTTCTCATAGCTCTGCTCACGTGGTGATGTTCCTCGACGCACAAGATGCATGTTGGTGCAAAGTACTGCTAGGTGCCAATAAAGCTGTCCAGCAGTGGCCCCTGAGGGAGAAATTCTGAGTCTGAGATGTGCTGGTGTGTGGGTGTCCATCCCCTCACATACCTGGTTGTCCTGTCTGGGTAGAGTACGCATAGGAGTTAAGATAAACCAGATGAGTACTGCTGTGCTTATAGTTCGAGCTCGTAAATATAAACACCCCATCTTCCAAACTTCTGCTCATAAGGTATCTTTATATTCAGAGGCTTTTTTCAATGAGCTTGTCAGGCTGTATATAAGAGGAAGGCTTTTTAAGATTGGATCCCTTAAAAAAGATGACTGTAGATAAAAGTGCGTCAGTGTGCATTAGGGATGAAATTTTCAAAGCAAGGGCGTCCTGTTGAGCTCTGTTTTGCCATTGTTGGTTTATATGTTCCTTCTTTTGTGTGAAATGCTTTATAAACATCTCTGCCAGAAGCCTTTTATTTTGGGGTTGATCTGAATTTAAGGTCAGCCACTTAAAAAGGAGATTAAACAAAGGTGATGAAATTATGCTAAGTGAGCTTTTCCAATTACATTTATTTTTTAAAAAGAAACAACCTGGAAGGTGGCACTTATATTATTAGAGTGGCAAAAAGGTATCATTACTGAATGTAATTCAGCAAAAAAATGTCTACAGGGCAAGTGTCTACATTCACAATATGATCTGTGCACAGCATAACCCCCCATTAAATGAAAGTAGTTTGGGTAAACGGTTCCTCAGTGAAACAGAAAAATGCTTTCGCCTTTTTTTTACTGGAGAAAGGAACATGCTTTGGGCTGGTAACACAGCAGCCAATGCACATCTGATTCTCACTGTAACTTTCCCTAATGAGGTTTATTTATGTCCCAGCTCTCTGCATGATCACCAGTCATTAAATACTGTCATTCAGGAGTATGAGTGCTTAGGGTTTTTGCAGAGATGCTGATAACATATAAACAGGAGTTAGTGGAGCTCAGCAGCATTTGGTTGCATTTTTCAGTTCATTGTTTTGACATGTGGTCCCTTGTAAGGGGTTTAACCCTGGTCTACTGCAGTTCTCTAAAATGAGGCCAAACAATCACTGTCCACAAAACAGACATAACCCAGGCATGAATTTATTGGTGTTTGGGAGCTCCTTACGGACAATGACATTGGAGGATGTTGAAAACAGTCTAAACGATACCAATATTTATTTAAAAGAGAAACTCTTTTCAAAACTTTTATTGAAAGTTTAAGAGGAAGAGTATAGAAAAAAGCTGTGCTTTAGTTTTATTAAAAAATGTTTTAGTTTTATTAAGCTAAACTTGAAATAGATCAGCCTTCTGAGCAATATACTTCCCTTTGGATATAACAGAAGATGTCCCTGTGTACATCAGGCTGACCTCAGGTGTCATTTTCTCTTAGGCAACTGAGAAATATGCCTTCTCTTCCCTGTGATTCAGGATCCTGCAATCCAAGGAGAAAAAGGGTTTCAGAAAGAGAAATGACAGTTCCTTTAAGTTTATATCAACATTATCACACAACTGAAAAGGTCAGGAAATTTGAGATTGTCTGTAATGATACAGACTGTAATGCTGACTCAGGTGAACTAACGAGCCTATAGAAGGCAATGGATTTGTGCTGACATAGCATGGACAGCCTTGGAGCTATATATTTAGCCATTCTTGGCTAATTAATACTATAAAATTTCATTTTTATGTACCTTTGGACTTGTGCTGCTGGGGAAATGTCAAGTTGAGCATGGAGGGAGACCAAATTCAGCCCTGTGATTTGAAAAGAAGGGTAGGAGCTGAGCTTCTCTGCTCGACTGTTTTAGGTGGACAGGCAGGGCCAACTAGATGTGCCCAGACCACATACCTGCACCAACCTTTCTCTTCATAGATCTCTCGTTCTTCCAGAAGAGTTGGCTTTTTAATTGGTCATTGTCCTTCTACTCGAACAGGATCAGATTGATTTCTCTGTTAGAGAGTCACAGAGCTATGTGCTATGAATTCTAATGTGGAAATCTCACTGTGCAGGAACCAAAGAAAAAGAAGTGCTAAATTAAAAAAGCTTCTAACCTGACATAAATAATCTTTGTTGCCAGTCACTGCACCATATCATGGATCAAAGTTTTTTTTTTCTAGCAAACATTTGGGTAAGCTGTTTTGAATGTGTAGATGACATTGGAAATCACTCCTGAGTGGTTTGTTGAGTTGCATTTTTTTTCTTCTTTCTGAGGTTCTTATTTTAAATCCACTTATAAGTCACCAATGTCATAAGCAAAATATTTCATTATTATATTAAAGGAAGAAAAATGCCCTTGGCCTGTGATCACATTGACCAAGATTTTATGGTGGAATTTTAAATCCCCTAACCATAGGGATTTGTAATTTGAAATATAGATGCAACCTTGGAATGTAGAGTTTCAGCATTGTTGGCTGTGATAAATATGAGCCGTAAAGTAAACCTGTGCTCTGAACCAGATTGGATCAAACATCATTGCTGAATCTCCTTTTCCATTTTTCTGTGTTTCTCTTCTAAGCATCTGGTTCTACAGATCACTATTCTACATTTCAAGGTTGTATTTTTTTCTGAGGCTGAGGTTAAGGAATTGTCACATCCCGAGGGGAATCTTTGTTTTATTTTTTAATCTATCTTGCTGTAGCTTTATTTCTGCAGCAAGTGGTTTCGGTAATCCATACTGATGAGTTGTCCGCTCTCCAGGTAGTGTTGACAGGTAGATTTATGGACCAGGAGAAGATAATCTGCTTCCACAAGGGGTCACTGGTAGCAGTGCACGTAGGAACTAGTTCCTGCCGTGCTTCTGTAAAGGGCAGGTTTAGACAAGCCTCTCATCAAATGGAATAAAAAAGGAAAGGGAGTTCTTACTGTTTAGAAGTACACTCTATGTACTTTACAAAGAAAAGGAGCAAGATAGTTAAATGAGAATGCTTTTAAGGACTTCTTTCCTTTCAGTAGTCAGGTAGCTGGGCGTCAGAAGACTGAAGTCCTTTTACCCTCCCTGTCTGACCTGGGGCTTCACCGTTCCCTGCCGGTAGGGGATGCTTGGCTGATGTTGCTTCAGAGCCTGCATCTTAAAGGCCATGAGGATTTATAGAGCTACAGACAGTGTAACAAGAAATTGTTAATTCATCCATAGAGTCTGTATGAGTAATTAAAACAATTTCTCCTGAAATCCATATGCCTGCCTGCCTATTGTTAAAAGAGGTTGCCACAGGGTGTAATTTTACGACACTTCTCTCCTTGTTTCTTTGTGTGCAGTCAGCAAAGGTTCCTGATGTCAGGGGACAAATCTCCCTTTTAATTTTTCAGTCTGCCTGAAAATCACCTTTGGAGAGAGGCAACTCCATTAACAGGAATTAATGGAGCCCTTTCTATAGGCAGGGTTCTGCCCAGACTGCTGGTGCTTGTAAAAACCAGGACATTTCATAAGCATGTTATTTCTGTGTTCCTAAAGCTTAATTTCAAATTTGATTGTCTCAGGGTGCATGTAGCTCCCCAGCACACTGAAAAATATCAAGTGTTTTTTGTCTTATTTTGGCATCCTGTCTGTGTGCAGCTCCTAGTCCCCCAAGGATAAACAGAGCAAAGCTTTGTTCTGCTATCTGGTGATAATTTTCTAAAGGTCAATGTTGTCATCCGTTTTACAGGAAATCTTACCTGTCAACAGCTGCCCAAAATGACTAAAAGATATTTATTTGCATTTCACCTTCAGTGGGGCTTTCCATGTGAAGCGTTGGCTAAGCCTTTTTGCATTCAGATATGTTATGTATTAATTTTTTTTTAAACAATGTTCTGCCTTTAAAATCATTATCTCTCTTGTTCCTTGCCTGCCATTCACACCAGTTCTAAAATTCCTGGAATGTGTAGCACAGATTCCCAACATAATGCTTTAATTGCTGATATGGCGTGGTATTTTTTTCTCCTCTTTTCTTTTTCCTGGAAGAAGAACAAATTTAGTATTCATGCAAGGTGAAGAGACTGTAACTCCCAACAGCAGTTTTATCTCTTAGCATTTAGAGATGACTTTTAGAGCTGGCCATTGTGAGGAATAAGTTTCTTGTCAGAGAAAATCCTCACCGCCATCAGTTTTGACATGTATCTGTGATGTTCTAGAAGAACTTTGTCTGCTTCTGCATTTCCATTCAGCACTGCCCAGTGAGGGGAATGGTCTCGTACTGCCTGACATAATTGCAGCTGCCCAGTCCTCTTGGCCAGATGAGAGCTTCATTCACCTCTCAATTCATTAGAAACAGATGTTTCCCTCAGAGGAAAGGAAAAAGAGGTGGGAAAACATACCAGCTGCTTTCCATTGTGGGAAGATCTATTTAATCCGGGGTGGAATTACTGGTCACAACCCATGAGTGTCTGTCCTGGGAACTACGGCTAATTTGTGCTCAGGTGCACACTACTCACCTGAGATGTGCAACTGCAGGTTGCACACTTCAACCAAAGGTTCTTTGCAAAAATCTTGAACAATTGAAATCAGTAATTTCACCCCAATGCAGATTCCTTTGGTTCTCTTCTAATTAGCATGTTTTTGTGGGATATGAATACTGCTTCTTGCCCAGCTCTAATCATATACCAGGGTTTGGGCTAGAAGAAGTAATAAAACAAATAAATAAAAAACATTTTAATTTGGATTAAATAAACATTTATCTCCTTGAACTGGTCAGAGAGAAATTAATTGTTTTATTCTTCTGATCTACTAATTACATGTACAGACAAGCCCATGTAAGCTTTTCCTGCATGCTGTATCATTAAAGAATGGATTACGTCGGAATTAAATTACTGTATTTCCATCAAAGGTCTCAGTGGGTCACGGTAGTTGGCAAGATTTATAGGATAAAAAGGAGGAAGCCAGTGGATGTCGGTGCTTAAGAAATATATTGTTCTGCTGGGGGAGTTACCCTTTCCTGAGAGTCTGGATTGCTCTTTTTCTCATTCTTACCATCTTTTTGTACCCTTGCACTGCATGGACATTAATTCTAAATTCCTGTTGGTTTTTTGTCAGTTGCTACCCTTTCAACCACCAGGAAACATAGTGTCAATTGCATGATCCAAGTCCCAGCCTCACAGGGAAATGCAAGGGATCATGATGACAATGCCTCATTTTCTAGGATGAGATCTTTTTGTGGTCCTGTTCTGTCTACAATGGGGCTTTGTGTTTGCTGGCAGTGAATACACACACAATTTCTTTCTCCCTGCCTAAGTATAAAAACTGTCTTCTGCCTCTTCCTCTGGCTACATAGAAAAGCAGATGAGAGTGGAAAAGTGAGAAAAAACTTGACAAAAAAATTGTTTCTTGAAGGTGAGATTCACAGGCAGAAAAGACAGTAGATGTCACTTTTGGGTCAGCAGCACAGAACAGTGATTTAAGAAAGATGGAACAACTCTATTATTTTAAAAACTGACAGATAATTTTAGGCATCCTTTTGTTTTTTCCTCCCTATCATAAGAGGTCTTTTCCCAAATTTTGATTTCATAATTAGAAAATATATGTAATTATGGTGCAGCCTGAAAAGCTTCAGTAAACACAGAAAATTGCAGGTGTCAGATTATCTTATCCCCTTTTCCAGGTACAAAAAGCTTATCTGCACAAAAGAGAAAAAATTGCAGACATGCCAAATATAAATGGTCACTTAACAAAAATTAAATACCTAAATTTATGCTGATTTCTAATCAACCCTCGGTTTGGGCAGCATGCAAAGCAAAAGCAGGAAATCATAAGCACCATTTGAGACTTGCTTCTCTAAGCCATATTAGTTGCATTAGTACCATAATTAACACGTTCTCTAATCGAACCAAATACACCAGAGATTGCTCCAGGTTCTGGGCTTTGGGACAAATTACTCCTCTGTATGAAAGCCAGCAAAACGCAGTTTTTTCTGTCAGTCTCAGGGGTGTCAGCATTCCCAGCGATGGTCAAGGAGCTTTTGCAGGACTGGATCAGAGCCAGGGTTTTACGAGAGGAGCTGCACATCCCTCCCTCGGCGCGGTCCTGACCTGTTCTGCCACACAGCGGTGCAGGAGATGCAGAGCTGGTTTCTGTGTCAGCAGTGCAGATGCACCGGTCACCTAAGGCGACATAGTAATAATGAAAACACATGCGCCAAGCAAGCAGGTGAATTTTACTTGGCCAAAACTCAGCAGATCTTTAGGAGGGCCCACCAGCCTCTCCCTGCCTGCGTGCAATTTGCTCTTGAGACGCTCTAATTTTCCAACCAGGCAGTTGTGTGCAGAAAACCTCAGTAAGACTTCGGTGACTTGTACAGCTCCATCAAGTTTCTCTGAATAGCTGTTTACAGAGAGAGTGAATGAGTGAATAGCTGCCAGACAATTTGTAATGTGTGTTGCTGAAAAGCAGAAGATAAGACAGCATTTCCTATCATAATCTACTAACTCAGACATGTTTAATCTTGCCATGTTTTTTTTCCTGGTGAATGAAGAACGTTGTAGGAGAGGATGGAGAGGTGGCAGAGAACACTGTTGTGACCTTGAATCTGCAGCTGTGTATTTATTTGAACTTATATTCTTTGAATGCTGTTTTTCCATGTGAGTGGTTGCTGTGACAGGGAAGGGGAAGGCAGAAAGCTGCATGACTGTGAATGGACCATGAAAGGTTCTCTGTTATTATGTCGTCCACATCTTTGGGAATCCTGCTGGTGGGAAATTTTTCTGAATCACAGATGTCTGCCTGCCCAGGCTGAACCTCACACAACTATCTGGAGAGGGGAAAAGGAAGGGACTTTTGTAGGAACACAGGAACTGACACATAATTTGGGCGTCCTTGAGTTCTAAACTGGCTGTAAAAGTAGCTGAGGAAAAGGGTGAAGCAAGTCAGAAAGGAATTAAGAAATTTCCTATTACGTTTCATTGAAAACCTTGGAAGAATAAGGTTTTGTATATTCCTGTTTCAAAATATCTTATATAATCTTCACAGTCTCATTATCTAATTTATACAGTCACAAAATCACAGAATCTGGTGGAGGCTGGAAGCACCTTTGAGATCATGTAGTCCAGCCCCTCTTATAACAGGGCTGTGTCCATTCAGGTTTTGAATATCTCCAAAGATGA
Organism: Rhagologus leucostigma; assembly: GCA_013397725.1. NCBI lineage: Eukaryota > Metazoa > Chordata > Aves > Passeriformes > Rhagologus > Rhagologus leucostigma. The sequence goes on along the minus strand of VZTD01005474.1, from coordinate 801,674 downwards.
AGACTTTATGACCTCTCTGAGCTACCTATGCCGATATTCAACCACCCATGTAGTAAAAAGGTGGTGTTTTGTTTTTTTTTTCAGGTAGAATTTCCTATATTTCAGTCTGTGCCCTTTGCTTCTTATCCTATTTCTGGGTGCCACTAAGAAGAGTCTGGCTCTGTTTTCTTTACCTGCCTCAGATATTTATACACATGGATCTAAGATCCCCTTGAGCCTACTCTTCTCTAGACTGAAAAGTCCCAGCTCTCCTCACAAGCTAGATGCTCCATTCCCTTCATCATCTTTCTGGCCTTTTTCTGGACACACTCCAGCAAGCCCATGTCTCTGGAGAGCCCAAAACTGGACATGGTCTGGTACACAAGAGACAAAACAGTTGTAACGCTTTAGACTTACCTATCTAAAGCATTTTTTAATCTTTTCATCTTAATTCTGTATGATGGGGGTTTACATTTACCTCTCTGGCCTGGTTTGGAGAGAAAGTATGTCTTGAGGATCTCGTCCAGTGCTGCAGTAAAACAGAGACAGCCTCAAAATTAGTTTAGGTCCCTCAGGACAATGTCCCATTGAATTCAGTAACTCTCCAAGAATGGTGATTCCACAGCTCTTCTAGGCCCTTATGCCAATGCTGCATCACTCTCATTAGAGAGAAAATTTTCTGTGTGTCCAGCTGTAATTTCCCTTGGTACAACTTATGGTTGCTGGCTTTTGTCTTTTCACTGTGGACTGCAAGAAGGGTGTGGCTTCACCCTTGCTCTAACCCAGCTCCTTCAGCCTCTCCTTACGTGCCAAGTGCTCCACCTCCTGCTGTCATATTCGCTTTCTACTGTACTCACTGCCAATATCTTTCTTGTACTGTGAGCCTCAAAGCTGGACACATCATCCCAGCTGTGTCCTCATGAGGGCTGAATAGAGGGGAACAACCACTTTCCTTGCTCTGAAAGCTGACCCACTTAATGCTTGACCACATAATGTGTGTTGGCACGCACTGTGTCCTCCAGTATCTGTTGCTTGAAATTTCTGGTTTTAATATGCTACCTTAGTTTAGGTCTCTCTAAAGTTTTTCTCAAAACTCTCAGCTGATAAATAAAAGTTATCTGCAGCTTTCACTATCTTGCAATCCTCCCCACACACATGCTTTTCTCTTCTGTCATATATTTATGAAATGTCATAAGACAAGAGGAAATCTCAAAGGAACTGTTAATAATTTTTTCCAAGATGGAACCTATCAATTAAACATTATTCCTTTTTTCTGTGTCCTGCCCATTTTTCATCTATGACATTATCCTTCATTCATTCATGGCTGATTAGTTCCTGTATTAGCTTCTAGTATAACAACTCATCAGAGACCTGTTGGAGGTTGTCTGCTGCATTACTGTGGGATCTCAGCCACAGACAAGGAAAAGATGCTGGTAGATGCTGCACAAACAAAGAAAAGTTTGCAACCATCTGAAAGAGCTCCATTTTGAGATTTAGTGTTGTGGGTCAGCATATCTCAAATCTGTTCCTGGTTACTTTGGGAAGAGACTTCGTGGTGTTTATCTAAGTTTCTGATGTTGTGGCATGTCCTTTCTTGTGAAATTAGCCTTAACAAAAGGACATCCCAGACAGCAACCAGAGCCCACCTCCAGAATGTCTGTCAGCAAGATTTTTTTTGGCCAGAAGGTATTTCTGAGGAGAGGTTGAGTTCTGGGGAGAGGTTGAGGGGTGCAACAAAGTAGTATTTTACAGAGACTTTCTCACAAATGTTACAAAGAGTCTCAAGAGACACTACAAAATCAGCAAGTGATGAGTAGAAGCAGGAACTGTGGACTGTTCAGGTGTGAGAGTTGACCTTTGGATGCTGAATAAAATGAGCAATAAGGTGGAAGAGTCCTTGAAAGTGAAGACCAGTTGATTGTTTGATATGAAAGGAAAAGGAGCCAGGAAGATGAGTGAAAAGAAAGCCAGGCTGGGGAAAGATCTCTGCAGCAGCATTGTGGATCAATACACCATCAGGGCATGAATGAGTCAGTGGCCAGGAAAAGGATGTTGGAGTAATTGAGACATGAGGCGATGAGAGCCAAGATAAGAATTTAACAGCAGGACTGGGAGTGAGAGGTGTGTCTGAGATATGTTAATTGGAAGGAATCTGCAAAACCTTTGTTACGTCCACACAGCAGGCAGGGCTCTGACTGCAGTACCACAGTTGGTGGCGATCAGCCTGAAGAAGTTTCCCTCCAGACAGCTCAACAACCAGAAGCAGTGAAGGAACGTGCAGCGACATGGGCTTTGATGTGGGCTGGTTATACTCAAATGGGTTATTGCGAGTTCAGTTGTGGCTGCCACTGGATTTCGCTACTCTTTTGCTCATGTGATCCACACCTGTTGAGGGCACAAGCTTCTAAGTTCTAAGAAATTGTTCCTTTCCTTTTTTTTTTTTCCCTTTGAGCTCTTTGGCCCCTGTGTACATGAGTACTTGAAGTTTCCAGTTTCTAGGGTTTGGCAGCTTCTCAGATCTCATTGTTTCCTGCACATCCACTTTCTTCCTCTTGATACTGAATTCACTAGCATGACACTGGTAAAAACTGAAGAAAACTGAAAAATTAGGTATGTTTTCAAATTCTGAAAGAAGACAGAATTTGGCCAGTTGAATAGCTGTATGCAGGAAATTAAAAAGCAAAGCCCAGACAACCTCATCTCCCCAAGGCAAACAAAAAAGTCAACCAAAAACATTGCCAAAGGTGGAAAAACTGATCTCAGTCCTGCAGGATGTTAGATTGGGAAGCAGGGGGGGAGGAAGCACAGTATAACATCACTATTTCCCAGTAGCTGTAATTTAGCTCCAAGTCTTCTTTCCAAGTCACTTATCTCATTAAAATCTGTCGCATGCCCTTTCCCGAGGCCCATTTGGGGCATTTTCATATGAGCAGTGCAGTGCTTTGGGGGGAGGCACAAGCCTGCCCGCATCGAAGTGGGAGCTCTGCAAATGACTTGAAGTCATTTGGCTTCAAGATGCATGGGGCTGAGCTTTACCCACCACGCCAGCTGAAATCATGATCCTCCTCTCACAGGCAAAAGCTGCCTCTCTTAAGGAACAACAAAAGATCATAAATATGGCCTCGAGGTTAATACTTGGTTTTGTTTACAGTGACATAGGAATTATTTTATGTTCTGCACATATGTGATGCACCTGCTAAACATGAGGATTCTTACTAAGGTAGAAACTTGAGACATATGAGTAAGACAGTGGATTACTCATAGGGAAAATCAGAGTTTAGAAATTCTTTGTGACATCTGCCATGCATTGTTTTTCAAAGAAGTCTGAAAACTTTGAATTAACCTTGGTACTTTAACTACAGTTTCTAGGGAGCTGCAATAAAGCTTGTGCTCTAATACCTTTTAAAGTGAGCAAGTGGAAAAAAAATCAGTTGGAGCAGAGGGATGCAGCAGCATGAGAAATGTCGCCTGTGACATTTAAGCTCAATTTAATCTTCTGTGACACTAGTAACATTTGTTGGTGACTTAGAGGAGAGGATGTTTGCAGTGGTGGGTGGGATCACAGATGTCATCTGATTTTAAGGCTAGTGCCTTGGATGAACCATCTTTTCATGATGCTGACAGGAAGGTTTTTTACTGAAGCACAGAAATCCTGGTAATGCATTGTTTGTCACTTGTATGTCCTAGTCCAGTGTGGCTGATGCAGTGTGTATTTTCCATTACTGCTCAGCAACATGTGAAAATCTTGTTCAGGGAAATTCCTTCGCACATGTAGTGATAACCAGATCTCCCGGTTGTTCAGTTCTTTATCTATGACCTGTTTCTATGATGTATGTCAGTGAAAACTAGACAGAGGACACCAAACAAATTTTCTCATTATTATTTGACAGAGCATCTGTCCTATAAGAAACACAATTAAACCCATTCCTAATCCCTGAGCTATGCATTCTGCAGGGCTGATGCAGTTTCAGCTGATAACATAAATGGATTGTAATGAAATTCACATGTAGCCGAGGCAGGGCTTTCTGCTTTGTAAACAAAGAGACACCAGCTCTTTTGGGGGGTAGTGTTTTAGGGAGATGCTTGGTGTTTCTGCCTTAATATATTGTTTCTATATTGCTCTTTTACATTTCTTTTCTGCCCTACAGTTCTGCAACTTTGCAATAGATGTGGGCTTCACTCTCAACCCTGACATTTTCATTTTTTAAAGCTAAGACTCAGCAGCATTTGGTTTTGTCCTAGGTCTTAAAGAAAAAGAAGGAAAATGAAACCTAAACCAAATCCAGGATGAAGTCTGGTAAATTCTTTGTAATGCATTATTTCGAATAGAAGAGTCAGATGTCATCGGGTGGGATTATTTTTCTTAAACTCTGACAGCTTTACATGTAAGGGAAGAATTAAATTTCATTCTGCTAGACTTGTCCTATGCCATTTCATTTAGCAAGCTAGCAAAAATGAGTGTATATGGTTAGCTTACACATGCACACATTTTGAAGACTGGATTATGTCATTTATTTGCTATGCTACTTTTCATAAAATGTGTGTTTGTTGTACTGCTTTTAATATTTTGATTGGGTTTGATATTTTGTTAACAAGAAAAAATGGAAAGAGTGGGTAAAGCTCTTAGTTCTGTTTGGGAACTGATGTGCTGTCTCGGTTTTGAGTTGCTCTGGGGGAATTAATGGGTGTCTGCTGGAACTGAGCCCTTAAGTATCCTTGAAGTTACACCAGTACATTACCTGTTCTTTGCTAGCTGGAGTCCCAGCAGGACTTGGCATGGTGTGTCCATCCGGCTGTGCCTCTGACACCACTGCGGTGGAAATCTCCTCAGTGCCTCTTGCAGGGCAGTCTCTCCTAAGGGTATTCCTGTTGCCTTACCCTGTGGCCTTTAGTTAGTCTAAAGAAGACAGAAATGGAGTAGGAATCTGATGTAGGTATCTTCTGAGAAGAAACAAACAGTTTTTCACATCTCTTTCACTTCTGTCTACATCTCTTTTGGGGTCTGCCATAAGGACAATAAAGGTGACTTCTCAGAGGAATCTTACTCTCTCAAGAAAGTGAACCTGGTGCAGGCACTCTGAATAAAGGTGGCAGTATGTCCTTAGTGGAGGGCCATTTTCCAAACTAAAGGAAACAAGTATAAACATTAAAAGCCAAGTATGACTTAAAACCAAACCAAGACAAAAACCACCTGCAAAACCCAGGAGACTGCCAGATTGCAAAAAGTCCTTATCTTTTGAGTCCATGCTCATGAGCCAGCCAATTATGCTGAAGAGTATAGAGCCCAGAAACTTCTTATTAATAGTAACCATGGTCTTTTTTCTACTGGGATAGATAGCAGCATCACGAATTTACCAAATGGTCAAGTATCAAACTGGTTTAATGCCTTGGTAAGGAAAGGCTGGAACCTCTATTCCATACTTTAAAAACAGAGTTGAAATTAATGCATAAAACTGTAACTATGTTAACAAGGGCCCCAAACTGTGTTAACAAGTGCTGTATAGTCCCAGGGAGGCACATTAAAACCCTGCTGTGGCAAGGGCTGGTATAGTGGCACCTTTCCTATGTATTTAGAAATCTGTTACATTTTGATGCAATTTTTTTGAATTAATAAAAAGGAGATGGATGATTGCTTCAGAAAAAGCCATTTATTGTCATGCCTGGGCAGCACATAGGGTCCATGCTAAAGGTTCAGGTTTGCAGGATTGCAGCTCCTGCAGGCCAGACCCATCCTGGGTGGTCACATCATGCTTGGAGCCAGGACCATGCCACTGTGCTACAGCTGTTGTATGGGCTTTTAAAAATCACACTCAGCAAGCTCTGCTCCCCACTGCCATCTCCTCTCTCAGACTAAACCCTGTGAGCTTGGGCACAGATAATAAATACATCATTCATTGAGACATTCAATGCAGGACTTGGCCATTATGCAGCTGATTGCATAGAGACTGAATGTGAATGCAGACATGGATCCTGCTGACAGGCTTGAATTACACAAGGTAAGACTCAGCCAAGCCTGGGTCCTTGTGGTTTTAGTCACTGGTTCTCCCCAAAATGCTGAAAGCCAGTGTGTAATTGAAGGCACATGATCCAGTATATTGAGTACAGAGGTCCTGTTCTCCAGAAATTACTTGTGTCTGGGGAGGAAAACCAGCAAAAAAACTGCATTTCCCTCCTTACTGACACAGCAGAGTGTGGGTAGGGCAGTAAATGTGACACAAATGCAAGGAGCAAACCACCATCCCTGCCCAAGATTGTTTCAGTCTGCATGAACGGTTGCAGTTCCCTCTCCAGCACATTCCAGGGCAGAGGCATTGCCCTGCTGGTGCAAGGCACATGATGGCAGGGACTGAGCTAACCCAAACATCTCTCCTGTCTCTGCTGGTCCCTTTCAGTCAGGTTGCATCTGTGCCTCCCCACACATACCTCACCAGAGCTAAGGAACTGCCCACAAATCCCCAGCTCTGCCTGTGGTCTTGCATCCTCCAGGAATCCAGCCTCAATTCCAAATGTCTGTCAGAGGTTGTTCTGGATGAAGAAGGTTTTATCCTCTTTGCAGGAGTTTGTAGTTTTGGTAAGAATCCTTTTCTTTTAGTATCTTTCTATTTTTCGTTCCTCTTCTCTATCCCTCATTCCTGCCTCAGCCGAAAGAAGCCACATTATATCTGAGTTCTACTCTGCAGAGCATGGATTTGAAATTAGCAGAATGAGTTAGTCCATTCCTAGTTTATTAAAAACTGTTTTTTGGGGACTGATAAGGAAACCAATTAAAAGCCATGAAGTCTATTTTCATAATAATGCTAAATGGGGCACCTCATAAATTGAAGATTCACCATGCAAAGAAAAAGTGATATATTGTAGTTTAATAAAATGAGTCCAGAATTCTTTAAAGAGTAGGGTAGTAACTTTTTTCCCACTTGTTTTGAGATTTGTCCTCAATTCTTGCTCCTTATTTAAACAAACTTCCTGCACACAGCCAGGAAGCAGTGCAACAGCTGTTCTGTGGACTAAAAGTGATGGGATATTTGCTTGAGGACATGGCAGAAGAGGGTCAATTGTATGCAGTGAACAAATAATTTATTAGGTTGGCCTCATTTCTTCTTTGTCATTTATCTGTGAACAGATCATAATTTCAGCAGTGCTGTTTGTTTTTCAGAGTTTGACACATGGAAACATAAATAGACAAATGTGACTGCTGAATTTCTCATGAACTTTAATCCCTTATACAACTAGATATTCAAGCATATTGTTTTGCTCTTTTGATTGGATATGTGATACTGGTGTCAGTCTCCTAGCTGAATAGGAGTTACTGACCTCTGGGATAAATTATTGTGCAAAAATCAAAATGTATTTTCTATAAGACTTCTGCAGAATCATTTTAGAATTCCAGGCACAGAATTATTTTTTAAAGATTTGGGGAATCAGACCAGAAAGAAATTAGCAAAATAAAAAAAATAGTCAAAATAAGTTTATTTCCCCACTTTAGACAAATGTGTGAAGAAAGGTAGTTGTTTTGGCAATTTCTATTAAGGATTTAGCCATCTTAGTCAGCAGATATGATCACTGCTTTACAGCAGTTTTAAAGTTAAAAACAAGAGGGCTTTATTGATACTGTGTGTAAACAGTGTTACAATTTTCACTCATGTCTAAATGCCGTGTGCATATTAAGTGCCTATTCTCATAGCAATAAACATGGTTTAGTAAAATTTATATTTTGATGTGCATGGAAGTAAATCAGCAGAAGATTGGGTGAACTGAAATGTGTAAACTTTTCTAGCTGAAGGAACTGAATTACTGAAATGCAAAACTAGTTACCTGCTTCATTAAGAACTATGAGTACAGACGATTTCTACGGAAAAAAATGATGGGAAGCAATTGGCTAGAGAGTGATTGCAGGAGATGGTGTCGGTGCTAATTGACTTGTTCAGGATGTACACAAAATCGGATTTGCCAATCATATGTGCTTTTTGTAAATCATAATATTATGGCAATTAAAGGATAAATCACTTTTCCATGATGTTGCTGTATTAACTTGAAGTGATCATCTGGGTTTAATTCAGTTCTGAGAAGAAACAATTTATTTTAAAATGTTACCTTTCAAGTCTTATTTCTTCGTGTGCGCTCTGAGTGCTTTTTGTCTGCTGTATATTGACGGTTCTCATGCTCAGACTGCTGATCCTAGGGGTGTTCATATAAACAGATGTTCCTCATATCCTGTCTGGGTTATTTTTTTCTCCTTCTTTATAGAAGTCATAATTCTACTGTATGTAGTGCTGTAGACATTTTCATGGTAGAAAGCCACAGTGTCTTTCGTAAATGCTGTTTCCCATGATAGACCAAAAAGCGTGCGGATCCCGTGGTGATGGATGGTCATTGGAGGCAGCCTGGGTTGCAATAGGAGAAAACATACATGAGACACCAAGGCAGTGTCTCACGTGGGAAGGACATAGTTAACCTTAGGGGGAAACAGTCTAAAATGTAAAAATGAAGTTACTAAGATATATTTTACCCAGTAGGTTGGAGAGAAAACTGAAATTCTCTTCTTTAAAGGTTTTTTTGGGTTTTTTTTTACCCTGCGCTTCAGCTATTTCACTTTCAATTTGCTGAATTTCCTCTGCACACAGAGCAATTATTTCTCTCATGTCTACATGACAGACCAGGAGGGCTTAGCTAAAAGGGAGGCTTCTCCTTGGCTTCGGACCCTGAGGATCTGCTGTGCAGGCTAGCGCTGAGAAGCTCAGGCTGTTAGCTGGGGGAAAAAGGGGCCTGCAAACTCCAAATCAAGAGATCACTCATACTGAACAAGAATCACAGAACTCTCTCCTTGGAAGTGGGCTGAGGATTGATGGATTTTTGGAGAACTTTTTTCTTTACTTCTGCAGCAGGTGGAGGAGTGATGGATTTTGTTTTAATCCAACCCTGCAGGATGAGAGAAAATGGAATTATGTTGAACCGGCTACAGAAGAAAAAAAGCCTCTGAGTTAGCTACAAATAGATAAAATGTTTCTCACAGTTTGTAAAAATTGCGGTGAAAAATGAACTGCAACATGGAGACAGCATGACTTATGTTTATAAATATTTGTATTTCATGCTGAGAATTCCTTCAGCTGAGTAGATGCCTTTAAAAATATCTAAAGATTAGAAAATTTGACTCCAGAATAGTTAATTTAATGGATTAAATGTACCAGAATTAAATTCTTCTTGATATAGGACGGAGTGGAATTGCCCATTGGCCACCTGTTCAAGCAATGTCCATGTCATTCCGGAGCCTGGTGCCCTCTGAACCCATGCTCACGAGTTGACACCATATTTTGCAAACTGCTCATTAACACTCGCCTTTGTCACCCTGGATCGGTGAGCCATACAGTGAGCTAAACTGGCTGCAGGATGAATAAGTGTTTTTACAAGCCTGTTTATTTCAGTAATTCAGGTTCTCAAACAGCAGGGGAAAAAACCAAAAAATATTAAGATTGTATCGTTTTTCTGAACTATTGACCAAACTGCATGTTCTGATGTCCAGTAGTATGTTTTCACCCATTTATCGTTCATTTCCTCTCTTTCCTTCATCCTTCTCCCCTTTTTACGCCAAGCCCCCTGCCAGGCTCCTTCCCCCTTCTCCTCCCAGCTTGTATCCATTTTGCACATTCTCCTTCCGATGTTCTCCTTCTAAACATTAATTATTTCCTCAAGCTCTGTTAGGAGGATGTTACAGAAACTAAGCAGTATAGACTATAATATACCCAATGCTTTACACTGTGTGTCAAAACTGGTTGCAGATAGCTGTTAAAATCATTTGCCTTCCATATCTTACCTCCGCTGGAATAGATGGCAGTGGTTTCATTGGCTTTGATGAGGAAAAACCTGATTATTTGCCTGTTTTAAAATATGCCCAGGAGTCACAACAGAAGGCATCTTCCAGAAAGGTTCGGATTCCAGCCCCAGCCCTGAGCGCACACCTGGGGGTTTCAATAGGATGTGAAAGAGAAGGTTCAGCTACCCCAAAATCCTCTCTATAAATAGTGATGAGGGAGCTCTGGGGTGCTCTGCTGTGTTAAAAGATGCTACTTTAATGTGGAAAATGCAAAGGGAGAGGAGCTGATCTTTTTGAAAACCTGTGCTTGGAGGTGCTGAGCACCTGAGAACATGATGCTGAGTAGTGAATTGCTTTATCAATATTTTGACAGAGATGAAGCCTCCGTGGAAGGAGAAAAGTATAGAGGTAGCTTTGTGCCTCTGGTTTATTTTGAAGGCTTTCCAATCATTCTAACAATCTCACCATCTCCTGGCATCTCTCGGTGTGCACTGACAATCTTTGTGCTTTAGCAAGATCAAGCCATTGAGGCCATAGGTGATCAGTTGTGTTGGCAGCTCTCAGTGCAAGAGGAACCTGATGAGGATCCTTTGCAGCTGTCTCAAGGCAAAGTGAGTTCAGGACCCACAAGGAGCATTATCTACAGTTAAATATTGAAATATTTGTCTCTGTTCAGGAGTTTATCTTAACACTGTTGAATTGTGTCTTCAGCCTGAACTAGAAATATCTACCGTGCTGAATAGAAGACCCTTGATTGTTCTGAGTAGCTTATATGTTTTCTCTTCAAAAATGTTTTGTTAGCAGAGTCACTTACTTTTCAGAGCTGAGAAACACCAGACAAGGAAGGTGGTGTGCACTTTGCTGAAGGAATGATGATCCTTGCTTGTACTTCTTAGACCTAGAGGGTCCAGTGGTCACTCACGAATATGTGCAACCCCCTTCTGCAATGGGAAGGCAGGGTTAATCCTGTTCTTGAGTAAGGAACTAAAAAAATTGCAAATTCCAAGTGTCTTTCAAAGCCATAGACGTTCCATGACACTGTTTTGTCTGTACTGTAATCTGGCTCACTCTTTGAATCGGTGTGTTCGGACCTGCATTCCAAAGCTGAAGGAACAACTGGGACCTTCCAGAGATAAGAAAAATATGCAGATTCATAAAATATTTAGTTTACAATTAACACATGAAAACACATTGTGTATTCCTATTACTTGACACAAGCAAGATGTCATTTAGAGGAAATACATCTCTGACAAGATTACACTTTTTTTTTCAATTTTGGATTTTTGCTTCAGAAGACACTTTTCTTTTAAGGGTACAATACAAATTTTATTTTTTGGTATATCTTGGTGGTCAATCAGTATTTTCCTTTTTGACATGCTTTGCCTGTTACACTCCCCCAGTAATGCCACAGTATTTGTCTTCTGAAGCTTGTTCCCAACCTATGAAAAAAATGTATGTCTTTGTGTATATAATGGATCTGAACTCTCTTTTAATCTCTGCTGCTTCTTAAACGTAGAGAAGACTGCAGAGGAGGTGGAGATGAAAGACATGGTGCTAATGAGCTCCCTCCTCACTAGGCACTATGCCTGTAGGTGACCCTCCCCGTCCTGATCCTGCCTGTGGTCAGATGGTGCCAGCACAGAGACTGGACCTGTCCAGGAAAAGGACACAAGTCCACTCCAGCTCTGGTGAGGAAGAGGAGGTCGGGGACACATTCCCACAGGTTTTAGTAAGGAGAAAAAATTATCATTGTGTGTCGGCTTCTCCACTTCTGGCTACTATGTTGTTGCAGCAGCCTCATCCCAAGTCTGTGAGGTATTTTCATATTTTTTTGACACCTCTAAAGTGAAAACTGACTTTTCTCTTTCCTCCATTTTAGAGAAAAATTCAGAAAACACCCTGCACAAAAAATGTCCAAGATTACATTCTTCTGCATAATTTTCAGTGATCTGCAAATTTGTGTCCCACGGTGGCTGGTAAAGCCTGCATTCAAAACATTTCTCCAGAGAACACTCTCAGGTTGCGATATGGTTAAATGCTAACTAAATTTAAGAACATTTTGAATATCTGCTTGAGAAATTTAATTATGTCATGATTTGAAATTTGTAGGTTTCAGTATCTGTAAGAATGCTACTTAATTTCCTGGAAATGCTATTAGACTTATGCTCTGATCAGCTGGAATATTTTATTCATAATCATGTGGCACTCAGTGCCCATAATTAACAATTGTGTGTCAATTTGTCAAGCACCATAAAAGACAAATGGGAAGGCAAACTGTACTCTCACTTTAGCTTTTTCAGCAAATATTTTTCATTATAAATCCCATTTTCCGGAGGAGTTCCTGAGATTACTTTGGTATTTTAGTCATTTAAAAACAAACAGTAGCTGGTTTGCAATTACATTCATTCCTGACTGGAAACTCTTCTGGATCCAGTATTGCAGTTTATCTTATGGTTTGTCAATAACAGAGAGGAATGTTCCTTCTGTAGGCTGTCAGAAATATCTGGCAGGTAATTAAATTGTCCTTTTCAGTTTTGGGTAGGTGCTGATCTGGTGTGCTGCCTCTGCTCCTGGTCTGTCACACATGGCATTGCAAGGTGCTCAACTCCTCAGAAAATCAGGGCCTGCTCCCTTTATCTTTCTTTTCCCCTTTTCTCTTTCCTTTCTCAATTCATTCCCAGTGATGGTAACTATGTAAGTGAGGGTAGGACATGATCATCTCACTAATTTCTGAGCACCTTGACAGTAAATAGCCATGAGGCATCTGAAGGATGATAACTAAAATGAACAAACAAAATCTATCAATAGTTCCAGCACCAGCTGCACACCGCCTGGTGGTGGCTGTCATCACACCGCTTTTCTTCAGAAGGTAAAAAAATTCCAGTTCTCTGTAGCCAGAAATCAAACTTCAACAGAGGCAAGTATTGATAGGGTTAAGGCATTTATTCTAATACACTTCACTAGACAGTCTTATGTAAGTATAATTCATAGAATATATGGAGACTCTACAGACATCTGGATTTCTATCCTGCCTGCTGAATCTGCCCATCTCAATGCACATCTGTGGTGTCTGTGGGGAACAGGTTTGTAAGCAGAGTTTAGCAATTTTCTGTATTTATTTTGTATACACATCGTATTTTTTTTGTCAGAAATCCCAGTACAAAAATGCTAGTTTAGAAGCAGGGGTCAATTTTTCCTTATTTATAGTAGATAATACTCCTATAGGACCTATGCACATAATAAATGTAAACAAACAAACAAATAAAACCTCCTGAAAATGGTGAAAATTGAGTAGTTTGTGCATCTTCAAGCATTGTGAGGTTTTAGTTTTCTGGGGTTTTTTTTCGATTTGTTTTTCTTACCTTCTAGTGTTGATTGGTTATCCCATAAAACTTCCAGTCACAGCTGTTGCTGGTCACCAGGCACAGTGCCAGGAGATTGAGGAACTGACAGTTCTGCTTCCACAGACAAGACTAATATCATGCTAATCCTGGCTGGTGACCCTGTGGAACAAAGAAAATATGGAAGAACCTATTTTAACAGTGGGAAAAAAGGTAGAAATTCTTTTGGCTACTCGAGTGCATTGAAAGTTTAAGTCATAGCAACTGAATTTAAATCATAGCAATGGAAGACCAAGGGATTTATGTGGGTAACCTGAGATTTGTTGCTTTACTACATTAAAGTTTTATGTATGACCTGTAGTCACTTGCTGAACCAGAAAGCAAATGCAACAGAAGGGGCAGGAGGATGTGAGCAAATTATTCTTGACTGTGAAATGGTGCACCTGAATCCTGCTTTGAAAGAACCACTTGCTGGGCACAGAGTAGCCATGATTGCAAGTCTCTCTCTGACTATGGGATTTTTGAATATGCTGTTACATAAATGCCACATATTGGCTCATTCTGTGGATTCTTTTCTCACTAGGAACTGTACTAAAACTTCTAAGAGGTTTATGAAACGGGTATTAGAAATATTTTTTCTAAATGGGATTAAGTCCAAGATTCAGTCTTTAAAGTTCCCTTGCATTCCTTAAACTACCACAGTCCATTTCCCGTGTGTCTATACCCACATTTATTTTCTTAACACTCTTCTTTAAAATTGTTGGTGAAAACTTGGCTTTTCTTATTGATCTCTTTTTTTTTATCATTCTGGTGTACTTCCCTTTCTATTTCAAATGTCTTTTACTTCTCTACTCTCTCTTTTGCTTTTCACATAGAATTTAAATTCTCTGCCAACAAAGCACTGAAGTAAAAGCTTATATTTTGATGTGATTATATTCCCCAGTGCATTTGCCCCACCATTCACAATAAAGCCTTACTCCTCGCTGGATATCAGGAAAAAACTTTTTGTAATGGATATGTTTTATGTAAATATTCAATGCCACCTCTGTATTAAAGAGATCAGTTGTTTATGACAGAGCACTGACCTATATCTTTCAATAGGCAAGCTTGTCAGTGTAGTACTACAGTTGAGATTTAAACAATATTGCCTTGAAAACTTCATTTGGAGCATCCCCCACTGCTGCTATAATCACATGTCTCTTTCTATGCTTCTGGTGATGGATCCATGTATTTGACGTGGTTCTTAGGAGAACTGTGCACTTATAGATACTGAAGATGAACTTCAGAGTCTTCTAGTTTTAAGCACAGGCCAGGGTGGTAGCTGTGAACTGCCATAAACATCTGGCAGCAGGGCAGGCAGCCACATAGCGCTTTCATTCCACCTCACAGTGTAAGTGGACTTCATCATGTAAAATACGAATAGCACTTATCAAAACCCTCTGAGACTGTGGGGTTTTTCCCCCTGTATTTAGAAAAGACTGACTTTCTCTTTGCCCAAGATTTAGGAAAGGACATTGGAAACTAGGTCTTAGCATCTTCCTTCGGAAGTGAGATGAAAGAACAGATTTGGGCTAGAGGGCTTGAACCCTCTCTTGGCACATGGAATTCAGGAACATACTGTCTCTTGACAGAGGCATCATTTTAGAAGTGTTTGAGGTCTTTTCCTTCCACTTTTCCCACTGGAAGGCTGATTCCAAGCCCAGTTAATGGCTAGGAACTTTATTTGCATTCCTAGCCTAAACATATTCACGAACAACCTTTATCCATTTGTTTTGTGACACCATTACCTTTTATCTTGAATAGTTCTTTATTAATAATTTATGGAGTATTAATTAATATTTAATAGAAAGCAAACACATCCTCCCTTACCTTTCCCCTTAGCTGTTTCACTTCATTTTGCTAGACTAAACAAACTAAGCTCCTCTAATCTCCCTTGAAGAAAGAAAAAGCTCACTCCAAACTGATTTTTGCAGACTTTTCTACACCTGGTCTATTTTCGTTTTATGATGATGATGGCCAAACTCCAGCTTGCAAAATGCTTGTGGCTCATAAGCTCTTACAGTGTGTCTATTTTGCTGATTATTCAGTGTTAGTGCTGCTGCCCAAAATGCAAGAGAAGTGTATTGCCAGCACTACAAGGTAAGAAAATGGAATAAATAGGCACAGGATCAATGTACAATGCTCTGGTACACGTGATGCTTCTAGTATGAAGAAGACGCTTCCAGCTCTTCTGCGTATTCCACTGTGCTGGCAGAAGCGCTGGACCAAGCATGCAGGAACAAGGTAGGACATGGTATTTCACTGGGGAGATGTGCAAAAGTGGGGAGGCTGATAAGGTGGAGGCAATATTTTTAGAGAGGTGCAGGGCACAAAAAGCGAAGGTGAGGAGGATGCATCCTTTGGGCTCCAACCATTTCGCAGTAGGCTTAGGGACCATTGGTCAGATGAAATGTTAATGTAGGTGGTCTGGAGCTCAGCTGTCCTGTTAGCTTTATCACCCTAGGATGTGTCTCTGTGGCAGGCTGCAGTAACACCTGAGCTGTGTGAACACACTAGCCACAGCACTGGGAGGCTGCTTTAGCGTGATATTCCACCTGGGCTGATTAGCCCTTCTCACATAGCCAGGCTGCTCCCAGTGTCAAGGCTGGCAGCTATGGTCAGCCTGACTTTGGATATCATGGCCAAGCATTGTAGGCTTAGACGATTGGCATATAAACAGCAGAAAAATCTCCCAGAGTCTGCAGTGTTTGTCAGGTACGTAAATATCTCAGATTATTTTTCCCTAAATTATCCCTATGGGGATCGTTTATGCAGCAGTTTTATAACTAGTTTTTGCATAAAATATAGTCCTGGTACTCAGGTTATCTTTTATGTAGTCAAACATTTTATTGTTTGCATGCTAATCTAAACTCTTCATCACTGAATGCCTTCAGCAGCCGTAGTCTGGTTTTCCTATGCTGCTTTGCTTTGGAAAAGAAAATGAATGTGTCTGCTTTTCTTAATCATAAATTCAGTCTCCTGTTTCTTTGTTATAGTTCTTTTGATGTGAACAAAACTCCAAATCCATTTTTTGTGAAATTTAAAAAGCTAGTATATTTAAGAATGCCTATGTGCTAACGATGAACCCTCTGCAGCTGGATGCTTAGTAAAAGCTGGGGCAATGTCTGTGTTGAAAGGGTTCTTTCAGTTTTCATACTTTACTCTTGATCGTGCCTGAGATATCATTTCCAGCCTTGAAGTAAGCACGGGATTTCTTGTTCTGAAATGGTACGGTGATCAGTTCAGACCTTTAGTTTACTTTCTTCAGGAGCCTCTTTTTAATGTCTCATAGAAAAGTATAACTCTGGTAGAGGAGCCTGGATGACAAAGGGAGCCTGAGTAAGACAGGATTTCCAGTTTGCCAGAGTACTTTGGGGTGTACCAAAATTTAGGGTGTAAGTCTGTCTCCCTGCAGAGTTCATGAAGTCATGGCAATGAAGAGTAACACTCCTGTATAAGGCACACCCATCCTATAATGTGAGGGCTGAAACAAACCTCTAAGTGCTTAACATGTAGCTCTCATTTTATTTGCATCTATATATGTGCTGTATGTATAGCACTGCACATTCCTGGGGCTTTATCAACCCAGATTTCTAAACTCTCAGTTGCAACCTGCTTGCATTTGATTACAGCTCCCAAACTAACCTGTGCTTAATTTACCACCATTTGAAGCTTTCATGCCCTCCAGGTTGGGAATGGCCAGCTGCTTCTTGGCCAGTGAGCAGCGACATCCTTGCACCCACAGACCTCAGCTCTTGCCTTGAGGTGAAAAGCAACTAGGTCACTGATACAGGGTTACTGCAAGCATTGTTTGGACCCAAACCTTTTCTTTTCACTGAGTCAGTTGTAGAAGGGATGCTGAAGATAAAATAATGGTAATTTTCATATGCAGGCTACAATGAGCAGGGCAAGTGCCCTCCACTTCAGAGGCTCTGCCCAAGGAATACCTCAGGGATTAAGAAAGGGACTTCACTGTGGCACAAGATACCTTTGGAGCCAGAAACCTCTGCCACAGTCACATTCATAACCCAGTAGTAATCGAAGACCAAAGTCTATCTGCACCTCTGATTTGGGTTTTTTCCATCTTTTGCTTTTTTTTTTCTTCCTACAAAGAATAAATTCAAGATAGAAAAAAAAAAAAAGAAGTCTCTGCTGTAGAGTGATACCTGGAACAATAATTGGATCAAATGAATAATGTGCATTTTCACTCATGGTGTGAAGTGTCCTAGTTTGTGTGATGGATTAATTGCCATTTCCTTGTGAATTATGTCATCACCTTCAAAATGATATCTTAGTTTCCATAGAGTGGCTGAAGCCATAGACAGCTGCCTTATTAACTGCTTGTTCGTAACAGCTGTTTGAAACTGGAGTTTCAGTTAGTGGTAAGGGTTAAAGAAGGTGGGGAAAAAATTCCCAGGAGGTCCCAGTTTACATGAAATAACCACTTTCATTAAGATGCAGTCATCAATTTTTAATTGTATGTTGCTGGTTCGTGTATGGGGCTTGTTGAATAAAGTAGTCATGGTCACAGTTAATGAGGACATGCCTGATTCCCCCTCAAAGCCAGGGAAGCCCAGTGGTGGCAGATACAGATCTTATTTCAACTGTGTCCTGTATTTAAAGAAAAAACAGCCGGGAGCAATGGTTACTGACATTAGTGACACTCAGCCAACACATGCAGCATTTTGGGCTCCATTATAAATAGGAAAAAATCACAGTTCGCAAAATGTAGGGACCAATTTTTTTTTTTTATAATCACTCATCCATTCATCTTTTTTTTTTAAGCTGTAAATGAGCACATTTCAAAACTGGATAATTTTAGATTAGGATAATTACCATGTGGGTTTCAAGAGGTGCAGGAAAATCAAGACTTTAGCAAACTGTTCCCAAATACACCTTTGACAGGAGAAAGGAATAGGGAAACACCCAAACGAGAGAGGAAGGAAGGAAGGAAGGAAGGAAGGAAGGAAGGAAGGAAGGAAGGAAATGGAGTAAATACTGTTAAATGTTTGCTTTTGTAAAAGTATTTGGTTGTGCTCTCTGAGGTATAATAAATATTGTCCAAACCACAAAATGTGCAATTCTGTAAGACAGGCTCAAATCACTACAATCAAATCCCCCAGCCTGCTGAGAGAGTTCAGCCTACCATAATTTAGAGTTTGTCATTAATAACTGACATGCTTTGCTGACATTTTTCTTTTTCCATCATGTATTTGAAATTTTAATCAAATTGGTCTTAGCATGCTAAAAACATGATCATTTGCTAGGAGATTTCATTGAGCAGGAATAAATACATTGTGAAATAATAATTCTGAATGCTGAAAGTCAACTTTAGGCTTTCTGTTACATTTACGGTTTTCCATCATCTTTGTGTAGGACTGTGACGTGTAAACTCTTTTCCCAGCATGAATCTGGGTTATAAATTTAAGTCTCCAATATCATGTTCCAGAGTAAATAGAAATAAATCAAATTTGTTGAGTCAGCTTTTTTTTTCAGTTCCGAATCAACTTCCGATTTTTGATTTATTGGATTATTCCCATTGACTAGCGACTGAAATGCTAATGCAGGAACAGTCACACTGGGTCAGATCAAAAGTTGGTCTAACAAAATACTCGGGCTTCAGCTCTGAAATTAAAACCTAGGAAAGAGTACAGGA
Organism: Rhagologus leucostigma; assembly: GCA_013397725.1. Classification (NCBI taxonomy): domain Eukaryota; kingdom Metazoa; phylum Chordata; class Aves; order Passeriformes; genus Rhagologus; species Rhagologus leucostigma. Next base: position 782,851 of record VZTD01005474.1, on the reverse strand, counting down.
GGACAAGCAGGTATAGCTATTTCCAAAAAATACTTTGTATTGCTGTGCTTCATTGCTTAAAGACTAGCTGAGCCAGAGGTGATAGCCCTTGACAGGTTATCATTCCTATGAATTGGTCCAGTCAGCTTTTCAGAGCATGTAAACTTCTAGCATTTACAGCTTCCCATGGCAAGGACTTGCACACAATTTATTGATGTGCTGTATGAACAACCACATCTTTTTGCTAGTTCTGTAGCATGCTAGTTTCGTGTGATGTGCCCCTGTTCTTCTCTGTATCTTCAGATAGGATGAACAGATTCCTTTCCACCCTCCTCATTCCTCTGATGATTCTGTGAATGTCTGTCACATTCATCCTTAGTCATTGCTTTCCCAGGCTGAAAATAACTCTGTGTAGTTATTTTCACCTGGAAGCTGCTCCATGCCATTGAGTGTACTTGCCACCCTCCTATTGGTCTATTCAATTTTTCCATGTCTTTTTTGGGTAGAGAAACCAGGAGATAAGGCTGAAGCTTTTGTGATGAGGGAATGATACTTCTGTTTGTTTTCCCTTCCTTTCCTAGTAGTTTGATTTATTGTTCTGGTTTAACCCCAGATGGCATCTAGGCACTACACAGCTGCTCACTCACTTTCCCCTGGTGGGATGGGGAAGAGAATTGGAAGAGTAAAGTGGGAAACCACACAGGCTAAGTTTAACAGGTAAAGCCAAAGCCACACACAAAAGCAAAGCAGAACAAGGAATCCATTCACCACTTCCCATGGGCAGGCAGGTGTTCAGTCATCTCCAGAAAAGCAGGGCTCCATCATGCCTTAGATGACTTGGGAAAACAAACACCATAACTGAACGTCCTCTTCCTTCTTCCTTCTTCCCCCAGCTTTATATGCTGAGCATGATGCCATACGGTCTGGAATATCCCTTTGGTCAGTTGTGGTCAGCTGTCGTGGCAGTGCTCCCTCCCAGCTCCTTGCATGCCTCCAGTCTCTCTCTGTTGGTGAGAGGCAGAAAGGGCCCTGACCCTGCTCAGCTGTAACAAACACATCCATGTGTTATCAACACACTTTTGGTCACAAATCCAAAACACAGCCCCATACCAGCTACTGTGAAGAAAATTAACTCTATCCCAGCAAAACCCAGCATATTCAGTTTCATGAGCACTGAGCTGAGCTGTTTGAAGGGCTGACTGTTGTGACTCTGAAACCTCATTTGTGCCTGATGATAGCCTACCGCAGACTTCATCACCCTGTGTACAAAGTCATGATTGTTGGCTTTTTCCACGTGTCCAGCACTCTCAAATTACGTGTTTTCAATTTTACCTGCTATTTAATTGCTTAGGTTCTGAGCTACAAAAAGTGCACCTGTATGGGTGGTGTAGGAACAGGAGGGTGCTTTTGAAGCAAATCTCCTCATTGTCTCTACTTACCATGCATTTGTACCCACAGAAGATGACTTTGATTCCTTTCAGATGTAATTAAACCAAAAGATAAGCTCCTGATGTTCAGCTTGGGTGTCCTATCCTCAGACATTGAACCCATGGGAGTAAACTGGAATAAGTCCTAATTAAATTAAAAAAAAACCAAAACAAATTAAAAAAATTATGAAATGTGGATCATGTGTGGTCTATTTCACTGGATCTGCTCCTGCTGATCCTTGGTTCTTCCTAGTTTTAACATTGCTTCGAGTCTTACTGCAGTACTTCACCACTTGCCCTTATCTTTACCTTCCAGAGTAAATTAGTGTCGTCTCTGGGTTGTTAAAAAACGGCAACTATTAAGCAGTTTTGGTCCAAGATGTTAGACCAATATCACTGAGTAGGGATACATTTTCCTTCTAGATCTTCTTTTATGTACCATTTCTTACCAGCTCTTTTCTACGACTGTGCCTGATCCTTTAAGTTTTTCTTAGAAACTAATTAAAAAATAATTTTAAAAAGTCTTGGCTGTTTCCTGTAGTTGTTCTCTGAACTTTAATACTCAGGATGAATATTTCACTGTCTGCTTTATATTATTATTTTTCAATGAAAGAGGAGTTGCCTTTTAAGGGAGGGAAATACATGAGTTTGAGGGAATGGTAAATTCTTTAAAATTGGCATAATCAATAACTGATCTTCAACATTTGATTTAATGGGAAACAAAAACAGGGACTGGTCTTGAATGAGTATGTTGTTGAAGGATGATGAACAAACTGGTGTGGTTTATATAAATTGTCTCACTAACCTTGTGGTGACAGCAGTGGTTATGATATAAAACCTTTTTAACTTGCAGGATTATCACATTTTGCAGTGCTCTGTCATTCTGTTTCAATACGCAAAATTTCACTTATTGACACATTTGATTGTGGGTCTGAAGGAACCAATTTTCTGCTCCTTTTGAGATGGAAACTCATCTTGCTGGACTTCTATTTATGACCTCTTGACAATGCTTATATTTTATTTAGGAAATTGTTTTCATTGCTTCAGTTTGTTCAACCAAAAACCTCCAGGCACTTCATTCAACTTTAGATGCGCAGAGTAGGATAAATGCATAAATAGATGGAGTGCAGTGATTTATGATTAATTTAACCTGCTGTTTTGATGGCTAGTTTTTCCCATCTATCACACTTGGGATTCAAGTAGACATGGTGGAGGAGTCAAAAAACGCATATGAAGTGCCATAGTCATCCGTCTATGAAATAGGGGCCTGCGAACTCCTTCCATGAAACTTCTGATTACTGTGAAGCCACAACTGGCCTCATAAATATAACAGGATCTGTGATGCAGTGCTTCTTGGTGTCTGGTCTCTTAAGTATGGTGTGAAATCCACCTTGAGATTAGAAGCAAACAGTCTGATCTGGAGAATTTTTCAGGCAGGTATTTTTTGAATAGTTAAAAGAAAATAAACCTAGTATTGTTATTATATTGAGTAACAGCCTCCCCTTTGTCAAATGACAAACGTGCTTCACAACTGCAATCTTCTTTGCAGTTGTTCTGCCAAAACTGCTAATAAATTAAATACTAATTGTGAGGCATATTTATGAAATATTTGTTTCATTCCTGAGCTAGGTGCCTTTTTTTAATACAGTTACAGAATTAACAGGCTTCTGTTGCATATTTATAAGTCTTAAATATCGTTAACTTTGAATCACAGAATTAAGTGGTAACTCTGATTATTCTTTTATTGTGAGAATGGAATAGGCATCTGTTCATTGAGTTTACAAGGTAACATCTGGTGCGGAGGGTGCCAAGCAGCCAGCTATTCTGCAAACTGAGTGCCAGAAAATGACTTTTAAAGCAAAGTCTGTGCTGCAAAGACAATGCTGCAATGCTTGGACGGAATTCAGGGGATGTGTGCTGCAAGGAGATCTCAGCCATGCTGTCAGCGGGCAGGAGAAATGCTCCCCTCACATCTCTTGCTGTACAAACAGGATTAGGCACCTGCTATTCTCTGTGCTCTTCTTGTAGGTATTAACAGAGTGGTTGAGACAGGAGTGTGCTGAGTCTGACTCCTTCAAGTGACTACAATTTCTACCCCACTAGTAGGGGTACCAATGAGAGACCTTGTCTGCTTACACCCTGCTTGCATGAGGGGTGGCCCTAGCTCAGTGTGCCTGGCGAAACTGAGTCTTTGTGTCTGCTGTACTCCCCTCTCAGTTCACCACAGGGTGTGTGCTCTAGCAACTTGAAAGGATCTAAGTGTGTCCTCTGAACAGTTCTACAGCAACAAAGCAGCATGCATAATCTACACATACTTATTTTATTAAAAAAGGACTTAGGTAGCCAACTAACAAATCCATGTGATCTGCTGATGAACAGTTTTCTTATAGGTATGAGTATATCATGTAATGGAAACCATGCAAGAATTGAAGCAACAGTAAATCAAAAAGCAATTACATGCAGTCAAACAAGGAGCCAGTTAAAAGCCTACAGAAGTGGAAACAGTGTAAACACAGTCCGTCCAGATGGGACAGTGCAGACCTACTTTTAGCCATATCATGGCCCCATTAATACTAGTATAAACTTTCGTTTACTCTACCTTATTTGTCTTCAGGTTATTTGAAATAATCTCTTTTACTTAAAATGTTTCGCTTTCTCCTGCCGTGTCATTTCTCTTTCTTTACTTGGTTCAGCTCTTCAGAAAAAAATGTTGTTTTGTTTCTTTTAATGGTCTGAAGCAGAATTATTGAGATTTTACTGCTTATTGAGATTTTACTTCAAGCACTTTTTTCTGGCCCAGAGAGGTTTTATGTAATTCATGTTGCCACAGTGTTGGAAAATATTACTGGGAAGGGAAAGAGAAGTTTCGGTTGTATTAGAGCATTAAAACATTGCTTTCACACTGCATCTTTGAAAAAAATAATGTATTTCTAACAAAGCTGCATGGAATCTCAGCTGGAGGTGACTGTATAGCAGTATGTACCTCACGTTAGATCTAAATTTAATCCAACTGTAGTCAACCAAGAGCAGATGCATTAGTTGTATAAGCTGAATATAAAGGCAGTCACTTTGCTGAGACAATCTTTAACAAAACACTTCTTTCTTATTCAATTTTCAGATTGTTCTGTTGTTCTAAGGGACTGATGGCAAGTGATCATGCTGTTTTGATGGGGTTTCTGATTGACATCAGATTTCATTAGTGGCATTAATATTGAAGGGAAGGTCACAGGTTGGTTATGGTTCATTCTACCTGCCTGTCTCACTCAGCAACAACCAGGAAATGTCCAGTAATTTTCTGGTTTTATGCTTCTTTTAATATTTCAGATGAGTAAAGTGCAAGTTAATCATGTTTATGCATTAATAAAAGGTACATAAAGTGTTTCAGTTATTCAGTTGAATGAAATGATTTCAGAGATGTGGTAATAACCTTAAGTGATGTTTTGAATACACTTCATATAAATTAGATCCATTAGATGGGACAAAAGTTAGGTTTTCTAGGCATCCACTAATTGTCATGTTCACTAATTCCTGCAGCCACTCTGAGCAGATGCTGGTAGCTTTCCTTCATTGTCCGAAGTTTTTCCCTGTTGTATGTATGTATTGTATCCTTGTGTTGCAGTTAGCCCACCTACTCCAATTTTCCCTTCCCAGTCAAGACCTCCATAGATTGAAAAAATATAATTTCAAAACCTCAAGGATCGTTCAGTTCCTTTCAGAGGATGATGGTTTAATTGCCTGCATGGATTTCTGACCGGAGCCTGTCATGTGGCCAGAGATGAGAGGCATCTTTTCCTGCTGCTGTTCCTACTTGCTCTGTCTCTGTGCAGAGCAGTTTTCAGGCTTATAGGTGGTTGTGGGGACAAAACTGAAAAAAAGAATTCTTTCTGCCCTTTTGGCATGCCTCTAATGGTAGAGAAGAAGAAAGAATGTATTACCCTGTCTTTCATCATTTGCATCAGAATGACACGCGTTGAATGGTGGACCACGCACTCAGGCATTGCATCCATAAATGAAACAGGCAGAAGAAGGACTAAAGGGAAGGGCTAGCTCAGAGGAAGAGCTGTTTAATTCTGTGGTGGATTTAGAACTGCGTTTTTGTGGAAAATTAAGGCATAATCAGTTCGAATAATGTAAACTAATCTTTATCTGTCATAGCAGTCTTCTTCCCCCAAATTAGTGTTAAACCCCATCTATAGTAACTAATGCTATCATCTGTCATAAATATTTGGACTCTTGTTCTTCCTCAATAAATGATGATTGCATTAAGTAAATATTTAGCAATTAGATAGCATATCTGTTTTGGCTTTCTTCTCCACTTGTGTCTTTGAGCACACCACAAAAAGACTCAAAACACTTTTTGGCTCTTCCATGCGTTCCACTTTTTTCTGTGTAAATATGCAGTTGAAATTTCCTGTTGTATATTTCTGAACTCAGCAGTGAAAAGGCAGTTTAAAAGCCAGGCTGTGCAGCTTAGGAAGGATAAAGGAAATGAGGAACAAAACCAGTCTATAGCTCCAGTATAAATGTGGTTACACAGCAGAACCGGATAGCTGCACTTTGCAAGCCAGATTTTCTGCACTTCTCCTATCAGCAGACCTATAGGAAAAGAAAAATAAAAATCTAATATGATCCTAATATGCTGGAATTTTAGATGGTCATTAAAGACTGCAGGGTCCGTTTTGAGAGATGAGAAATGCTTTGGCTTTCATTGTTTGTGTTCTTTGGTGTAGAACTCCTTGCAGAACTGAAGACACAAATAAAAACATTCTGTTTGTCATGTACGTCTTTAGTCTGTCCATTATTGCAGGCAGAAAAACCTCCACATTCCTGCATTTTATAGGCTTCAGGCATAGGGTGAATAAGTATGTACTTGAAAGCATAATACAGAAGATCACAAATTTTTGTTTAAATGTAAAAAAATTATATTCCCTGTTTTCATCTGAAGGCAGCAAAGCTTACGTACATAGTCATTGTTTTATTTAAATCTAGACTAGCAGCAGCTCCAATCTGTTTTAGCATCTACCCTCAACGATGTATCTTGTTCTCTAAAAGGTGTTTTCTCTCTCCAGTAAGAACTCTTTTTGTTCCTAAACAAAGCCCTGAAAAGGTCACATTGGAAATTTGAGTTCCAGGTAATTCAAATGTAAGTCTAAGTTAAAAATGATGTGTCTGCAGCTTGCCAAGTGCTATTAGAATCTACAGAGTTAGTTTAGATTCAAGTTGAATAGAGCAGTATCCATTGGGAAATTATGCTTTCCTGAGAAGCATGTATGGATTTTTTCTTTCTGTATACCTTTCCAATAAATATTATGACAGCAAGATTCTGTTTCCCATGAATTCTTTATTTAGGTTAAGTATTATGTGTGAACTCTGATTTCATGGTTTAGTCCTGATCAAAGTAGCTGATTTTTATTTATATATTTATTTATTTATTTATTTATTTATTTATTTATTTATTTATTTATTTATTTATCTGGTAGAGAATTGTATTAAAACACTGAGCAAACTCACATGACATTCTAATTAAATGTGATTTGTATAAAAACACTAGTCCAGTTATATAGTAAGGAATAGAAATGAAAATATTTGAAACTTTAAGGGAGAAAGAATTTTGGTTTTTCTGTTCAGATCCACAGCTGAGAACTGGAGGCATGAAAGTGAAGTTCATGGGTTGAGGTAAGAAAAATTTACTCAAAACAGCAGTGAGATAAGAAAATGAACAGTAATAGCAACTGTATTAATAATGAAAGTGTACAGGAGAGTGATTTACACGCAAAATGGTCCTGCAGGCCCCAGCTGACAATGAACAAAGGTGGATGGCTTCCCCCTCCTGCCACATTTCCTCCACCGAAACCCCTGCTCGTCTTCTGGGAAACCAGAGAATCCCTTATTCCCACCCTGGCAATGATGTGAAATAGTACAGAATAACCTCCTGGCCATGCCCCCTCAGACACTCCCTTCTCTCTTTTCTGCAAGATTAAACTTCATGTTCCTTGTTGTGTTTCTGAAGTCTGGTGCCCACCTATTCATTCCTAAGAGACTTTGATCAGTATAGCTCTGTCTACTTCTGTGGGATACGTGGATGCATAACTTCTCATAGGCTGTGGTTCATCCTGGTCGTTGCAAGCTGACTGCTTTTCCCTCAGTCTGACAGCCATCTGTTTCTGGACAGAGTGTAAGCTGATAGAGGACTGAAAAGCACACCCACATAAAGGTGACTGACATCAGTTGTGGGTTTGGAAGGCTTGGAGTTTTGGTCCAGACGGACTTTGAGTGCAATGTCAGAGTTGCAGAAGGGGTTCCTATGCCTTGTGCCATCCATCTGAATGTGCTGGCATTCAGAGCATGAATGAAATTCTTCTTGTGTATTTTTCACACAAAATGAAAAATAAACATGAAAGTGTTAAAACTAATAGACAGAATAGAATGGAGAATGCTGTTGCTAAGCATCACTTAAAAGGCCATTCTTCTCTGAAAAGTGTTGGTAAATACAGTGCTATTTGACTCAGGAGATCTAATCCTAGAGTGTATTCAGAATGCTATCTTCAAGTGCTAACAATAAAAATAAAGGCCTTTTTTCCCCTTATATTTTACTTGTTTTAGCACAGCAGAGTCAACATCTCCAAACGTGAGCTCTCTATTCCTTTTCACCTGTCAATAGAGTAGTTCTGAATGTTCTGCTTGCAAGACCCAAATCACCCGCTGTGTTGTGTGCCAATGCAGTGGCCATTGCACAATCAAGGCAGGGTGAAGGACAAGGCTGGAAAGGACACCAGTTGGCAAATTGGACTCGCACAGGTTCTGTTTACTGTTAGAACCTCCAGAAGTTTTTCAATCAATTAGAAAATGCCAGTTTGATGAACTGGAACTATTTCACCTAGAAGACATGGAGTTTGATCATTATTAGGAGTAGTGCTCCTCAGTCCAACTGAGAACATCAATTCTGTCAGGAGTTGGGGCTATAGCGTCATAATCTGCAGCAGGATTTCCACATTTCCTGGACAAAAAGTGAAGAATCAAGGGACTCAGGTATGTGTCATGCTTTTTGACTCCATCACAGAGACGTGGAGGCCAAGCAGAACCCACCTTGTTCCAAAGCTCTCCTGATAAGGCTAGACTCAATCACATAGATCCCAATCAACTGAAGATTTCTAGGGGCAGGCGATGATAGAGGATTCCATTTTCAAGATGCAGCTGCACAAATTCCTGAATCGCCCAGGGATGTCATCCTAGTCAAAACATGGTACATGCTGCCACTAACACCAGAAGCATAAAAAGTTTTTAACCCAGCTTGCATTAATTGAGATGAATAAAGGCTTCTTCAACAGGAAGAAAGATCAATAGAAAAAGTAAAGAGATTTCTGAACTGAAGCCAGTTGGCAGGAAAAAAACAATTGCACTGGAATCTCCAAATAAAGATATTGAGGCATGCTTAATGGTGAAATATGATTTTATTAATTGGGACTCCCTGTCAAAATCCATTGAAAATCTGCCAAGTACTGAGAGAAAAGTTCATGTCCCTTGCCACTAAGGTCACTTTGTAACTGGAACATCCCTGTGGGCATCCTGGAACACAGCAGCACAGCCCCAGGGTTGAGCAACATCCATTGCAATGCATAGATCATCTTGGCTTTACTCCTCTGAAACCCCTGAAGAACTGCACAACTGTCAATTTTTGGCCTTCTGGATTGTTCAGCAATATGCAAGTGAGTGAGTGAAACACATCTCATTCATCTCAGGGCAGCCTTCAGGTTTTTGGGGGTGTATATATACCTGCTCTCTTGCAGAAACATTATACACCAGAACTATAAAAAATCTCACTGTCACTTTTACAGGGCAGCAGAGCTAATGTCATCTATCCCCTATGGCTTCCGAGCATCAGATTTGACTGCTCATCTAAATACAAAGATGAGCTCTGCCATCTTATATTTATCTCTTCCCCAACCTGTGTTGCCCTTTTACTCTGAGTGTCAAATCTTTCTTGAAAATACATCTGTCATTATGTGGTGTGTCTTGTTCATAAGCTTTCCTGACACCTTGAAGTTTTGCAACATGTCCCAAACCTCTCTTAACAAATGGGTTAATACGGGAACCGAAGAACATAACACAAAGTGGCTTTTTTCATGATTCAAAATATTCTGTAAGCTGGCTTTAAGACCCCAGAATCAGGGAGGAAGTTTGATAAGGTTTAAGCCTGCTTGAGTAGTTTCTCTCAGAAATGTGCCTGCCAGTAACAAATTTATTGGAGTAGTGGAGTTGTTCCATTTACCCATTAGTATGTGACTGTATCGAAGAGAAAAGTGAAGTGGTGCCCAACTGCAGCGCTGACACAATTTAAGTAGCACTTCTAGCAGGGATTTACTGCTGGGAAGCTACAAGCTCTGGTGTATGTATGTGTATGTACATGCACAGACATGCAGAAGACTGCCTTTTTTGCAGAGCAGGTGCAGTTCTTTTACCCACGCTGGACATATGTGTCTTCTGTGGCCTCTTGCTTCAATTCTGCACTGAGCTGGAGCTGGATGACACTAGGATTTTGTGTGGATGGTGTGGTTAATCCAGCTTTGTGCACCAGCAGTTTAGAAATGCAAAAGCATGAAGGACTCCACTGCAGTGGGCAGTGCTCATCCCAAGACTCTGGCACAGCAATCAAGGAGTTAGTCACACAATATTTCTTTAGGAACTGCAGCCACTGAACAAGTAAGTAACCGTTTTACTGCCAGCTATGTTAAGGAAATCAGTTTTCTTACACTTTAAATCTTGCCTCCATGCTTTTCCTCAGTGGTTCTGAAGAACTGTGATCCTCCTCAATTTCTGTAGCCTGACAAGGTGTGTATCAGCAAAAGGGCAAATGTGGGACACTGCTGTGATGAATTTTATGTTTCAGCTGCTTTTCAGAAGGAACTTGTAAACCAGATAAATTTTGTCTGCAAACAAAGAAACTATAAAGCAGTCACAGATGTTGTTTCTTTTTAAGCACAGTGTAAATAAGAGTATTCATAAAACTTTTATGGACTATATCTGTACCTTTTTTCTGCAATGTTATAGAAAAAAATTAATAACTCTCTTGCATCATCAAAGAAAAAATAGAATTTTGCCCTACTTTCATAGTGAAAAAACAATTCTGAGTGTATTTCTATACATGCATTACTATATGACTCCTGGTAGCCTGTAAAAATAAATGTTGACTCTTACATCCTTAGTGATTAGTTAGACTAATCTCAGAGAAAATAAGAAAATCTTGACCATGTATCACACATATAGTGACTGTAGTCACATATGTTCAGTGACACAGAAGATCCTTTTCTCCTGTGAGTACCTTTTATGCAGGTGCATCATGTTTGCATAGCCATAAATTAGCACAATGAAGCCTTACAGTACTCAAATTTATTTTTCACCCCATGGACTAGCATTTTTTAAAGTTTTGAATGTATTTCAGCTTTTATCTCAAAAGATTTTACAGAATCTGATTCAGTCTTTTGCAGTTAAGGCTTTGACAACGTTTAGGTTTTAACTTGACTTCTGCAAATTTGTAACAATAATTTATATACCTATAACAGAATATCAGATACTTGAAGTTACTGCTTCAATTATCGTGCATGGAAGTGAGAGCAGTTTCTAAGTGAATACAAGTTGGATACTTCTATCAGAATTTAAAGAAATATTAAACTGGAAAAAGCCATTTTCTACAATCTGATGGAGGTGTCTTTAGAAAATAAAGACCCTTGGTGTTCACAAGCAGTTGCTGTGTATGTAGTTGTGTTTAGCACCTGATTCATCTTCAGCTAAGCAGATTTGCTGTGAACTAAAATTAAAGATACTATATCAGAAAATTTAAAGTATTTCTAGTTTGCTAGAGTTCTTTCACTTCTTGTCTGAGCAAAGATTTCTGCCATAGAGCTTAAAAACATACAATGAGTATATGAAATAAAATTTCCATCAGTCAAACCAGCACCCTCTAAACATACTCATATTGTGTGTAAACCATACACAGTTTTCAGACTATCCTTTATGGCAGCTCTTTGCGGAGGTCTTTCAGCAAGAGAAGCCATGAGGGTGCTGTTCAGCAGAAACAAAGGAATGTCTCTTTTCAGTTTTGCATTGTACAGAGTTCTCTGTTTGAAATGGTAAGTCTCAATAAAAAGTACAATGCAAAAGTAAATGGTGGTTGAAAACCTCCTTCATGAGTCTGTCCATAATTATGCCACCTGTACCTCTCTCAGCAGATAACAGTGACTGAAAAAAGAAGTAAGAGAACTTCTTCATTCAGAGGGTAAAGTGAAAGACTGAGAGTATCCAGCATTTGTATATCCTTGGAATTTTAGTAAAATTGAGGTACTGCCAAATCAAATCGGCATCCTGGGGATACTCCCATGCTTCTTTTGTTATTTTTGCCATTGGGTTAGTGCAGAGGTTTTATACTTGTATCACCTTTCTTTCTTCCTTGTTTCCTTTATTTCTTTTCCACCCCAGGCCCCCTTAAGAAGCAGAAAAAACTATAAACGCTTTAATGATGCCTTTGTGGTACTAAACCACTTTTGAAGCACCTTTAAAGCTGTTCCTAAATACCTCAACCTTGCTAAATCACTTTAACAGTACATTCTTATCTGTGTATCTGTCAAAGTAGGTAGTCATGGAGGCTTATCTGTGCATGTTCAATATCCTAAATCTGTCTAAGATAAGGACAACAAGGAAAAAGGAATGGAAAATTGTAAGGTGTATGAAAATGTTAAAAATGTTGAGAGAAATTTGCTTTTATGTAAACCCATTTAATTTTAGTGGTTTGGGCCTCTCTGTTTGAAAGGTTAAGTGACAGGTAGATTGTGTTTTGCCCACATTTGAACCTCTCCAATGCAGATGTGTACAGCGCTGGTACTTGCCTGAAGGTAGTATAGCTAGACAAGACAAAGAGGCACGTCTAAAATAGGTCAGATGAACTGGTTACCAAAACTCACCCGTTTCTCTCTTGTGCCTGTAAAAAGAGCCTCAAATGTTAAATATCCTCTTTACAAATGTCCAGTGTTCATCAAGATGAACCACACTCATACTGTCTCACAGATATTGATTAGCAAAATATATTAAGCAATAGGAGAGGTTTTAACTGCTGTTCAGATATAAAAGTCCTGCTTTAAAAAAAAATCATTGTCATATCAGACATGGAAGAAAAAGAATGGAGCAAAGGCAAGATTTTATCTGGTTTTTGGGAAGGAGAGGCATGGTTAACAGGTTAAAGCAGTTTCAATCATCTGGAAATTAACCATCCCTGAGGTTAATGGGAAAGCTGAATTTCCCAGGAGGTGTTTGTCCCACTTGAGCTTTATCAAATACATTGACCTATTTTTTAGTGTCCAGGCTGGGATATTGATTTTTCAGGGTATTTCACAGCATTTTATATGTTTCAGACACAATGGATAATGATTTCAATCTATAGCTGTGTTCCTGCCATGTCACCTCCAACCCAAAATGAAGTTGTCTGATTTGCATAGCTCAACCAGCACCCCCAAAATAATTTATAACTGGCAAATGAAGTGGCTCTCACCACTGAAATCCCACTGCCTCTACATATGACCTTTTTTTTTTCCTGTAATTCCACTTTCTATTCCCGAAATATCTTCAGCCTTCTACAACTAAGTAGCTTTGAGTCCTGCAAGGAAATGAAGTCATCTTCACTTTTCACTCTAAACCTAGTCAATAAAAATAACCAATACTGAACTGCTGAATGAAGCAAACATTAATGTAGAGTCCCATGCCTAATCTGCATCCTATTTAATGGGGATATAATAAAAAATGCCTAGGTTGGGATACTGCTTGCCTCCTGAGAGTTTGACTTAAAACCCCTATAGTGTCTCTTCTTTTAAAACGCAAACTAAGAAATGGTATTTTACATGCTACCACTCACAGCCTAGCTGCAGGCTAAGTTGTCTGGTTTCGTAGTTCATACCTCTCCCATTTGAGTTAGTTGAGCAAGTGACAATAATAATAAGCTGTCTGCCCTCTGTGGACACCAGAAATTAAAGGAGAACTAAGACAGTAATTGTCCTTGTGAATTTCAGAGGTATTTTGTTAAAAGGGAGAAATGTGAGAAATCAAGCTCTCTAGGATCAATTCCACATTCTGAAGAGAGACATGTAACCATTACTTACAGACTAGTTTTGACTTTTATGCCTTCCAAGCTGATGGTTATTCTGCCACTCATATGTTTTCTCCTCACACTCTGTCGCTATTCTTTTTTCTCTTTTTTCTTTCTGTCTCTTCCTACATCTTTTATTCACCTTGGTGTCTTTTCCATCTGCTAGTTACTTCTTAAATCAGAATGAGTAAGTTTAGTCTATCCTTTTTGAGTCATGTGAAACATAGACATTGACATTTGAGCCAGCCTCTCAGAGCTTCCTCTGTATTCTCTGTAGAGAAATAAACCTTTCCAGGCACAACTCATACCATCATCAAATACACAGGTAAGATCAGATATAGCTAAAATATAGTGTCTAAGATCAGTCAGCCCTCTTGAAAAGCCTCTTTTTTCCATTGACTCTAAACAGTCTATTCCAGATCCTAATGTCTCCTTTTCTAGGAGGCAAAAGGTAAGGCACATGAATCCTCTCTGGAGCTTTCTCTTCTCCTAAGGTAACAGGGCTTTAGTTCAGGGGAAAGAATGGGCACAAAAAAAAGATTCTTTGTAGTCTTAGAGGTAGTGCCCAGGGTGAACAGGAGTGGTCCTGGTATAAGGTCATTTTAATATGGGAAGGTACAGTTGGGGGACTGGAGCTTCATGGGCTTCATGGGCTACACTCAAGTGCGGAGATCATCTGCAGAGAATTTGGTGCTACCAGAAGTCTGATGTATGAGGATGTGAGAATTCTCTGTTGAGGACAGGCAAAAACCACTTTGCAGACCACAGGTGTATGCAGACAAATTTGAATAGGCGCTCACAAACGAAGCAAATGCAACCTTGCTTGACCCTGCTCAGTATGTATGTTTTCCTGGGTACAGTAGAACATAAAAAAAAAATATAATATACAGAAAGAATATCCCTTTCAACCATGTTCTCAGAAACAACCCAGTTGTTTAGATGAACTAGCACAAATTGATTTTAATTTTTGATCTTCTGGGAGCAGGATGACAGGAGAGGATAGGTGAGGCAGAAGAGCCTGAGGCAGACATCTCACATGGAAAACTTCAGCCTTCGTGGCTGGTGAAGCTCTAAACTACAATTACAAATCTACAGGATTATTCCATCTTAAACATGTATATTCAAGTGGTTTAAGGAGAATATTTTATGTATGGTTTTCTTTCATTGCCATTCAAGGGGAGAGAAATCCATACTTTCAGTTGGGATTGTTTTTATCAGTTTAAACCAGGCCGGTGTCATAACTTACTTTTCCTGTATTCTTCATATCTTGATATACTGGAAGTTGTTTCTAAGGGGAGACAAGCAGAAATGTCAGGCTTTTCAACCTGCTTCCATTTTCAGTCCAGCCTGCTTTGCTTTTAAAATACCAAACCTTCTGGGAGCCTCTCTACATGACATGGACTATAAAAGGTATCAATAACAACAGCAGTTCCTGCTGTGGAAGGGGCTGTAATTGCAATTGCCTAGGATCTGGAGCTTCATTATAGAGAAGGCAAATATTCTGCAGTCTGGTTCTCTTGGGTATATTCTGTCTCTCCCTAACAAATCACCACTTCTAGAGTGAGTTTTCTTTTTATTTATTTACTTATTTATTTACTTAAAAAAATAATTGAGCACAAACCAGTGTACCTCTACAAGTGGCAGAATATTGGAAGTGAAAAAAAAATGCTACTGAAAAATAATTTAAGAAATAATAATAGTAATAATAGAAGAGTGAATGTTTTACATACAACTTCATGTTAGTCTCTGATTTAAAGCTGGATGACCACACACTTGGACTGAATTCCCAACAAGACATATTTCTCCTTGGGTACATAAATAAGATGTGTTTGTATAGCTGTAAGTCCTGAGTTTGCAGTGTAGCTTGGTGCTTATAATAGAGGAATAAATATTAGTTTTATGCTTGATAATTTTAACAACATTTGAAAAATAGGACATAATAAAATATAAACATAATATTTTAAAATATAGACATGTGTTTTCTTTACTCACAGGTTTGTATTTCACCTCTGTACACAGTGACAGCTTGCTAAGGAAAAGCACATTTGCAACGTAACTTGCCTGCAATCATTAGCTTCTTTCTACTTTTTAAACTATTCCTTTTAAATTACTGCAAAGTAATCTCACCAGAAAAATGTTTCTGTCTCATTGTTTTTGGCACTGTGCCTTATTAAGATATTTTTAGTTGTCTGTTCCCATTTTGCAGTTCATATGAATATATGAACACCAAAACTAACTGCCCAAAGCACTATTTCCTGCCTTCTGCAGGTGTTCAACTTCCACATATCAGCACTGAAGTTTATGAGGTTTGCAGGTTATAGGCACCTCTTTGAAGATTGTTCTTAGGAATAACTTATTATTCTAGAAAGTTAGATCAATTATTCCTACTAATTAATGCATCTGTAAATATCCTGCACCAAATCACACATTAATGATGGAAGCATTATGTTAGTGTGAATTATTTTTTATAAAAAACCAGAGTAACTATAGAAAAAATTGTAGTCTCTGAAGGCTGTAAAGAGCCCTTGTTTGACTGTTCCGATGCAGACCTCTGTAATTCCATGCATTGCATGTGTTTTCTCCTATGTTTGTACCATTTATCATAGCAAAAGAACACATTCCCAAATGAGCCCCTTCCGTTACAAGTAGTAAATAAAACTTGATACCGCCTAGCTATAAAACATAATATTTAAATCCTGTTATTTTATATAGGATATTAACATCTGTTCTTAAAGCTGTTTCTCCTAAAGCTTGGAAAATTTGTGACTGAAGTAACAAACCTCAAAATGCTGTTGGAGCTCCTGAATATCTGGGCATTTTAATTCATTTCAGTATAGCTGTGCTCCAGTTTATTCCAGCCTTGGCACTGGTTGCAAAAACACTCTTGCCAACCCTGAGCAAACCACCTAATCCAGTCCAACCTCCCCAGAGAGATTAATCCTTCATGTGACACTGAAAAGCAGTCAACCACAGACATCCTTTTAGAAGCTTGACTCTTTCAAAGCACGACTGCCAGCTCTTCCAAAATGCTTCTCAGGCATCCCACTTCTGTACTGAGAAACAGTTCTTACTCTTAAAAGCATCAACTGGGTATTCCACTACCAGCCACCAGAGAATCCACTTGGACATGCAAACACCTTTTTTGCAAGGTGTTACCTTTAACCATGTACATCTGTCCTTCTAGCCATCAAGGCTGTCCCAGAATCCAAGAGCTGTTCCAGAAACTCACAAAACTCTCATCCATCCATCCATCCATCCATCCATCCATCCATCCATCCATCCATCCATCCATCCATCCATCCATCCATCCATCCATCCACTTTTCCAACACCTGCACTATAGAGTCAAACAGACTGATCTAAAGAATGGCAGGTGTCTGGTGGTGGCTGTTGATTCTCCAAGCTGCTAGAGCCCTCTCTGCTGTCACATTTTCCTCTTGATGACAATCAGCTTCGTACTTGCTCATCCATCTACCTAAATGCAAACACAGGTTCACCTGGATACTCTTTCCATAGCTGCAGGCTCTCTCTGTCACAGCAGAATTACTATACTTTGTTAAAAACCAGCCTTACACAAGGGTCCAGAGTTCCAGACTTGCAGACAGGCTGTGCTCTGGTATTTGCAAAAATACTGAATTGTTGCTTGGTAATTCAATAATAATTCTCTGAGGTTGCTGCCTGAGAAGTGGAGAATAGCAGAAGAGGGATCATCTGCTTATACCTGCTAAGCCCCAACACAGAGGTTGGCATTTTAGCTTGAACCAAGCTGGTTATGTGGTATTATGGGTAGGATGAGTATTGAGTAAAGGGAATATAGACATATATTCCCTTCTGCTACCTCTGCTGCAGAGCCAGGAAGGAAAAAGGGACAGTTAACAGCACTAATGTATGGGGAATTGACCTACCTTTTGTATGCAAGAGCTGGAGGTATGGATATCTATTTGTGTTTTACATGCCAAACAGTAAAATGGCATATCTTTGGAGAAGTCCTTTCCCTGTTTCTGTAGAGTCACATCCACTCCACTTCAGTGTCTACAGTAAATTCAGGCTATTTGTTCTTACTGAGTGTATAGGAAAGTGCAACAACAGGAGAGGAAACCGGGGTTTCTTTCCTTATACTGCCATAGCAGCAAAGTCATTCTTTACATTTAAGTGATTGTCACCTATACAAACATGCTGAAGACATAAAGTCTGCGCAGCTGTGGAAGACACTACAGGTTTTGAAATCAGCAGGGTAGCAAAAGTATAAACAGTGGCCTAATACTGATGCTAGAAGAGATGCAGGTAGAAGAATGTCCATCTCCTTTTCAAATCCCAGTCTGATTAGTCAGAGCTAGGAATTAATTCTGTCACCATTTTTTCTGCATTTAAGATAAGACCATTCACGTGAAGCCACTGGTGGACAGCAGGGGTGAGCTAAACACAGATATTAAAGTGTCCCTTTCTTAGTGTTAAAAATGTATTGAAAATGGTTTGTCGATGCAGATTAGCAAAGCAATGGGCTGAGATGATGAGGGCTATTTTTCTCTGGTGTCATCTCTCCAATACACCTTTACGACCTCTGCATTGCTAAAGGACTGTATGCTCAAGAGTGTGCTAAAACGTTCGTTAAATCTCTTTTGGAGAACAGGGATACCTTTGGAAAACCTCACGGATTAAAAATGTGTAAATATTCTGTTAAAAAATTATAAGTCAAACCCATAGGTTTTTAAATTTTTTTTATTATTTAATTTTATTTAATTAGTCAAACCTTTTGTTTATTTTTAACTGAGTTTGCCTTCAGAATACCCCAAGTGATTTGACTGCACAGTTCTGTGGATTTATCACTTGCCAAGTTTCAAATTTTTAAAAATCAAAGCCCTTTTTTTTGAAGACCACTAACAAGCATAGAAAATGTCCTTTGCACTGCTAACTACATAAAAATGACCCAGATTTAATTTGTTTTGAAAATTATTTGTGGCAAGAAAATACTCCCAGGCTTAAGTGCTCTCTGCCAAATGTAGTCTGCAGTGAGAGTCTGCAGGCCAGCTTGTGAAACCACTGAAAAACAGGGCTTGTTAGGGGAAATCCTGACATTACCTCTGCCTATCTACATGTTCACAGACAACGAGTAGTGTTCACTATTTCATTGCATTCAAAATCAATGTATTTACTTAGCAGATCCATCATTTTATGAGAGTTTTAAAAATTCTTCCTTAAACTCATTTTATGCCTCCCCAAATCCATATTTTTTATTGATAGTGAAAATGAGATAAATTCATTGCAAGCAGACAATAAAACCTGTATGCATAAGGCAGTTTACTTACTGCTTATGCAAGAGAATGTATGTTTATTATATTTTTGATGAACTGTCTAGGCCCTGTTTATAAAGTTGATTTTTTTATTCTGCAGTGGTCATACAGTATTTCACTGAATGCTTCTTATCTGAACCCTGGGGTAGTCTATAATTCTTGAATCTGAAAGTAGAGGCATGTCAGACGTAAAACAGGAAATGTGGAGGTTTTGAGGAGTATTTCAGGTGATTCTCAAAAATATCTCGTGGCTAATAACAAGAAATGCTGCTCTAGGGTAAAGAAAAAAATTCAGGAGTGAGGAGTGAAGATATTCCTTAAAAGAGGTTTTAGCTAGGAGACAAGAAACAGGTGCAAAATGAAGCCGGCATTATGCTTGTGAATAATGAGGAAGTTAGATTTGTGTAACGGATGTTGAGAAATCTATGTTTCAGTGCGAATGGATTCAGAGAGGTGACAGAAATCAAACTGAATAATGGAAATCAGACTATTGGGTTTTCAATAGCTGTGTCAGAGAAGAATCTCTTCCTGTAAGTCTTAACCAATGACTAAGGATGGGAAAAGAGCAGAGAGTGCAGCAGAGTAATGGAAGTGGAGAATATCAAGTGCATATTCAGAGCTTTTTAATCTACTACTTGTTATTCAGCTCTGACTTGGACATTAGAGCTGTAGTGATGATGGGATGTGAGCTTCACAATGCATTTTGAGGAAAGAAATTTTCCTTTTCTGTCATTAGATTTTTATTCAAATTTTACTTAATGGAAACCACATGGCATTGATGGCTGGGAGGTTGTGACTGTGTACTTGTGAAAATGCCCTTTTTTACAGAGCTTTGGAAAGGATCAAGCTGTAGTTTAAACTTTGTACATTATAATTTTGGGAATCTGGTGCATTTGACAGACCTTATGAAATTGCACCTCAGAATAGCTAACTGTTTGGTATGTGAATGCTCTAGAAAAGAGTGTGATAAAAGCTGTCCAGTCTTCCCTTATTTTATGTTTTTCTTTAAGTGAGAAAGATGTCAGGTTGCATGATTTACTTTTGAGTATACTCTTTTCATGTTGTTCTCTCCACACTTACCTTCACTACATCCTTGTTTTTGTTTTTTACCCTTCTTCTGTTAAATAGTTTTCTCCTTCTTTCTCTAAATGACTAAATGTTTTGTGCTTTATCAGCCAGCAGGTACAGAATAACTCAAGAGTCAGGCCTAGCCAGCATGGTTTTAAGAAAGGCAGGTCCTGCTTGACCAACCTGATCTCCTCCTGTGACAAGGGGACCCACTTAGTTGGATGAGGGAATGAAACTGGTGAAGGATCTGGAGCACAGCTGTAATGAGGAATGGCTGAGGGAGTTGGGGTTGCTCAGCCTGGAAAAGAGAAGGCTCAGGGGCACCTTATGGCTCTCTACATCTGCCTGAAAGGAGGTAGCCAGGTGGGGGTCGGTCTGTTCTCCCAAGTAACAAGCAGTAGGGGCGGTTTAGATTGGGTACTAGGAAAAATTTCTTCACAGAAGGGGTTGTCAAGTATTGGAACAGGATGCCCAGGGAAGTGTTTGTGTCACCTGGAGGTGTTCAAAAGACATGTAGAGGCTTAGTGACATGGTCTAGTTGTGGTCTTAGTGCTGGGCTAACAGTTGGACACAATGATCTCAGAGGTCTAGTACTTCCACTTTCAATACTTTACCTCATTTCCATAAAAGTTTTCTGTCTGCAGATCCTTACAGAATCACAGAAAGGGTAAGGCTGGCAGGCATATCTTGAAATCATCTAGTCCAACCCTTAGCTCAGAATAGGGTCAGCTACAGCACATTGTGCAGGACCACGGCCTCTTGAATGTTGAATATGTACGAGGGTGGAGATGCCACAACCTCTCTGGGCCTACCTCAATGCTTGACCATGTTTACAGTAAAAAAAATGTTTTTCCTAGGTTTATGTGGAACTTTTTGTATTTCAGTTTGGTTTTTTTGTCTTGTCCTGTCACTGGGTGCCACTGGGAAGAATCTAGTTCAATCTTCTTTGTTTCCTACCCCATCAGACATTTTACATATGGGTAAGATTCCCTAGGCCTTCTTTCCTCCAGGCTGAATTGTCCCAACTATCTCAACCCCTTCTTATCTCAAAGATAATCCGGACCCTTCAGTACCTTTATGGACTTTGGCTGGACTCATTCCACTGTGTCCATGTCTTGTCTTGTATTGGAGATCCCAGCACCAGACCCAGCTCTTCACTTGTGCCTCACCAATGCTAGCAGAGGGAAAGGATGCCCTTCTTTGACCTGCTGGTGACCCTCTGCCTAGTGCAGTCCAGCGTTGGCCTTTGTTGCAAGGCACATTGCCTGTCCTACAGGTTCCCCAGGTCCTTTTCTGTAAAGCTGCTTACCAGATATTATGGCTCAGCATGCACTGGTACTTGAGGTTATTCCTCCCCAGGGACAGGACTTGACAACCTTGATTGAACTGCATAAGGTTGCTGTCAGCCCATTTCTCCAGCCTGTCCAAGTCCCTCTGGATGGCAGACCAACGTTTTGGTGTACCAGTCACTCCTCTCACTTTTGTATCTTCTGCAAGCATGCGGAGGATGCACCCTGCCCAGGTCATTAATGAAGATTCTGAACAGTACTCACGCTAGTGTCTATCATCACAAGCGACCAGTCCCCAGTTGGACTTTGTGCCATTGATCGCAGCCCTCTAGGTCCAGCCATTCTGCCAAATTTTGGCCCACCACATGCTCATAAACCCTATTCTCAGCATCCTTGGAAATCCTGTGCAAATTTTCTCACAGAGGCTTAAGGTTTCTCCTCATATCTAGTGGTATCTAAAATCACAAAGAGGTTTGTCTGTTTTACCTCAGAGACTGTCCGAGGTCGTACAGTAAATTCTTGGAAGAGCTATGGAATAAAACCAGATTTCCTATATTTTAACTGTTGAAAACTTCCTGTCTCTGCTGCCTTTACTGACTAGAATTAGAATATAGACCTGTATCTGCACAGAGACCTTTCTTTGTCACAGTCTCTTTTTCCTACCTGTATTTTAAAAATGTCTATAAATTTTTAATAATACTTTATATTTTTCCATCACGGATAACTGAAAAGGACAGAAAACGTAATGCATGAGAACATCCTGCCTTTGGACAGCTGCATCATCACAAGTGTGTTTTCATCCAAAACACCATTGTAATGGAAATAAACAGACATGCGGAAATTCTGATTCTCTGCTGCAGACCATTCTTACGGCTTTTCTTAAAAGCCTGGCCTGAGGAAGACTTGTCTGAAACAGATTGAGCACTGTCTTGCTAAGAAATGGTGGGGGAAAGTGTGTGGGGGAAGAAAGTAGAAATGAATACAGCTCCATGGGTAGCACAACTACACATGTTCGTGCCCGATAAAGACATAACAGTTGGTTGCCTTTCCAAGCTTCTGGATATATGTATAATTGAATAGTCATACTATAATATGAATGCAGGGCTGGTCATTTGTGTTTTAGATTGCTTTCGAAGTGGTGAAGCCTTTCTTCTTCAAAACTTAACAGATACTCGTTGCCTGTAGTGCTAACTTTCATTCCAGTGTGATTTCCAATCATGTGACATGCTTTGACTTAAGAAATTCTATCAAAATCCTGGGAGTTGGGATTCTTTTAATAAGATTCAGTAATTTCCATTTAAAAATAGATACTGTTTAATTTTTTCTGGTTAGGACTCAATTCCAGTGTCCCAGAGGACTGAAAATTTTTTTTTTTTTAATCAGGACTTTAGAGGGGAGGAGGAAACTGAAAAAATCACATTAACTTTTATATACATGTGTATATATG
Organism: Rhagologus leucostigma; assembly: GCA_013397725.1. NCBI lineage: Eukaryota > Metazoa > Chordata > Aves > Passeriformes > Rhagologus > Rhagologus leucostigma. Next base: position 760,221 of record VZTD01005474.1, on the reverse strand, counting down.
TGTGTGTATATATATATACCATTTACTTTTCGAAAGAGTTTATTTAGCCCCACTCCCTCTTTCACACCTAAGAAACGGAACCCCTGCTTTGTGCTGTTCCGAGCCACGGCAGTAGCCCCATCCATGATGGTGCACATTAAGGCATCCTGTTTGTCCTAAGTAAGTGGACCGGCCATGCCACTGATGGATATGATGGGAGCAGTAAAAAAGAAAGGTACATTTTGAAACAACACCTCCATGAATGATTTTCTTAAGAGGTCTGTTGAGTGCTGCCATCATGTATTAGTTGAGTCATTTTACTTTTACAGGTCATGTTAACATTTTCAGGTGAAGGGTGTGATGTTGAATGCCTTTGTTGTGGATGATGTCCTCTGTACCAGAATTGTCACAGACAGTGGTTATAGGCGGCACAGCAAGTAACCTGTGTTTTCCACATCTGAGTTAAAGGAGCTTCCAGTTAAAACACTTTATAACCAGTGAGTGCCTACAGGTTTCCTAGCAAGCGATTCTTGGAAACGGCAAGCTTTAGGTAAAATAAATGAGAAGTACAGTATTATTTTTTTAGTTTGCAATTGTCTGAAGTTGTTGTCAATGGAAATAGTTGCATACATTTGTCTTCATTAATCATTTCAAGGAGTTGCTTTTTGATGCAGCCAGCCCTAGCAGTTCACAGGCACTTTAATTTTCCAATTACTGTACCTGTGGCTCAGAACAGATACTGATTAGTTTCACATTTTGGTCTGTGGGCAGCTTAATGTTCTTGTCACCTTACATTGAGTTTTAAATGTGCAGAGTGTAGGAGAATGTCAGGTGTGCTCTCAAGTCTTTGGGTCAGGCTCAGCAAGTTATGATATTTCCAGGTACTGTACTGATGAGTTTCTGAGAGATGGATGAGAGAACAAAATATGGTTTTAGGATCCTATCACAAAAGTAATGATTCCTCGTGTAAAGGGCATGTGAGCGATTTTGTGTTGTATTCTTTTTCACACAAATTTTTAGCTGGAGATGAAGAGGATGCTGCTCGCTGCTATAACAGCAGTAGAGAAGGAAGTTACTATAGCAGCAAGGCAACAGCAATGCCTTTCAATATTTGCACACAATTACGAGACCTTTTCAAATAGTAGTTGTGAAACTTAAGGAGAAAATAAATTTTGAAAAGCCCTAAACACAAAGATTAATTTTACAACAAATAGAAATGTTGCCTGTCTCCTCTTTATCAATTGTACCAGCTATGACTCATCCATGCATGCTTTTTTCTTTCTGAAAACTGACACGGAAGAAATCCCCTCCAAAACACAACACCACGCTGAGCATCTGCTGTCTAGGTATTCATTAGTTCTGTCTACTCTGCTTTTTGGCTAATTGCCTGGGAGTGAAGTTGAACCATTTATGGGGACTTAACCTGGTGGCAGTTATAGCGGTAAAGATTGTGTAACAGTCTGATAAAACCTAGGAAATGTCAAACATATAGCCTCCCAAACATAAAGTTTATTTACTGGTTTCCCATGCACTTTGTTTGCTACAATACTGCCTGCACAACTGATAACAGAAAATGTATTTAATAACTACTCAGTGCTAATATGCTGTAGTATGCATGACTGACTAATTTAATTTATCTCTGATTAAGCCTATTATGTTTGAGATCACTTTACAGAAGAGACTTTTTTTTGCCAGCTGTAAGCTTATTTGAATTGTAATATAAGTTAATAATGTGTGAAATAACTACTGGTGCCTGCTTCTAAATGTTAATTTTACCAAATCACTTCCTGAGTTAGTGCGTACACAGCTCATCCATTGCAGTGTAGTTAGTGGGGTGTTTGGATGTAAGACTGCACAGGTAAAAAGGCAGGTGCATGGCAAGGGGATCAATGGCTGTTGTTTCTGCTGAGAAAAAGCAAAATAAATAAAATCACAGCCCAGCCAGGGGTGGCACACCACCTGTATAATGACAGCGTCAGCTCAGAAGGAGCCCTCAGGATGTTCTGCATCTTGAAGCATTTGTTTCCCACCAGGTGCAAAGAGGAATAGGCATTCCTCAGGAAAACAGCGAGAGGAATACATTAAACAAAAACTTGTGAGAAAAGCAGTCGCTAGTATGTTTAAATAGGAAAGTAGCCATTTGAGTGGAATTCTAGATTTTTCTCAGGCTGAGGGTAGAGCTGGAAAAGAAGTGGGGGGGAAAAAACCAAACAAAACCAAAACAAACCCCAAAAAATTAAAACCTGGGAAATGTAAGGAGGAAAAAAGTTCTGCCAAGGAAAGCTCAACATTTTTCTTTAGGGAAAAGGCAGACTCTTTCCTGTTTCCCCTTTACTCTTTTCTGTGGTCTAATTTTTAGAGTAGGCAGACCCCTAATGGAGAGGGAAGCAAAGCTTTTTCTGTGCACAAGCTATATCCCAGAGCTATTGATCCTTGGCGGATGAAACTTTGCAATGTCTGTACTTTAGCCACTTGTTTCTTTGAGAGGCTGTGAAATGCTCTCAGTTGCTGATTTGGAAAAAGCTCTGTGCTCATCAGTGTTGCTTTTATGAAAAAACATAACTATATATAGTCATGCTTTAATATATGTTTATTTTAATTTGCTGAGAAAATTCAGGTGGAGAGAATGAAGTCTTCTACCTTGTTTAGAGAAACAAGTTTGATGGCCTGGTGTTTAGTCTATGAGATTATTTACAAGCAGTTGCCTAAATTATGTGTAATTTGCATTTAAATATATGCAACTTCAACTGAAATAAAAGGAAGTCAAATCTTTTCTCTGTCAGATTAATGTATCTCTTCAAAATAGAAAATATATAGGATGCTGTAGTTACCGCATCAGATTGAACTGCCAAAACAATGTCACTTAACTAGCATGGAAAGAAAAGTATGCTGCACATAATTTCTTTTCATGTCATTCTGTTCCACCCTCCAAACATTTCTGGCATGTGATAACATGTGGGATGTCAAGCATCATTGTTCACATTTTGTCATGCTATCTCATATAGATCAGTTATCAGCAAGTCAAGTTGCACAGCAGCTCTGATTTCAAAGTCTCTTTTCACAGCATGTCAAATTCTAGCTGGCAGGACAGGACTTTGGCAGGCCCACTGCCGACAGTGGGGATGCAGGAACACATGCAGCTAGAATGTTTGATGGTTGCACTGTGCAGAGTAAATTTCCAGTGTTATGTAATCACAAAAAGAATATTTCTATAAAAATTTCTGATATGATGGTTTCAAGGTTTGCATTGGCATTGCCAAGACTTTTCCTCTTGTTGTTTGCTCAAAATAGTCAATCAATGAATGTTGGAGGACAGACGTGTCTGTTTTTCATATCAGACAGAGATAGGACTGATACTGTTATAAACTGCTGGCAAGGTGAAATATTTACGTAGTATGACATGGAGGGTGCATAGTACACTGGCTTCCCATGCTTTATGTAATCGTCCAGGTGTAATCCAGGGCTGAATGTGGTACACAGGGATCTGAAAATGTGATGCTCTATGTAATTTAGAGCTAGCTCTGCATGCTAGCATGGACTGCAAAAGTGCCAGTTGCACTCTTGCTGGTCCTAGTTCTGCACAGCTCAAGCCTGGAGACAAGGGGTTACTGGGGAGGATTTTCGGCTTTGAGAGTTGCATCTTCGCCGGCCTGAGAGCGCGTAGGTTTGCCCTGGGTGTGAAGGCTTCTTCTATATCCTCTACTTCTTGCCTGAGCAGCTATGGGTAGAGAGATTATTTAGTTTACTGACTTTTCTTTTATAAGGAGCAGGATTCTTTTAAAAATTATAAATGCACACCTTTTTCCTTTTTTTTTTTAATTTCTTGCTAAGAGTAGCAGACTGAGCTTCTTCACCTGACGAAGAGGATCACAGTAGTTCAATTTGTAGATCAGTCAATGCTGAAAAATATTTCCTTTTTCTACAAATCATACATACTTAGGGATAGGAAAGTAGAATTTAATGCTTCATATTTCCTACCTGTAAGAGAGCAGTTCTGAAGAATAATTAAAGAAAGAAGGTAAAATATTTGGTTATAAATAATCTAAATTTTTAGTGACTTTCATGGTCATGAGGCAGAGTCTTATATGCTTTGAATGTATTAATTAGAAATGTATTGCATTATTACCTGCAAGTGTCCGTGACGTACATGGTTAATCACTCCCTGTTCAAGCACTGCTCATGCAAGACTTTTGGAATTCTCTGTGGCCCAGTTCAACACAGAAACCATCAGTGGATCAGGAATTGTGCTTTACAGAGGGCCAAATGAAGACTAGGACTGCCTTCTCTCCCTCCTCTTTCATCTTTCTTTTCCCCCCAGTGCCTAAATTGAGACTGATCATTTAGGAGGAAAAAAAGACACTAAGAGCAGTGAAGCATAACTCAATACAATACTGAAAGCTGCTTAGCTGTCGTATCAGACTCAGCTTACTCTTAAGCAAAGATTAGCGAGGATAACTTCTGTACAAGCCTGTAAATCTGCTTAGCGATCTGTGACTCTTATGGGCAAATAATGCTTCCTAAACACAGCCTTCGGACGTGTCGAGAGTCCCCCTTTTGAATGACTGATGAATAGAAGCAAGGTTATTTCTTCTGGGAAAGATAAGATTGTTCAAGATACTACAGCACAGGAAGCCACAAGTTAATTCATGCCTTAGCTAATTGTGTTATGGTCTATCTTAACCTACATATATTTTGCAAAAGCTTATTCTAACTGTGAGTAACACCCCTTAAATATTTGTTGTTAGGAAGTTTCCTTTCTTGCAACAGTGGTTGTCTCACCTTTTCTTAAAAAAAATCACCAAAGAAATATGACATTATAGACCTCAAAACATTTGAAACCTCAAAACTTTTTGGAAGTTTACCATTTCTGTTTGCCTTCATTGCATTGATATTTCTTTAGCTCCTTAGATGAATACCAGCTATGTACAACAAACACATAAAAGCAATCCACAAGGAAACATCAATGTCATTTTCCGCTCCTACACTTAAAGGCTCTGGATTTCACGAAGACTTAAGGTTGAATAAAGAAGAGCATGTTTTTTCCCGTGTGTTTTTTTAAATTTTACTTTTTGATCTGAAACAAAAAAGCAACCCAATGGTGTATAACGGATCCAGAAATGTTTTAAATATAAAAACATAGTGTTCTAGAAGATACCCTAATACATCAAATGGGACTTTTCTTTTTGCTATGTAATTATCCGGCTTAACTTCTTTATTGTTTTTGTCTACTTAAGTCTAAATGTAAACAGCCCTGTAAAGTTGGGGGGACATACAAGGCAACTGATAAGGGTTAATACTACATGGTTTTGTTGGGGTTTTTGTTAGGTTGGTTGGGGTTTTTTTAATTTTTGATGACTGTTTTCTCCTTTTTTTTCAAATCGGTCCAAGATCCAGGATGCTTTTTGCTTCAACCAAGTCCATTATGGTTTTTTTGTGGTCTTGTTCAGGAAACCCCTGTCATCAGTGAAGCTTGTTTGGGCAAGATTAACAATAGCTTTATGGCATAAAATCCGATAGCAAGCGCTCTGGGTTTTTTGTTTGGGATTGATGAAGGGCTTATAGGTCTGTTTAGACCTCGGTCATCCTGTTTACCTTTTACAAAACTGACATAGTTTTAGCGTTTTTCCACTGCTCTGGAATTTCTCTGTATGTCTAAGATTAATTAAAAATCAATGCTGGTGGTTCAAAACCTCCTAATCTAGCTTTTTATACAAAAGTGCTGATACAGCTGCTGTTTAATATGCTTCCAAGCTACTTTACAAGCAAAGAAAGTATTTATCATAGCTGAGCGTGAATTAAAACGCCGAAGTAGCTAAGTAAACTGCACCTATGTATCATGGCAGGGGTGGGTCGAGGACAGTGATGGAGGGATTGCAGGCATCTCCTGAGAATGTCACAAACTTTACTTCTTTGTAGAGTCATTTCAGATTCACTTACCAAATGGTGACACAGAGAAGAAAAGCTCAATCTAAGGAAGGACTGTAGAAGACAATAAAAAAAGAAACACTAACCATCAAAACACTTGAAAATCCAAAGGAACCAACATGAAACTAGAATAAAGAAGTGCATTTGGCTGAGAGACACACTTAGTGTGAAAGAGTAAACTCCAGAGAAGCTTCTTCTCACCAACAAAAGCAGAAATGATCTATTTATCGACCATGTTAACTTTCCTGCATCTTTATTGGCATTTCTGTAATTTCTGTCCAGAAAAGCACTAATGTCATTGCTGAGATTCCTCTTCTGCTTGTCATACTTAGAAAGTTGGTAATGTCCTTTAGTCTACATAATATTGATTTTTTTCCTTCTTTCATTTTTTTCTTAATCACCTAATGTATATTAATTGCAATCCATTTCCCTATGTTCCTTGATGTGGATGATTTTAAATCTATTTTTACTTCACTAGGGCAGTGTGATGATTCAGGCAAGTAATCATTTTTTCTCTTTGTTAATGGTTTTTTTTAGTGTCTGATAAAATGTTCTTAAACAGGTCCCAGCTTTCATCTTTTTCCCAAATAAATGGTTTCTCCCAGGTGAATTTGCTCATAATTGTTCTCAGGATTGCAAAATCAATCCTTTTAACACATCAGGTATATTTGTTTTCATGTTATCCTGTTTGTGAATAAGAAACATAATGAGCAAAAGGTGACATTCATAAAGAAGCAACTGCTAATTTTTAGTTCTGTGGTAAATTTTATGTTATCATTCAAGATTAGGTATAACATAAAATTCCTGCAAGCTAAATGCAGTTCTTACTGAGTTCAGAAAACATCCTTATGTAGAATTTTTTAAATCTTTTTATTTATTTCAATGCAGCACAAAGCCTCCAGCATGTGCTATTAAGTCCTCTGTGGTAACTCAGATTTCTCTCCTACACAGTGTAAACAGATGCTTGAGGAATCCCTCGTCAGCATTTTCCTCAGTGTATTTGTGGTCTGGAACAGATATCACCCTGCTTTTCTTGCACAGCCTTAGTTTCAAAAGCATTCCAGCCTCTGAGTGCCTCCTTCCACTGCACCAGGATGGTCTGTGGGGAGATTCAGTTGTTTCTGTCCAGCTAATACTTGTCCATCCTGAGGGCCAGAGCTGCAGCCTGTCTTTATTGCTCAGCTAGCCCAGGGAAACCAAAGATTTCACTGGATTGTGGTCAGTGTGTAAAACCACTTAATTAAAGAAATTTTGTAGTCCCAAGAATCACACCATGCACCTGAGAGCATTGTCCAAATGCTCGTCGAACTCTGTCAGGCTGGTGCTGTGACCACTCCCCTGGAGAGCCTGTTCCAGTGCCCAACCACCCCCTGGGTGAAGAACCTTTTCCTGATATCCAACCTAAACCTCCCCTGACACAGATTCAGGCCATTCCCTTGAGTCCTGTCACTGGGTACCACAGACAAGAAACCAGTGCCTGCCGCTCTCCTCCTCTTCCCCTCACAAGGATGTTGAAGACCACAATGAGGTCTCCCCACAGTCTTCTCCAGGCTGAACAATTCAGACTTACAAGAAGTGCCAGTCTTACGGGAAATGTCAGGCTGATAAAGCTCTGGCCTTTACCAAAGTGGCAGTGCTGCGTTAATGTTTAATGGTTGAACTCAAAGATCTTGAAGGTCTTTTCCAACCCAAATGATTCTATGACTCTATTAAAAAAGAGTAGAGTGCCTTTCTAAGAAATTATGGGTATATGGGTATATGGGATAATATGGGAAAAACGGGATGTCTCCACACATCCCTGAGTCAGGGCTGTGTCTAAGGGCCAGGGAAGCTATGGGGCAGTGCAGGAGCAGAAGCAGCGGCCTTCCTGGCCAGGGCTGGGACCAGGAAGACACGGGGCCAGACAGAGCATGGCTACAACACAGAGTGGGCAGGGAGTGAGGGACAGGCCTGAGCACAAACAGCTGCTGAGCTGTGAGGGAAGAGGGTCCAGGCAAGGCATCTCACAGCTCCATCCCACATGGCAGCTGATCTACACCACATTCAGCTGGCATTGATCAAGCAGGACTAAAATGGCTGCTGATCATTCCCAAGGGGTTATTGCTCCTCATTACATCAGTGAAATAAAAGCAACGCGTCAGGTTACACAGGCGGTGCTTGCTGATATTAAACATGGCATCAACTTTCCCTGCCCATGGTGAGTTTAAAATGAATATGATCTGAATTTAGCATGCTTTTCACTTGACTTTCACACCAGACCTAAATACAAATTGTACAAGAATGACTTTTAATGTCATGTCTGAAGTGGTAGAAGACCCTCAGTACAGCCCTTCAGATCCTGAAGTAGAGAAAGCTATTAGGTATGTTATTGTTTTAAATTTTCATCTGTTCTGATGTTCCTGAAATGCTCTGTCGGTAATGTCTTTTGTATTAATCATCATAAATATTTTATCCTTTCTGGAGAGGGTTTGCTGACGTAATGTCTAAGCGAGCGAGGCAACTTATCTCAGCTACTTTATCATACTTGCTGGACTTAAAATGAATATCAAGAAGTTCCAACAAAGATGTTGTGCAGATAATAAAGGCAAAAAAAAATGGATAAAGATACAAAATGGTAACCACATGTAGCTATTTCTTTGCTTGCTGTTTTCTAATTCACGGAAACCAGAGGTTCTTTTTAGTGCAGCTGTACAAGTTGAGTAGGTGCAGCAGTCTCTGTTACAAAAGTAGCGGGCTTGGGGGATGAGGAAAGTGCCCAAAAGGTGTGATAAAGGTTCCAAAAGCAGATGCTTCTGGACTTCTTGTATTGTTTTCTTTTCTATGCTGCTCTGTAAAGAATGGTCAACCTTGATAGGACTGCATCAGTAGCTTCATGCCTGTGCTTGGTCTCTGAAAAAAAATTCAGGGACATGATACTACGTAAGATGAAGCAGTGGCCTGAGTGATGTGAACATCTCCTGTCTCACGGCTCATCTCATCTCACAGCTCATCTGGTGGTGGGCAGGTATGGGCCTGGGTGTGTAATTTATTCCTGTTTTCCACATGCAAACAAGTGTATTTCAGGCTTTACCTCAGGTTTTGTCACCATATTCACTTTTTCAGTGAGGAGAACTATCTTGGATAAAACTGTGCTATGATTTTCAGTTGTTGGTGTCTTGTAGGGTAATGCACAGCATTTATCTATTACCTTCCAAAATACCCAGATCAAACTTTCCTGCTATAGAACAGATCTGTGTTCAAAGCTTGACAAAGACTTTGGTGTAGCCTTCCATATTGACCTTTAAAGCGCTTGCAAACATCACTCTTCTGTAAAAATACTGAGCACTTCCCATCTCAATCATTCTTGGAATATGTACCCAGGCTTCTGTTTCAGAATCATATGGACTGGGACTGGCACGCACACCTAAATAACTAATGACTGTTTATCCAGGTACTAGCAATGCTTTCTGGTTTGTTTTTTTAATTGCAGCCTGTGAAGAGTGTTACTTGGCTTATCTCTTGGCCAAGAGGAGAGTGTGATCAGAACAAGACAGCCAGAGAAATGCATATTTTAGAGCATCAAATAGATAAAAAAATATATATATGCTCTTCCTTCTGAGAGCTGAAAGCCACTCCTGTCCCCAAACTGTGGGTGTGTTTGCTTCTCATTATTAGCAGTCGTTTGAAGGAGAAAATGAACAAGGGAGCTAAACATTTGGGGAGAGACTGCCAAAAGCACAGCAGAGCCCTGGGGTAGGAGGATGTGGATTTAATGCTTGGTGCTGGTTGTGAGAGCATTTTGTACATCTGGTTCAGTTTGTGGACTGGATCCATTTGTGGAGGGGAGCCTTGGCTATTATTGTTTGGTCCCTCTGTCTTATTTTAGCTTCACATTACTCAATGTCTGATTATGTTGGACAATACTCACTGTTGCTGCTGAGAACATTTTGGACGGCAGTGACAAAATGCCAAGGATTATGTCCATATCATTCTATCACGGCTTAGGAAACCTGTGAGAGTGAGCCAAGGCAGGCACTGGATGCTTTGCAGAAGGAGGGGTGCCAGCCTAGGATAAATTAACTAATTTAGTGTCTCCCCTCTTTTCTCCCACCCTGACTGCCTGTATAACAAGGACATGAGCTGGGAGTCCTCAAACCCATTGAGTGATGGTCCCAAGTCTAAAAAATTGTAAGAGGGAAAAGGAAACCTACTTTGATACAGCGAGGTGGGAATTTTGCAGATCCTGTGAATTCTGTCATCATGTTAAGAGCTGAGATCATTACTGGGCATGCTGTTCAGAAAAGCAGGATTTTTGTCCATATTTTCTTTTCAAGTTTATCCAGCCTGTTTTGCAGCTGTGATAACTTGTGGCACAGCACAGTCCAAAGGCTGGCGTGTCTGTGTGTATATATAGGTATAACATCAGTTATTCATGCTTGCTATCTGAATTTTGGGTTGCTGCTTTAAAAAGGGTAGATACCTGAATTTTGGGTTGTTATGTGGACCAAACAAAACCAGACAGAGTATTTGGCACATAAGGAAGTATTATATTTCATTTCATTGTAATGTTTTCAATGGATCCAAAATTCACTAGCTATCCCAAATTCGTAAGTTGTCTTCAATGCTGTTTATCATCTTTTTATCTTAGGTTTATCTGGAACAAGTATCTACATCAACCAAACCAGAGATTTCAGGAGTACTGATTATTTCACCAAGGTTAATATTACCTTACAATAAAACCTGTTCTTTATGGATTCACTTACAGCAATATTGCTCACATATAGGAGATAATACTAAAATCTCTACAAATGTTTTTGTAAGTAACTGAAATTACTGTGACATTTATGGTATTCCTTTTTCTTAGATTAGGGAATGAAGCAGTTACTTAAATTACCTTCAAAGCAAAACTGGAAATTTCCATTCAGGATTGACACTGAAAAAATGAAAGCATAAAGTGCCATTTTGGGTGGTAAAAACTATATTTTATGTATCCCCCATGCCCACTGGCATGTCACTGCAAGGGCTTGAAAACTGGATGTGAGGACACATTGCCTTCTCGTGTCTCTTTGCCCAGCTGAAGACATGACACATGTCACAAGAGGGACGCATGTGCCATTTAGATGTTCAACTCTAGGAGGGACCAGTGCAAGGTTTTCTGCCTCTGTAGACAAAGCCTGAGGCTCTGCCAGTAGCAGGGTGAGCTTAGCATGCAGAGGATAAGGGAAAGGGGTTTGAGATAGTAGCTGAGCTACAGGAGATGTTCCAGACAGACAGAGGTCACCTCTATGTGGAGAAAGCCACCCTGCCCCATCTATTCTCTAAGAACAGCTGGGGAAAAGGAGTGAGGAGCTCCGCAGAGACAGTGGGGCTGGGGGGGAGGTGCACGAGGCTGTAGCAGGCACTGGAACAGAAGCTGTGGATGCCCCATCCCAGGAAGTGCTCAAGGCCAGGTTGGATGGGGCCCTGAGCAACCTGGTCTAGGGGAAGGTGTCCCTGCCCATGGCAAGGGGGTTGTAACTACATGTTCTTTAAGGTACCTTCCAATCCAAGCCATTCTATGATTAGTGAGTGCTCTTTTCCCCCTAGAAAATCCCTCTCCCTCTGCATTCTCCTTTCTTTAGGATATGAGTCTCAGAGCTCATATCTCCTGAAGCTTGCAGACTTGTCACCATCCAACGTTGTATTATCACTCCAGCTCATAGAAGGCAGTCTGCCCTCTCCATTCATCTCGAGAGATGCCTCCTCAACTTCTTGGTGCTCTGAAGGGGGAAAAGAAAAAAAAGATTTAGAAAAAGAAAATACAGAGGACCCTCCCAGAGGAGGAGCTTCAGTTGTTGCCAGAATTAGGTGTGAAGATGGCAGCTGCTGAAAGGTGAGGCGTTTCCTACCCATCTCCACCAGATTTGCAATACCAAGACATAGGGTGAGACTGCTTATCTCATCCCCACCCTTCCAGACATTGAAAGTGCTTATCAAGAACTAATAAAGGACACAGGGCTGATCTCTGGGCAGTGTCTACCTGCCTGTGTTTGAAGTTTCACCTTAAAACACCACCTGTGTCTTTCAATCTTTTTTTTTCTTTTTTTTTTCTTTCTGTTAGCTTCATGAAGTTATGAGGAGTTTAAAAAAAAGTAAAAAAAGAAAACTTGTCTTTGGTACTTAACTCAGCAGTTGAACAAAAGTAGTGTAAAAATACTGCAATAGGTGTTGAGTAAAAATATCTGTTGTGGTAACTATTCTGGGTATAGCTGCTCTTTCATGACAACTCCTTTGAATTATTTCCATGTGGAACAGAGCAGCTCTGACAGCAGCTCTTTTTTAGAGGGAGGCAATTTCCCTTGTATATGACTTGTCAGCTGCTAACTGTGGGTGTGTAAATATAGCTGAAATTTGGAAATAGTGCCGATCTGGCAGGGGTTTTGGGCAGTTATTTATGACTGAATGGATGAGATTTACCAAGTTCAGATTGATGGTAAATGTTGCAGGGCAGGTACATTACCCAAGCTTGTGTTTGTGGAGCACCTTGACAGTTTTATATTGATTTCAAGAATAAAATTCTTCTTTAAACAGCTAAGTGGTGGATAAAATATGTAATTTATGTAATAACTGTAAGAATATTCAGAAGCACCTCACTTTAATTTTATTCCAGTCTTACCGACCTTTTCTTCTCCCTTTGCTTTTGTGCTTGTGTCCTTCTCTCATCATTCTCACATCTCATTTGGGATTTCTCCTCCTCTCACTCCATTTTTCAGCCAAACTCCCACAAGACTTGGGAACCTCCCTCTATACCTCCGGCATCAGTAACCTCATTTGTTTGTGGAGCATCTGCTTTATCTCTGCAGTTCTAACTCAAAAGTTTATTTCTTCTTGCTTAGTTTGTCTTGTGTCATCCAGTGCCATGTTTCTGGTTTGCATTTTGTCTCTGGTCAGCAATCTTTCTGAGTGTATTCCCTTCCTTGACCTGCCTTGGTATGCTCCCAGTGTGTCAGCTTTAAATTTCTGTCTATACAAGGAACAAGAGTCTGCTACAGACAAGTTCCAGGGTCAGCTTTGCCATAAAGCCAGTTGTTTCAAAATAATTTCTAGTTCATGGGACCTTAACTAAGAAAGGTCTTAAGAGCTTTTAGAAGGCTACAAATATGTCTACATCTCTCAGCCTTCTGCAAACTTCCTCTTTGACTGGAAGCTCTCTTCCTGAGAAATCAAATGAAGACATTTGTATCTTGCTTTCAAGGTGTTATCTCCCTCTTGATCTGGCTATTTATGAGATCTTCTCATTCACATAGTCCAGACAGAGTACTATAGAGCTCAAAGCACTTTTTCTGTTGTCATCTCCATGTCCCAAGTACCAGACCTTCTGTTTCCTAAAATTCAAATAAATCCGCTTTATATCCCTCATTGTATCTAAATGTATCAAAATAATAGAAGAACCTCCTCCTCTTTGCAGGAGATTTTCAGATGCTTTTGCTAGTCAAAATTTCACTCCATCACAATATTGCAGAAGGTGCAACAAACTCAAGGAATTATTAGTAAAAGAAATAGGTAAATCAGCAGATGAGAACTTCTTTCAAGAACAACAGCTTGTTTTAGTTGTGTCTAATATGATCTCTAGGACAGAGGATTGTCTTTATTTGTGCTGTGGCTTTGCTGCATACAGCAGCAAGCTTAAATTGAAACTTCAAGTTAGTAATTTAGCTTGAGTTGTCTGAAAGCTGGAATTTTGTATGAGTTCGCATTTCTTGCAGATGTCTGTCACATACAGCAAATGTTGCTGGCTGACTACCCTCAAAAACACTGGGGAAAAAATAAGATCCTTGAAAAAGTGAAATACTAATGACTTACAGCCACTTCATATCTAATAGCTAGTGAATGCACTTCTTGCTTGAGAGGGATGGGAACAGAGAAGCTTGGACTTGGCTTAGTGGTGGGAGGCTTTGTGTTGTTTTTGAAGGAGTACTTGCAAATCCTCGATTTGGTACCTGACTTTTTAAAATGGAGTCAAATCAGTATGTGATGATGACAGAAATAATCGTGTTATTCTGTTTTGACTCAAAATATGTATTGCATTGGACAAAAAATAACAAATTATTCAGAAAATATACTCTAACATGCTCTGCTGGGTTTCAGTGTCTCCAGGGAACTTCATTTTATGACTTTATCAGCTTGCCTTAAAGCCACAGAATATGTGATTCACAATTTCACCATCCTATTAGTTCATGTTTCTGTTTGGAAAGTGAATCAATTTCTGGATCTGATATGTGTATAAACAGCTTCTTTTTCCTTATAGTCTCAAGGGAAATAATGAAATTTCAGAAAATAAAAGTACGCAGGGATATAGATGAATTCTCGTTCTGAAAGCTGAAAGTTAAGATGTATCTAAACATTAGAACTTTAATAAGAATTCAATGATCACTGCTTTACCAGCAATGTGACAATGTGCTCTCTCCCACTTACCAGCTATTTGTACGCACTGTACTTTGGTCACTGAGTGCAGTAACCAGGAAAGAACAAAATACTTGGCAAATTAAATCTAAAGATTTCCACTCCTGCTGTAGAGCAGATAGATCTAATGTACCATTTCATCTTAAACCAAATTATGTACCAGGACATTTAGATACTTATTTCGGAAGACATCAGTGTATAACGTCTGATATCATAAGGACTGAGATGCTTAAATTCCAATTATGAAAAAATCTTTAAACTGAAGGCAGAGATACCTGAACTAAACAGCTCTGTGATATACCTAATCTTTTCCCTCCTCCTGCCTTTCTTTTTGTTCGTTCAAGTATACGTGTGGAACAAGGGCTTTATCAAAAGTCCTTTGAAGTAGATGATAATCTGTCAGCTGTTTTGGCCACTGTTTGGACATCACCTGTATGTTTTGTCTTCGTAAAAAACACTTCAGATGTTTCTTGAGTGTTGACAGAGCATATGATATGCACCATGGAACTGAGACAACTGAGTCTGTTTGACGTTGTTTGTTATCTTCAGCTGTTATCTTCTGCACATTAGTGGAGGTATGTCTTTTGCACAGCATGCTTTTGCAATACCTTCGCCATGAAAGATTTTTGAGGAAAGACATAAATGTTATCTTCAGGACCTAAATGTTGTCTTCAGCTGTCTAAAGTGGATATAAGGAAGATATAACCAGATGTTTCTTGTAAGGGGAACGTGATAGGAGAGGAAATGGACACAAGTTGCAATGTGGGAAACCCCACTTGGATATTACAGGGAAAAATACCCAAGCAGAAACCAAATCACTGTGATGTAGTCAAGCATTAGAGTAGGTTGCACTTGGAGATTTTCAAACCTGACAGTCTTGAGCAACCAGATCTGACTTGGTTAAACCTGGAGCAGGGGATTGCACCGAGTGACTGCCAAAGATGTCCCCCAGCCTATGTTGTTCTGCGCTTCTATGAATTCCGTTCTTTTTATGTAGTTTTCGTCTAGAGGTATTTCGTCTAACACTTAAATAAAGGGGAAATGTTCGGTCTGTTTTCGGAACCTATTGGGTTTGCTCTCATTTACTTACACAAATGAGAAATGGAAAGGTTGCTAAAGAAAGGATTCAGTGAACTGCAAAATCATATACTTCTCTCTGGAACCATGCATTTTATACATTTGGTTTATAATACCCAGTAGAAAACATGTGCTGAGAGCTCACTGCTTTTATGAGCTGAGATATCTGTATCCATGAATAAGATTTATTTGCAGTGTTTTCCTCTCTTTTCTTTTTAATGAACAAAAGAAATAAAAGTATTCCATGGTTGTTTGGAGTATTAAAACATGCCTGCTTTCATGCTGAAAAGAAGAGCAAGTCTAATAAGTGTAATTATCGCCACAGATAGGTCTGCTTTTCCATATAAATATAAGCATCTCTTCTTACTGTTTCTACGTCTACATCTTAGTGGATGCATGTCTTTTGCACACTGTGTTTTTACAATACTTTTGCCCCAGAAGATTTTCCTTGTGAAGTTATTAAAGTCAAGACTTTTAAAAACTCTTGTCAAACACTGAGAATTAGAACTGGTTCTGTTTGAAATACAATTATGTTTTAAGCAATTTTTAATGAAATAACGCAAGTATGCTTTTGCAAATTAAAAAGTTACACATTTCTACTTGATTTTTTTTCTCATTTTTAAGTAGAGAATTTATAAACTTTTTTAAAA
The DNA here is from genome assembly GCA_013397725.1 of Rhagologus leucostigma. NCBI lineage: Eukaryota > Metazoa > Chordata > Aves > Passeriformes > Rhagologus > Rhagologus leucostigma. The sequence continues at coordinate 744,169 of VZTD01005474.1, read as the reverse complement.
GCTGCAACATGAAATATATTATGAACTGAAATTCTGGTCAATAAATTTGGCTTGTTTTAGGGTGGTTAAACAGACTTTCTATGTCAGAATTTCTTACGGCATGGAAGAATGATCTCTTATTTAATACACAATATATTTTATAGTATATTACTGCAAAGAATTGAATATGTTTATGGAATATGTACATATAGAATATGAACATTAGATCTTACATGGATGCTTTTAACTCTGCCTGGCATCTAATCCCCGCACATCCCCTCGCTCCCTGTGCCAGTGGGATGGAGGAGAAGATAAGAAGGGTTAAAGTGAGAAAAACCTGGGCTGAGATAATGGCAGTTTAATAGGTAAAGCAAAAGCCAAGCACACAAACAAAGCAGGACAAAGAATCCATTCACCACTTCCCTTGGGCAGGCAGGTGTTCAGCCATCCCCAAGCAGGGCTCCATCACATGTAATGGTGACTTGGGAAGACAAACTCCATCACTCCAAACATTCCCCACTTCCTTCTCCTTCCCCCAGCTTTATATGCTGAGCATGACACCGGTATGTTACGGGGTTTCCCTTTGGTCAGGTGGTTTCAGCTGTCCTGGCTGTGTCCCCTCCCAGCTCCTTGCACACTCCCAGCCCACTCTACACTGGGGTAAGAGGCAGAAAGGCCCTGCCTCAGTGTCAGCACTGCTCAGCTGTAGCAAACACATCCCTGTGTTACCGTCAACACTGTTCTCAGCACAAGTTCACAACGCAGCCCTCTACCAGCTACTGTGAAGAAAATTAACTCCATCGCAGCCCAAACCAGCTCAAGGGACTTCAATATATCTGTTCTATAATAAAAGTCTGGAAATAGGACAAACATGTCTCATCAAGGAAAATAAGAAAGAGATTAAACTTCCTTAAGTCAGTAGATTCAACTGAGTTGCAGTCAAGACGGACACTCCAGTAGCACTGCTTCTAGATATAAAACAAGCTGTGAATGTGAAGTGAATGAGGGTGAAAAACTTTAACCTGCAAAGGAAGCTCTACATTTTTTTCTAAAGCTAGTTATATCTGAATAAATGTTTCTGTCATTCTCTGAAAAACAGAGTAGAAACTAGCACAGAACTGTGATAGTTTAACATAAATACTGTATGTGGGTTTTTTCTGCCTACCACATCGTCTTAACGGTTACTGCTGAAACATCTGGCTTCATAACTAGTGATTTCTTTTCCTTTTCATTTGGGACATGTCTCGCACAGTTCTGCCTTCCTGGGAAAAAGGAAAGAAATCCTGTGAAAACTGATGTTTCTTGCAAGAAACATGTACAGTAAAGACCAGATGGATTTCATCAGTCTTATTTACTTAGCCAGCAAGGGCTGTTTATCAGCACTTACATATACGGATCATTGTAAGCTTATAAAAGACAATGAAATAATTGCGACCAAATCAGCTAGGTTTCACTCTTACTTTCTGAACATTTGCTTTCTTGGCTACTGAATAAAGCTTTTGAGGAATAAAGCTTTGGCTTCACAAACCAAAATGTATTGTATAGTTTAATGGTAAGCAGCCAAGACTGTAATTTTTGAGAGACCAAAACAATTTGTCTTCTTTCAGGAAAGTTTCCTGAAGCATTTTCATGACAAAAACACTGGTCTTTTATACACAGAGGTTACTCTCGGGCGAGAACTGGTTTAAATTGTATTTAATTTTCAATAGTTTTTCCACTACCTACTTGCTGAGCAAAAAATAGGCACAATTAATCATTGTGCTTAGAAATATCTAATGCCATAAGTATCTATATGCTTTAATCTCCAAGAAACCATTGCAGAGAGTTACAGTATTCTCAAGATATTGCTGTTAGGATAGATGCTGATTGACACTTATTCATTAAGACATAATTGATTTCCAAAAGTAGTGGATTTAGATTCCCTTTTAAAGGCTTCTTTGCCCCGTATTAATGAACAGCAAACTTCAGAAGAGATGCACTGGTGCAAGCTTTTGGTTGCACACAAGCATATGCTCTGTGTGTGTTTAAGTAATGCTTATATAGATGTGTATGCCTCCTGAAGATGCGAGCGTTGTACAAAAGTCAGCAGAGAGAATCTTTACACATGAAGTGCAGACATAAAACAATACCTAGGAAAACATCATCTAATTTAACGCACAGCGTGGCTGGGAAATTACTGTCTAGTAAGTGTTGAGTAAGCTTGCAATGCAGAGCTAAACCCTGCAGAAATGTGTGAAGAGCACTCAGATACAAAATCAAGATAAATATCTCACTTCTATCCCTGGTTTGCTTGTCAGGCTGTCCTCCTTTCCCTTTTCTTTCTGTTATTTTACAAGAAGCATCTGCCTTCTGGAGGATGGGGGAAGTTCAGCTGTAGCAAGTGTGAGGTTTTATCCCCATTTTTCTATTTGCTAGTTCTATGGATCTGATAATCATCTCTCCATTGTCTGGTCACTGCTTTTCTATAGAGTTAAATCGGCTCCACTGCTTGTTCTCCAGCTGCACTGCAGGATGGCAGTGTGTCCTCAGCACACACCTCCTCAGCACACTCATGGCTCAGGAGTACCCTTCCAAGAATACATGCATATAGTGTATTTATACATCTTCTGTGATGTGCCGTGGGATTCCTTCTGGGGTCCACACTGTGGTTTTCAGAAGGAAGACAGCTACTGATTCTTTATTCTGGGGCCACAGTTTCACCATGGTGAGTGGCTGCTGTGGTGTTAGGAGTACTCAGCACACCTTGTCTTGTTAGAGATGAATGCTTTCTAACAAGAAATTACACTGACAGAGAGAAAAATAGTGATTGATGTAAAATGGAGACTTCTAGATTGTAATTGTGCTAGCAAGATATGAGACAAAGCTGAAAGTATAATTTTAAGAGTATTTAATTATGTGGAACAGTAGATTAACCACCACAGTCCTAACTAAACACATATAGAAGAACTCCAAAATATAAATGCTCATTACTGCTAAGTTGCCTCTGCCATCAGTGACTGACTTGGAGATGGGGTGATTGACTTGAAGCTGATTTAAAATGGCTCAATTTACAGACTGAATTTTAAATCTTTTCCAACTGTTGTCCTTTAATGCAGGCGAGGAAAGGTGACTCATCTGTTCAGCGCTGCATGGTTCACTGGGTGGGGAGAAAATGACATATTTTATCTGGTCACTGAGATCTTACTGTGTTGTTTCACTCTGTGTGTAGCAATTAAAGCAAAGTGAATCACTTACTTGACAAATTCAGTCTCTTGTTCTTTCAATGGAGGTATTATTACCTCTAGTTTATATTTGTTTGAATTGCCTGATGGCAGATTTCTCTCATCACCTCAGTTGCTGACAAACTGTAATTAGGTATCCTCATGCATGGTGCTAGATGCAGAAGTTGCAGGGAACCAGTGCAGTTCCTTTACAGTTTGTTTAATTAACTTTGTGTGCTGGATCCAAAAGATTTTGGGAGCCTGGCCTCCCTTGCTTCATCAAGCTGTGTAAATCCCATATCAATTATACCTCCTATTCTGGAAACAAACAGTAGAGCATACAAGCTTTGAATTTGCTTTGCATGACTCTTTGTAGGAAGCAAACATAAAAGGAGCTTGTGTTCAGCCACAATACATTCATTGTTAATTTGAAGTGAGTATTTATAACTTTCTTTTTACTATTAGCCTGACACCATAAGCAATTATAGCAGTATTCAGCTAAATCTGCCCAGTCTGTGCCTGGTCAGAATTTTGTTTCCCTGTGTTTCTAATACATTTCCTACGCACTATTTTGTCTTTAATGCCTTTATAGCTTGTTTATTGGAAACAGGTTTTTAATTATTTTTCAACAGTACTGGAGACCTGATTTAATGAGCAATTGTTAGGTATACTAGGGAGACACATTCACCTGATTAATGTGATAGTTAACTGAGCAACAAAATTGCCTCATGAAGAAGCAGCTGTACACAGAGTCGAAGCAGTAAAAAAGTTTGAGGGAATGTGAAGAAAATCTTTGACAAGAGATAATTTAAAATAGGATACTGAGCAAGTTGGAGGCTAAGTATAGATACAGTGTTAGCTTGCTGGTTGGTTGGTCGGTCTGTTAGTACATGCATGTGTGCACATACATGCCTGTATTTGTTAGGAGACAGCTTATATAGGCTTGACTGAACGATACTGCATTGGAGTGCTGGGATATTCAAGCACTGTAGGAAAAAATGAAGAGGATGGGTCCTTCAGGTGTGTGTTGGAGATGAAATTGTGCTGCAGCCAATGCTTTAATGGCATTCAGTGTTGATGTCCAGCTTCAGTGCTAATGTGTGCTTTTGGAAACAAGTCTGTCCTTTGGGAAATAGGTCTTTTCTCAGAGAGAGGAAGGTAAGAGAAGAAGTTTGATATTCTTCAGTTGGCAGAGCTCACACTGGGGTATTTCTTGTGTCACTGACTTGCTCCTATCAGCAGCACTTATATTCTCAGTTTGGAAGCTTGTGGTCAGCTTAAAGGATCAGACTAACATGATCACAGCAGAATTTTAGTACTAGATAGTTCCACTCATGCATTTCAATAACATCTTCCGTCCTCTTTGCAAGCAGCGTTTGCAAAGGAAGATGACGCCGTGGTAGCCCAGTAGAAACTCATGACTAGATCATCAGGTTTCATTCCTGCAGAGGGCTGTGGCATCCATGGAGAGAACCACAAGGGGATTAGTGGACACAAGGTGCACTGAGGCCAAAAAGTGGCACAGTAGCAGACACATGTAGGAGCGGAGAGCTGCAATAAGAATGCTGGAGGAAACACAGCCCGGCTAATTTCTCTCATGTAGTTCCCAACTTGGCTTGTGTGATGGATATCTCTTTACAAGCCTGAAAATACAGAGTGTTTCAAAGTCATGATATGGTGTAAACCATCCCACTCACAAACTTACTGGACCCCTTACGGCCTAACATAACCCCTCTGGTTTCAAGTTAGGGCTGGTGGCTTTGTGGTCCTGCTCACTCATATACTAGTGAGGGCAGGAACTTTTTTTTCCTAAAGGAAAAGTGAGCTTTTTGTATGGGATGTTGTGTTCTTGTTCTCATGATTTAAACAGGGGAGAGCTGTATAGATTATAAAGAACTCACTCTGGGAAAATGAACTGACTTTCCGTGCAATCACTTTGGGAGCATGGATTAGGGAGAAGACTGATAAGATACTTTGCCAAGATCAAATCTAAGTGAAAGTGGGCTGGACACGTTACTGGGATTATAAGAGATTTGAAGAAAATAGAGAAAAATGAGAAGGCAATTAACATAAACCTATTTGGAAGAGGAAAATGCTCCTATGAGTGTCAAACTCTCTGCCCCACCTTGACTGGTTCAGCTCATCTCTATTGTGACAAGTAACTTCGACAATTCTTTCCAAAACATTTTTACTTCCTTGCTTTGCTAAAATGATGGAAGTAGAAATTGCTTTAATTATGATTTAAATGCTTCTTTCAAAGCTAGGAGGGTTGCTGGTCTGATAGCTGAAGAATCAGAGTAGAATTCAGCAGATCTGGATTAATTTCAAATTCGTGTCACAGCTTTGCTTTCGCAGATTTTTAGTAGGTAACTTTTGGGGTTTTTGTCTGCACCTCATTTTAATCATGTTGTGTGCAAAAAGGAGAGAATGACCCTTATGTTTCACCCGTGCTATCATGCCTTACCAGTTTAGCTGGTGGGATTTCTGGGGCTTTATATGTCTGTGCCTTGAGTCAGCAGTGCTCCAGCCCTCTGGGACAACATCAGCCCTCTGCTTCAAAAGTTTTTGTCTTTCCTGGCTTGAAAGGAAAGTTCCCAGTGATGCTTTGATTTGGGCTGTACTTGCCTTTTGTTATTTTCATATGGCATGGTCTTTAGAGCTGTTTTGTGGAGGACCCATGGTGCTGGAGCCAGGGGGGCGGCTGTGCAGGGTGGCTCCGAGCATGGCAGAGCGCCTTGTTGGAGCCTAAAACAGGCCACAGCTCAACAGATTGAGCACGTGCCTAATCTCTGCCTGCTCAGCAAGCGCTTTAAACATAAACATGTTCCAAAGTGTTCTGCTGTAGATGAGCGATCTCCAAAATGTGCTGATGTGCTCTGCTAGATAAAGATCAGGATTTCTTTCTGGAAGAACTCATTACAGGACCGGCACACTAGCATTGCCTGCATTTTTAGGTAAGAGACTTGACACTTTGCCATTTATGTGGCAGCCAAATTAGACAAAACCAGAGCATACTTTTAAAATTGTTTTCTGGCATATAAATAGAGATTATTTAATGTTATAATTTGCACATGTATTATATTTTAATGTACTCAAACTAAACTATATGATGGCAACCACTCCAGCTAATCTTGTGTTCTTTAATCTTCAAACCCAACAAAAGTCATCAGCTGAACTCAACACTGAGTTGTTGAGTCCAAGTTTTTGGTTGGTTTTTTGTTGGTTTTTTTTGATTGGTTTGTTTTTTGTTTGGTTTTTTGGGGGTTTTTTTGGTTTGTTGTTGTTGTTGTTGTTGTTGTTGTTTTTCAGTTTGGTTTGGTTTTCCTTATTTAAAAAGCAATCAAGGTAAGAGATTTGAAGTGGTAAAGATCAAGTGTTCCAATGCAGTGTTCTCCTATTTTTCATGAAGACCATCCTAAAAAAGTACTGATTTTTTAAAAAATAGCAAATAATATATTATACTGTCACCTTTGGAAACTTTGGAAGTTTAATGTAATTTAACAGCTGGCCATTTATATGTGACTGCAACTTGTCATAAATCTAACACTGTGCAGCTAATAAACAGCAACAGGAAAAGCGGTCAATCCAAAGTACACGCAGTCAAAGCATGCCGGCCTGCGTGTATCAGCTTCTGTATAACCACCTATGGAAAACTGTTGAGCCTGGACTTCTAAAATGCCCAAGACAGGACAGCTTTTGAAGCAAAAGCAGCAGCCAAAGTCTGTAAATACACGCATGTTCATACATATATGCATATATATATATTTACGAAGTGTATGATATGTATTCACACCTGATACAGACGTATGAATGGCAAAAGTGCTGTACGCTTTCCTTCTGAAAAACTGCCTGCCTTAACTGTTGAACCCTCTTCCCTCACCCTTGCCCTCAGACTTACTGGGCACGTTTGCGAAGTTCAGCCCTTCACTAGCTCGCGCTGAAAGGGACATTTGGCATGATTTCCTTCTTTGTAACTGGGGCCCTGTCACTAATTTGCTTGACACAGATATGGTCCTGAGGGGTCCCTTAAAGGGATTTAGATCCCTCCCTTCCACCGTCATCCCTTGTGTTTTGTCCAGGTGCACACTCTGCAACTGTCTCAACAAAGTGGGTTCTTTTGTTTGTTATTTTTTCTTCCCAGGACCCAAGTATTAACACTTCTGGTAGGAGGCATGTAACAGAAATGTATTTGCCAAATGGTGCTGCCTCTTTCTTCGGATATGGGAAAGCATTTTGTTGAAATGGGAAAACCAAATGAATAGAGCCCGCCAGTTCCACACGCCTCCCGTCTGCGAGCGTCCCCACCCTGGGTATGTGGGCTGTGTTACTGACTCAGGGGAATGGGTTTAGAGGAGCCCTTTGTTGAAATATTGGCAGCACATCACTGGACTTGCCGTTGTTGCAGATGGAGCAACTTGCCGAACAGATGGATTCTCAGTTTTCTGAAAGAAAAGGAAGGTACTTGATGTACCACGGTGGGAAAGAAGAGAGGGTATTCCAGGCAGACGGAAAGGCAGGAAAGAAGGCACGTTTTGTGCTTTTTTGGTGCACTTGAAGCCTAGCAATCTCTTTCTGGCAAACTTGGGAAAGCATAAGCACAGCACTCTGTGAGAGGACAAAGGGACTGTAACAGATGTGGAGGAAGTTATTTGCACAGAAGCAATGAAAATGAAGGCTGAGTCTAGGAAAAGGCAGAGTGTATAATTAAGTATTATGTGCTAGGTATGGGAAAGGGCTCCTGCCCTGCTCTATCAGAGGTGCACTCTATTAAGGCACAGGACTAGTGCCAGAAGAGTATAACTGGAGGAGAGAACTGATTAATATTTTAAGGTCTGTCTTGTTGTGGAAGAGGCTAGAGATAAATGTTATCTGCCACTGTGAAGCCGGGAATCCCCGTGTTCCTGCAGTGTGTGCACTGGTTTTGTGATGGCACAGTTTGTACAGTGGCACTGCTCAGATACCGTGTTGCCTCTTTTCTTCGGTAGTTCTTCTTCCCCTCCCCATCTTGTTCATACCTCACTTCCATCTTAATTGTTAGGATAGGATCAGTCCTGTGCAGCACTCAAGAGCCTGTAAATCTGACTTGAAATTATGTCACCTGATCCAATATTTACTGCTAAAATCTTCAGGAAATTGCCAAGTATAGCGTGATAAGGAAACAGCATGAACTGAAAGTAGTGATCATATTTTGGTGTTGTGTGTTAACTCTGTGCAACTTTTCAGTCACTTCACACACACACGCACTAGACTTAGCAGAAATATATTTTATCACAGTATTATTTGTGTTTTAATAACAATGGACTTTTATCTTTATCCCTTAGCTTAATTAGACAATTTCAGCATCTTAGAATGCAGACATTAAAGCTGTTTAGCTATAGTAAGAATGCCGAAGTCCTTGGAAATCCAGATTTTCTGGGAAAAGAATGTGATAATGGGCAAAAATGTTATTTCCAAGTGTGATTCACTGCTGAAAGCAGCTATGCAAAATTATTACTTTCTTAAACAATGGCTTTGACTTTTGTTCATAGTCAGGGTTGTGTCTACAGCAACAGAGATGTCTAAAGTCTTCTCCTGTAACATAATGACCTGGATTATATACCCAGTTTTGCATCACTTGTGCTCCATATTGCAGGACTGAATCCTCAGGGAGGCCCTGAGATAAAATGAACAAGGAATCCCATCACTGAATTTTAGTATGAATATTTTTCAGATTGTTGTGTCTGGATCTCTGCCAAGTCTCAGCCCTATAATAAATTAAGTCCAACCCACACAAAATAAGGAAATTAAAAAAAAAAGGAAAACAACCCAAAAACTTCTACAAGGCAAAAACACTAGGCAGTTTTTATGGGGAAACAAGTGGCCAAGAATAATTTATTGGAAAAGTAATTATCTAAAGAGACAGTGGGCTCTTCTCTCTAATTGGAAATAACGTTTTCCAGCCTTACTAAACACAGTAGAGGAGATCATCATTTTGCTTCACCAACCTGGTTAAATAAATATAAAGTTAAGAAGTTGATTTCCTCTAGTTTTATTTCTCCTTACACCCAATACTGCAATTGAACCCACTTCCCTTTCTCTATAGCAAAATCTAATTTGGCTGCAACAGAACCTGTGAAAATCATGGAGGTGATGAGCCAGGGTCTGCTTTCTGCATTGTATGTCTGTCTTATTTAATCTCTAGTCACCCTCAGATAATAAATATTTCATATGTTGGACAGGTGAAAGGTTTCATTCGGCTGCAGATCTGCTTCCACAGCAACTGGTTCTTGTCATTTGAACAGCTTAAATGTGTTGAAAACAAAGCTTGCTTTCTGTTTTTCTCCACTGTGGTTTTATGTGTAACGTATAATTTGTCTTCTCCCTTCTGTCCCTCCTACAAGCAGATACAGAAAAGCTGACAGCATTAACAAGAAATTCTAAACAATTTATATTCCAAATATATTCTCTCTTCCAGTCAAAATGGGATGAAAAATGCCATTTTATTTGACAATCATAGAGTAAATATCTAGAGATACGAAATTGCCCGGGTTAGCATCTATAAATACTCTGTATGCAAAAAATTCATGCAACCACAGTACTACTTTATGCTTTACTATATTTTTCTCCATTGCTACTGAGTGTTTCCCCAATGTCATTGTCCACCAATTCAGTTAATAGAGTTTGGTTTGGTTTTGGGGTTTTTTGGGGGGAGGGGCAGGCAGTACCCCAGGTCTTTCTCTAAGAAAGGTTTCCTTCTCTAAGAAAAGCTGCTAGCAAAAAGCTGAAGCGAAATATCTGCAACCATATCTGATTTCTGCCAATGTTAGTGCTTGTGACGGATCTTCTGGAACGTGTCTGCTGCATCCTTTACATCTTGCAGCAGAATAAGCTCTTTGGAATCATAGCTTAGCTCATTCTTCCTTTGCACATTTCCGAGCATAGTGGGCAGCTGCTGCCCCTCTTCCTCTCAAGCCATCCCCACATCTGGGCTCTCTGACTACGCTGTGCTCCATGCCCAACTCCACCTCTGTCTGCATACGTGGCTGGTGGCTTCACAAAGCACTTCCCTTGCCTGCCTGCTGAGTCAAGTGGGACTTGGTGCAGTGGTGAAATTTTGACAAGCTCCAAGTAAAGGGATTTTCCCTTTACCATCTCCTGTCAGGCTCAGAGACATTTTTACTTGCATCTGGCCATCTGTGTGGATGTTCCCTTGATGCAGTTATGGCAGAATGGGGGCATTATTTCATAAGGCACACAGCTGTCTTAGGAAATAAGTTGGAGAACACATCCTAGGGTGTGATTGAGGAGTTTTAGGTGTGATGGAGAACTGTGCAATAGGTGGCTTATTTGATCTCTCTGTCCTCTCCTTCTATTTACTGTATGGGTTTCTAGTGACACTGTATTTGGGAAATAGGAGGACGTTCTAGATCATTTTGGAAAAAACTGACATGACATGATGCACAAGTGCTGTTTTGGGTTTAGGGGGAGATGCAAAATGCGTACAGCCTTTGATAGATGTCTGTGTCTGTGCCTGGTAGCTTTGTGGCAGATCCCCCTATTAGAAACAATCGAACTATATCTGACCTTGCAGCCCTCTCCCTTCTGTTTCCAGGCATATAGATTTTAGCCAGCAGGTCTCTGGTTAACCCCTCCTCACTGTTGTTTATTTCCTGCCACTCCACAGACACACCACTGAGCATTAAGTATGTGAATTCAAAGACGCTCCCTCTCTCCTGTACAGTCTTAATAGCAAACAGTCACGAGCTGGGCTTCTCCAGGCAGAATTTCTACCTAAGAAACATAGGTTTCAGGAGTATGCCCTTTCTCTCACCCTTTTCAGCCTGCATTAAAAGCATCCACTTCAAGAAACTACAACTGTGTTTATTCAAGCTTTGGATTTGGAAGCCGTGCCGGGATCCCTGCCACGGCACGCTTGAACCGTGAAACCCAGGTCAGTTCCATTTTTTGGGTTTCATGTACTGGCACTGCGCTGCAGCTGTTTGAGCTACCAGGTCTCTGTGGAAGCAATACTTCTTTTAACATGCAGAAAACATCGTATTTGATTTTATAACCTTACCTCTTGTTTTAGGTTTTGGGTTTTTTTGTACTACTAAACAAAATGTCAGGGTGGCATGTCAGTGAACATAATGCGTTCAAAAAGAATCATGCTGACAGGCTCGAAAACTAAATGCTCTCTTTTAAACAGGCAGGAACAGCTCTGATTTTCCTTCCTGCCCACCAGGCTATACATGGACTTAAGAGGACAGCTGTGCTTAATCTGCCTTTTGCTCTGTCACTGTGACTGCTGGCTTCTTGGGCTGTGGGATATGACTAGTTTCAATCAATGTTCACTGAGGTTGACTTTGTGACTCAAAGGCTACTGACTCAATAGCCCATTAGCTTTGTCAGTGAATCAACCCTTTCTGTCTCTTCAAGCCTTCTGTGGTGTTGAGGATTTTGTGGTTTTTTATATTGCTAGAGAGAAAGATGCTGGTTTGGCTATTGCACTGAATGCAACTGGAGGGGTGTTACTAGGTTGCGTGAGGCACTTTCTGAAAAGGCTCTTTTTGTTAATAATTCTACTCTAGATCTCAGAGTCCAAATTCAACCCAAACAGAGTTTGCATTTCTGAAACTTCATGTGCCTAGTCTTTCACTGCAAGGTGGATTTGCCGAGGGAAAATCAAAGGTAACAAGATTTGGTACCTGCAACGTTTGTTCCCTCCAAATGTCTGTTGGAAAACTCTGTTTAAAAGGCACAGTACTTCTTATTGTCTTCTTATTGGGAAAACATCTGGAGGCAGCAGTGCTTTATGCAAGGAAATTCGTTAGTGTTTGATTGACTGTGGTGTGGTTCTGCATTCCCTTTAATTCCTGTGCCCTGATCCATAGTGATTGTATGCTTTGATGTTGCTAGAGTGCTCTTGGAGTAAGTGCTCCTCTCAGTGAAAGTTATGCTGCTGTCATTTTTTAGCGTTTCATACAATGGGTAAAGACTAACCTGGAGTACACCCAAACATGGGGTTTTCATCACCATGAAGCCTGCAGTTAGAGCCATTGTCCCATTCAGTCACCAAATAAAAGTCTGGAGAGCAAATACCATCTCCAGCTCCATGTCTTCTCTGGCTCTTCTGTGGTATCTTCAGTTACTCGGCTTCTAAGCATGTTTCCCTTCTTTCCAACTTTTCTTCTCTGTGCATTTGTTCCTTGTCTAATTATTTCAGGTCAAGTCTGCAAGAGCTGAGCAAAATGCATTAAAGGTAAAGGTCTGTGATTTTCCTGTGGCAGAAAAATTTGTATGAAAAGATAAATATCTTTTTGGGTATTATATTTGTCTAAGACAATGGGGAGATAAGTTCTGAGTGGCTGAAAATGTTGTAACTGCACCATTAATGTTTAATTACTATTGGCAGCCAAGAAGTGCCTTTCTGGATTAACCAGACACACAGCTTCTGGGATGTGCATAGGTGGCAGAAAGTGATAAAGCTAGTGAAACCGCACCTCTGGGAACATGTAATGGGATCTTTCCTGTGATATGCAAATTATGCTGCCAAGTTGCTGTATAAACAATTCATGGGAGATGTAGTGAGAGGTAGTTAAATAACTGGATCACATATCAAAGATAAAATCCATCACTGGGAATGGAAAAATGTGTTAAAAGAGTGGTTTTGCTTTTAAAAATAAATAAATAATGAACAAAAAAAAATCTTTGCCCAAAGCGTGTAGTTGCACTGAAGAGTAAATAGCAAATGATTTATCACAATTGTTGCAGTTCAGAGTAAACAAGCGTTAAGGAAACCAGTGTGCACAGAGTTTGTGGAAACCAAGACTTTTCCTAGTATAAGTAATCTAGCCAATTATGCTTTTGCTTTTGCTTTTTTTTTTTTTTTTGTAACCAAGAAGAAAAGATTACTTCACAAATATTAATTTGGTTACTTTTCAGGCAGAAGATATGCACTGCTTACTTTGCAGCGATAAAACCAATCCTGTCATTTCTATTCTAAGCATGAGCAAAGATCTCAGGCAGCCCGGCAAAACTTGTTTCGGGGTCATATATAGCCATAGATCAATGGGTGTGAGCAAACCATATTGACAGCAGCAGAAGCTGAGCTCATGCCTTCAGCCTTAGTTTCTAATTTCTGTATTTTACGCTATATGAGGAAAGGATTCCAGATAATAGCACTCCTCTAATAAATCAAAGATTACTCTTTCACAAATGGTACTGAAGCCTTCATTGATTCTCTGTCCAACTTCAGTGTTCTTCCATAGAGGTCAATTCCTGTAGCACTTGTCTTCCCTCAGCCTTTTCCTATATCTACTGTTCATTTAGAATCTGATGTGGCTCAGTTGAAGCACAGTGAGAAGCCTCTGTATCCTTCCTCAGTGGGAGCAGCATCATGTGCTAGAGTCCTAAGGGACCAGCAGCAGAAAATTTAAGAAGGCAGCAGAGAGTATTAAAGCATCATGAGGCAAGGGAAATATTTTTGACCTATGACTTTCTTTTGTTTTGCTATGTAGCAGGAATGATACTCTAGATAGAATTGTACAGTCACAATGAACAGGTCCCACATTCAACAAATGTATTGAATTCTGTTCTATGTTTAATCACCAACAGAAACTATGTCAGATGATCTTCTACAAGGAACAATATCTCCTAATTAACTGTAATTAAGGTATATTATAACTACAGGATATGAAACTAGATGGATCTGCCTCTTGACATTTCATATTTGGATATTTTTTTTCTGCTAAGTCTCTTAATATGCTTCAATTAATGATAACAGAGGCCAGGTCATTCTCAGTGATGGATCTGCATACGTGAATCTTAGTACCACTGAGATGAGATGAAGCATGAATCTTTCCATCATTAAACTCCCCTTAGAAACATGAATGAATTCCAATTAAACTGAATTTACTGGCGCAAATGTTGATTATGAGGAAGCTAAGGGTCAAAACTTGATTGCCTTATCCTGTAAAGTACAAAAACCTGTGCCAGACATGACAGGTAAGTTGGGTAGCTTGTCTGCAGAGTCTTCAGAAGTTCTGTAGCCATTCATAGCAGGTATGGCATCTCTTTTCATTCACTGAGAAATCATACAAAGCTGTTTTGTTTTTGCCCTATTTGAACAAGCAAATTTTTAATTTTAGTGCCCCACAAGGGTTTTATCATCTAGAAAATTATTGCTTCTCTCTCTGCGCTGTGGCAGATACCAAGTCTTCACCAACTGCTAAGCATTTAGAGACCTAATCAGTAGTAAACCTGAGGTATAGTCTTTGTACAGATAGCTTAACAATTAAGACTTTTTAACTATTCCTGAATGAAATTGCCAACTTAAAGAGAGAATTTCCTAGCTCAGGCATTTCTGGCCATGTAATTAAACTAAATACGCTGCTTCCTTGCCTCTAGCCACAGTTGTCCTAAAGAAGATTAACATTACTGAATTTTTACCCAGGCTGAAATCTTGTTTGCACCCTGAAATATGGACCCTGAAGTAACACAACAGTGTGCTACAACTCCATCTGGTGACTCCTCCCAAACTCAGTGATGCTTTGCTGTGTGCCAGTGACGCACTTTGCAGTGTCAGCAATGCACGGGACTCAGGGAGGAGTTCATTATTTCAAAGATGAGCATAGATGAAACCAGTTTTCTGCAGAGTTTACTATGGTGTGTAGATATTTGCCTGAAGTAATCTATTAGATGTCATAAAGCATATGCAATCAGAAGATCTCACATAAAATAGTGGGGAAAAAAGAGATGAAAAGCCTGTTTCCCTTACTATTCCACTGAGCAACTCTATAATGATCAGGACTTAATTTAAGTGATCTACTATATCTGTGATTGCACAATATAATCATGTTCCTGGGATTGTTATTTCTTTCTGCCATTTATTTTTAGCTACCTCAGTTCTCTGCAACTCCTTAAAGAAAATGTTTCTTAGATTTATTTGAATTGTGTTCCCAAGCACAACTGTAATTCACCTTATCTGATTGAGAAATGGCATGATTACAAACCTTTAGTTTTCTTTTAAGATACCAGTAAACATTTTTTTTAAGTCTCATATTTTGCTTGCATCTTATGTGCCCACACTTGCTTGATCACATGCAGGAAATATTTTTGTACTCTGGTGCTATGCATGACTATGAAAGGAGCTGTAGATAGAACAAGATGAGATACAGGCTGTAATTTACACCTGACAGAGTGTGAATTTCATTGCAAATGCTTTTAAAGGAAACTTGCTATTTTCTCCAAATTCAGATAAACAGTGATTCCATAGGAAATTATGATAATTGGTTTTTTTGTTGTTTGTTCCTCTCTGCCTTAGTTTTGATTTTTATGGGGAAAAAGTATTCCTTGACCTAAAGCAATCCTGTGTTATCTGCACAGCCAGATCATGGTCCTATGATGTTGGACATACCCCATAAGCAGAGAACAGCCTGACGAGGCAAGATTAATGAAGTTTGGGATAAAGAAAGTATAATCACACCATGTTATGGGTGGGGGATCAAGGTATAGATGGTTTAAATTACTTGCCAAAGGTGTGTTGCGAGCTATATGAGGAACAGGAATCTCCTGGATCCCTGTCAAGTCTCTTTTTCATTTCTAGAGAACTGAAGACCCCATGTTTGCTTTGGCTCAATTGCAATTTGGATAGTTTGGAAGACATTTGGAGGCAGAGGGGTTCTATTAAGCCTTTCCTACTGAAAGAAATATTAGTAGGCAATTAAAAGAATAACAAATGGGACCCATTCAAAATGCTCCACTTGCTGTTGCTCTGAGCTTCAGGCAAGAAAGTACATAGAGGTCATTTAACCTGACCACTTATATATCAGAGGCCGCTAGTGTCACTCGGGTACTCCTAAATTAAACCATATATTTTAGACAGAAATATAGTGGTCTCACAAAGCTTTTTCTGTCCAGACCGTAAATTCAAAGGACAGGTCTTTGTCCTCTACATATGTCTGCTTTGCACTTCCTGTAGTATCACCTGGATAAACAAGGGCAGTTCATACTCCTGTCAGTTTAATCTCTTGCATCATCACCATTATTTTGATTAATTTGATGCCTCAGAGCTTTAAAGAACAGAGAAACCATTAACAGCATGAGTAGAGGTGGTGCCAAAGAGGACTGGATGCTGACCCTAGCACCCTTTTCTCCTCCTGTGTGCCAGAAGAGCTCTGTGCTGCTTTAGGGAGGGTAGTGAGTGGTGGCCATCAAGCTATACTGGGGAAGCTGATGGAAACTGCTGCACCCCTGAGCCCTCTACATGGGCCATGTCCTCTGCACGTTTATGGGGTGAAGTCAAGATTGAGTCCAAGAGAGCATGGTACATAAATTTTCTGGATGACAATATAAACAAACAAGTCAAAAGCCATCAGATACCATATTCCTAGCTACAGGCCAAATGCTTTATTCATAATGTTGCAGTGAAAGTATTAACATTGCATTTGTTTAAAAAGTAACTAGAGGGCCATTTGTGACCCTTATAATACACATGTGAAGCAGTGCTCTGCTGGTTTACACTGGTTATGTTCTGCTTTATATTTTCCAGAGGGTCAATTTTCAAGGATCTTTACTGCTATCTATGAATATAAGTAACTAATTTACCAAAGTTTCGCAAAGTGGCTTCATGGCTTCCGCTTCATGGTTAAAGGTTCTGCAAATCTTTTGGTCTTGTTGTTGACTTTGGGTTGTTTCTGATTGTATCTTGAAGGCTAGAAATACTGTATTACAATAAAGTAAATACATTATTCTTGTTATTGCCCTTGTTTTTAGAAAATATTTATATAGTGCAGTAAATTGACATTGTACTTTACCAACATAGATAAAGGCAAATTCTCTGCCCTGAAGAGCTTATAATTCAAATAAGAAAAGACAAACAAGTGTACAACACTTCGGAAAATGGTGGGTGAGAGGATTACTAACTACGTGAAAGAGATGGAGGAGCTGCATGAGGAGAGAGGAGGATGATATGATCATCATTATTCCTAGTTTTACAACACAGTGGCACCTTAAAAGCCTCAAATGGGATGAAAGCCTAGCTGCACAAGGTGCTATGCAGAAGCCTGTCAAGGGGGTAGCCGTGTCTCTGTGTCTTAGAGCAGTGCTGCCTTGCTGACATCTCCGTCGAGGGGGTTCCTGGCTAAAGCCAGCATCAGTTCAATTACAGCACAAGGAACGCTGCGTTTCCAGTAGGTTTTAGCTCTGCCTGAGGGAAAATCCACATGATTTCCTGCCCTGAAGAATTATAACTGAAACTGAAGAAAAGAAATGCGCATACAAGAAGACATTTCAGGGAAAGGGGAGTGGAAAGATTGTTGTCTGGGTAAAGGTATGGCAGAACCACCTGAAGGGGAAGGAGGGGTTTTAGCATCATTATGTTCACCATGATCTGCAGCTCTAGCCTCCTCTGTCCTGACCCCCTGACAGCTAGTTACAAGGCAGAAGCATCAAAATAATTTTTGTTGCCTGATCCTAGCTGATACATGCATAGTAGCTGCCGTTCTCCTGATCTGACCTCGTGTTAACTGTGGGATTGCTTCTCCCTCAGTGCCCATAGAGTATGTGATAATCCTAAATTTATGTAACTTACTAGTGATCCCATAAACAACTGTTTAGAAAACAGGCAAAATTCCTGGCTCTGCTTAGCAACTTAATTCAGCCTCTAAGGAAAGCTAATGGGTATGCAGAAGCACAAAGACCCTGGAAGCTCTGCTCCATCCTGTGGGAGGTGGAAAATATTCATTGTTTCCCTCATTTATCTACAGCAAACAACCTCAGAAATCAGAAAGGACAGAGGGAAACTCCCTGTAGCTGTTCTCACTTCCGGTTCAAAAACAGATGCTGTCCCCAAATATGGCAGGAATGATGAAGAAAGCTAGGAGTGGCATTGGCGAGGCTGGTGGGCAGAAACAGGGGACTGTGGTAGCTAAGGGGTGTGTGTGATTTACACTGATCTTTAAAATGGGAATTGCAAGGAGCAAGGAAGTTAAGTGTCTGGTAAAGAAATGGGGCTGGGGAGATAGGATTCATCATTTGGAAGTAGGAAGAAAAGGTCCAGGATGAATTTTTTCCCCAGAGAAAAGGCAGATGAAGGGCACCACAGCTGTTGGAAATGTGTTAGAGTGGGCAGCTCCTACTGTCAAACACTAATAGTTATATGTTGGCAATTCACAGGGGATGGGCAGAAAAATAATCAGAAAGCAAACCATCTCTCTCTGTCTTATAATTTGTATGTATCTATATCTAGGGACATTCTCACGAGTTACTGCAAACCGAGTCGTGCCTTCTGTTCTCCTTCAGCTCACTGTGCCAGAGTTATCAGGCAAAGGACAAGAGTGGGACCCAAGTCCCTCAGGACTGAGTGTCTTGCTGGGATTCATATGGCATGCAGGTAGCAGAGTGACAATTGAGCTCCCAAGGCACAGTTTGCTCAGCCCAGTTCATCTCATCCCATGGATGTCTGACAAAACAGACATTCATATCCAAAACTGCAGCGTAGACTTCCAGCCAGGGGAGTGAGATGTGCACCTCCAAGGTGGGCTTCACTGCCTGGCAAGGTAGGTGTCTGAAACAGGCTGGCGGAAGTATCTGGTTCTCCCCACTGGCAATGACAACAACAGGAAAGCTCAAGCATAGACGTCTGCATTGACAGAAGCTGGGTGAGGTGAATCCCTCTCTTCCCTGATACAACAGCACAGTGTAACAAACAGGAATGTCTCGGCTGCGAAGATATATTTGGGTGAGAGAATGGCCCATGGCAGATTAAGGCAAGAAATGTGCCTACGTTGTAGGGGGAGTGTGGAGTCAACGGATGGAAAAAAAAATGATGCAAAGAAAAGCAAGGAAGAGTATTATGAGGTAAATGGAGAACAGGAGGTATACTAAGAGGGATGGAAGGATTGCAAGATAAATGAGCCCAGGGAGCACACTGGCAATTAAGAGCTTGTGGCTGGAGAAAATATACTGAGTGTGATGTGCTAAAAGGGGATGGCAGCTTTCAGAGTGAGGACAGATATAAGCTGATAGAAGAGATAGCGAGTTTTTCTCTTAAGCAAAATTTATCACCAGAAACCGTGAATTAAAACAAACAAAACAAGCCTAAATCTCTTTTCTAGATTTTCACTTAACAGCCATCACTGAGAGAGTACTTGATGGTATTGCATAAAATTTTGATCAATATGTCTTTAGATTGCTTTAATATTCTGAAAAAATGTGCTCTGCAAACCACCCTTGCACTTAACCAAGGACACTTAGATATCACCTCTTGCCATATTTTGGCCCAGTGATAAAAGCATATTTTGAAAATATGAAAATCGTTCAATTGACAGGTTTGGGGTTTTTTTCACCCTGTGAATGTCTGCCTGAAAAGACAGGCTGCCTTAACTCCAGGAGTTCAATTATACAGACTTTGAAGGAGAAGAAAAATGATAATGAATGCATTTTAGAAACTTCTAAAAAGTCACTTAAAATAGACTTTCCATCCATAATGTTACCATGTGAAACTCAACTGTATCCTGGTCTTCTGGGACTAGGAGACAGAAGTCTGTGCTCATTTGGAAATTCAATAGCAAGTCACCCCTGCCTCTGATGGTCTGTATGACAGAGTCTCTGGGGCTCTGCCACAGACAGGGCTTACCCATCAAGCTGTTCATTTTTTCAGGAGGTGACACGGGAGTGATTTCACTCTAGGTTAGCCAGGAAGCTAAAATACTCTTTCTGAAAGTGTGTCCCAGCTTGCTTTGGTCTCTTTTTTTCCCCTTTTGTCTTAGTTTTTCTTTAAAAAAACTCAACCAAACAACCCTTTGTATTTCAGCTACTTGATGTAGGTTTAGTAAACATGAAGCAAGGACATTGTGTACGGTACAGTGAATGAGAGAAGATATTTGATAAGTGTGGTGCGTTTATATAGATATTCTCTCAAGCCCAAAAAGATAAGAAATAACATGTATAGCCCATATAGAATGACTGCCCCGGTTACTTTATGGCATCAAGAAGGTATTCCAGCACCTCTCATTTCGGTATTCAGCCTTTCAATGAGGTTGCTGAAGTGTGTTTGTTAAAAATCTGCTTTGGATGCTTCCTCTTTTGTCTGAAATGCAGTGGTGTGGGATGTCATGTTTCTAAAGTAGTCGCTGGCCTTTAGTAGAAAGTAGTGTGATAAAAGGCTTGCTATTAAAATATTGCTGTAAATAATTAAAATATTTCAGAATATTTTGTTGTTGTTAAATATAAATGAAGCTAAAATGCAGAATTTAAAGAAAGGATTGTCCTAATTTAGTCAGTAAGTCACTGTTCTTTTAAATGGGAAGCAAGTGAGTCACAATTGCAAGCCATCTTGGCAGGGTAAAAAACAGAGATGCAATCATCAATTCACAACAGTGTTTTGTGTTCAAGGAATAATCAGACCTGTTTTTATCAAGGCTGTGCTGCATTGCTAGCCAGCAACACGGCTTTTTTTTTCCTGTTCCAGATGATTTTGGAACTGCATATGCTTTTTCAGTAAGTAAGCTGGACTTCTATAATGCTTTGCTTAATGTGCCTCCAGATTCTGTTATTTATAGACTCCAGCATAATCAGACTGCAGCTGCTAAAATACACGCAAAACAAAAAGCACATTTGTAACCTGTTAAGACTTTGCTCTGAGATGCCAGTGAAGTCCAGGATTTAACATGAAATATTACCGAGTGACCTTTCAAGGAGCATCGCAAGAGAATACCTGTTTATCTTGGAGACCTTTGTTTTATTTTTCTTTCTCTGTTGAAATCTTTCAGTGTTCTGCCTTCCAAGGGAAGTCTGGCCTTTGTGTGTACCATGTGTTATCTTCAAGAAGCACCGGGACAGCAGATTTAAGTAATGCAGCATCTCAAATGAGCAGTTCTTCCAGAAAATATGTTTTGTAAAAATTGCCTTTGTTGAATATAGAGGGAAACTGTAAATATATTGTGGTTTTTCTCTAAGTGGTGTTAGTCCTATCAGTATGGACATGATTTACTCATTAAGTGTTTTTCAGTGAAAATTGGTGGAAAGGATCTCTTGCAATCGTGGAAAAGCCTACATATTCAGCATACATAGTTAAAAGTGAAAGGTCTTAATGCAGCAGCACGTATTTTATGAGTTTATAAGATGACAATGTAGGTTTTTAGTGGCATAAGATAGAATGAACAAAGGTGTTCTAAATCATTCATAAGACAAAAAATTGGAAAGATTATGTGAGTGAGCACATAACCAGAGCCTCCATTTAGGCTCTAAGGGAGCTTATCTTCCCTAGCTTGTGCCTAATGAAGCTGTTTTCTTAAGGAAAGTGCTAGTTCTGGCAGAATTAATCTTTGCTTTCAAAGGCCTCCTGTAAGAGGGAGATGTGACAGAAAAATCCATGTAAACAGGGTGACTTTGGAGATGCTGGAAACCAGCTGGCCTTTCCAGTAGAGCTGCAGGGAGGTGAAGCATACAGTAAATGCATAAGTTAGGATCCCCTCCCGAAAAAAAAGATTTTGTTCCAAAAGTGTTCTGGTACTTGATGTAATTTTTTACTTGCTGTAGTAAATGCCTTTTTTGCAAATTGTTGCAAGAAACGTGTTTTCCTTCAATTTGTTTTGAATTTCCAAATTTAGGTGAGGTTTTCTAGGTGTTAGCATACCATTAACCATCCAAAACCATGCCTCTTCTTGTAACACTGCATATGCAATACTATAAAAAATATTGTTAAAAGCCATCTTTGGAATCACATTGGAGATGCTCTTTTTTTCATGTAGGCTAGGTAGGATGGCTATGGCACAAAAATATCATTTTCGTTGTTGCTACCCCCATCTTTCTTCTTCATCATAAGATGGTCAAAAAGAAATGAACAGTGACTTACAGCATATCCTTGTCTAGCTTTTCTTCCTATTTCTCCCTTCTTTACTGAGGGTCCTGTATGCAGCTGGAGAAACAAAAACACTGGGAAGAACCAGCGCAAAACGCTTGATATGTTTTAGAAGACAGCTGGAGGGAGCCTGATAAATGACCTGTACTTTGGCAGGTCAGGTAGTGTGTGACCAACCTAATGACCACTGTCCTATGAATCACAGTGAGCAGTAACAAACACTTAGAAATTGCCATTCTTTAAAGAACTGGAAAACTCACCTAGATGTAACAGTTCACAAGATTCCAAATTGCTCCTTCCCATCTGTGTTTCCTCAAGAATCACCACCAACAGCATTTAATGACTTTGTGACTTGTACTCCCAGGTTTCAAAAGGTTGATGCCATCAGTCTTTTCCTTGAAGGATTTAGTGATCACAAAAATTAGACAAAGAGCTGCAATGACTGAAGGTCACTCAGCAGGTCGGTGTCAGAGTTGGGCAGAGAACCTCCTCCTTGCATCCCAGGGCTGGTCGCTGACCGGGCACTCCACAGAGCCTCGTTACAATGGTGCATTTAATCAGCTTCACTCTGTGTTGTAACTCACTGCGGTGTTATGGATATCTAAAGGGTAGGGTTTTAACTTCACAATCTGCTGTTATTGAATTAGTTTTATGTTGTGTTAATTTCTTTGTCTCATGGCATTCATTGCCTGTGATAATTGATGCACAATATATAACCGACTTCTGTATTCATTTGGGTAACTGCATATAATTGCCTGTTATAAAATATGTGCACTAAGTACAATCTGCTATGACTGCTATGACTGAGAAGTGCTCATTGGTATGGACTTGAGGGTGCTTTATCTTCCTGACAACCTGTCTGAGCGAAGTCTAAATATCTGTTGCAATTCACTGTCCGAGGACCGGTACTTGCGTTGCGTCTGCAAAAAGAGAGACCACCAAAAGTATAACGTGAAATTGCTTTACAAAATGTTTGGCATCAAAATTTTGTTAATCAGAAGTTCTCAAATCAGGAAGTTTTTATTAATGTCACTGCCTCTCCCAAACATCAAGGCATAGCAGGGCCCAGAATATTTTATGCATTCCCTCCTGTAAATCAGGATTATAGCTTTATTTGCTTCTGAAGTTACTCCCCTGGAGTAGAGCTACTCCCATGCACAGATGTTTATAAAAACAGATTTCTTTTACATATATCTTCAGGTCATTAATGCCCAGAGGAGTATTAGTGAATTGTAAATCAGGAATGCTCTCTAAAGGTGTGATGTCAGTGAAATGGTGTTGGTTAATGTCTGCTTAGGTTACACAAGATCCCTGCATAAGCTTACACTTTCTTGCTGGTTTAACCAGTAACACTGATTCAATTTATTATTAAGAAAGCAAGAATCTTTGCTAGTAGATATATTCCTCATCAAACTTAGGATCTTGCTTTTTATGTGACTTAGACAGTGGGTTTGTTTCTTTTCCTTGCTTGTTTTGTTTCCAGTGTCATGAAGGGTATAATAGTGCAGTGTCTGAACTATACAAAGAAATGCTGAAATTTGCCCAAAGCTCATTTTATTTTAAGCATTTATGAAACTTTCTCTATACAAATTTTCAGAAGTTTTTAAACAAAAGCTAATGTTTGAGTATAAATCAGGTGTTAAATGCCTGTGAGACTATTTTAGCCATATTATGTTGCTTTGTGTTAACATAACCACTGACTTGTCACTAGAGGAGGGGATGTTCACAATTAATATTTTTCTTTTTAAAAGAGCTAGTTTCTACAATCTGTGTCCTTCAGGATGGAGCATTAGTTCTGCCTACAGCTTACTGCAAATTATGCAGTGTTCATAGGTTCGTTTATGCTTGTTATTCAGCTCTCTTCCACTGACAAAATAGCCTGCAGCTGTTCTTGGTTAGATAGAACTAGTTCCACTTTAGGCTCCTCACGTTCTCTTTTATGGCTTTTCCCCTGGTTCACCCTGCACTGCACCCAGGTACTTTTGATAAAACAGTAGACTTGATGGTCAGAGAGAAAGCAAAGCTGCCCAAAGGTAGGGTGGGCTATGAGAGTGTGTTTCAAGCAGACTTCTGCATCATATTGGGCAGATCTGGTGGTATAGTACAAGATGAGTTTCACCAATTTAACCCACTTATTCCGCTTTCTTTCATATTCGTGGTTTTATGTTCTTCCTCTGCAAGGACTTTAGCAAATACTTGTAAATAATTCATGAAAGTATACCAGAGTTTGAAATATGCGAACAACACGTCAGAAGGCAAACACCAAAAAGTCATTCCCAGTAGGCTGAGGTGCACTGGGCTAGCCCAGTGTCTGATCCTGCATTTCTGGCAGAACTGGTGCAACTGCAGTGTGTGTTTGGGCAGAAGAGTGTGTAGCATTCAGCAGCAGACCTGGGTATGTCACCTGGTACACATTTCACCAAGCAGTAAAACATGGGTGAGGGGGATGGCAGAGAGAGTCCAACACCCATTTTCTACCTACTATGCCTATCTGAGATGCCTTTGCCCCAAAACCATGGGGCAGTACCTCCTTCCTCCCCATTAGTGGTGATGTATTATGGGGACGAACAAGTAGCACACGGCAAGGTATGAAGAGGCATTTCATCACCGTTGGTTTTTAAATGCTCCTTTCTTCATCAAGACAACAAGACTGCTGGTCAGGGGAAGAAGTGAACCACTCTCATCTGGGCTACTCAGCATATATTTGTAAATCAGGATTGATTTGGCAATGATTCATAAAGAGCAAGGAGGGCTGTACTGCGTGAGAAATAAATTATTGACAAGGGATAATTCAGCCAGCCCTAACCTCAAAATAGACGTTTGTGGTCAGAAGTTTATAGCCTCAGTGGAAAGGGCTAAGTATGAGTTTAAAGAGCCGAACAGGAGACACCCAGTTTTTAAAAACTTGACATAAATCTTGGCTGCCTTGCCATATGTTAGTCACATTCCCTGCAGAGGACGTCCATTCAATGTTTGTTTGGTGTTTATAGATGTTGTTTAAAAGCTAGTTTTATGATAAAAGTATTTCATGTTATGTATAATGAATAGTGGGGATCAAATAAGAACTGTAATTGCAAATTCAAATATTAAGGGTTGATAAATATTGACTTTTAAATAGACCCACAGTAGATTTGAACAAAATGCTTTTTAGTCTAGTATACCGGTTATTTGTAAATTACAACATACAAAAAAATGGAGAGCATTGTCTGAGCCTGGCTCTTTCTTCGTTTTTACAGCCATTGATTTGGTTACGTTCCTATGATTTGTACAGTGTCATGGAACTAAAGCATAAAACTTTCTGGCTCGTACTTTATGCACATCAAATGAAAACAGAAAAGTGTGGGAGGTACTAAGCTAAAATATAGTGTAATTATGTTAATTGTGTCTTTTCTAAAGGTGAATCCTTAGGCTTTGCATGTTGGAAACCTCTTAATTACGGTTGTTCAAGTAGTTTTTAAAAGTCAGCACAGCTATTCTAGGGCTGAACAAGTCACCGAAATACACCTGCACAGCACTAATGACCTCCCTGAACACTTGTAAGCTCCTGGTCAGTTGCTGGCTCCTGGTACCCAACACCCTGGATCAAACTCGTTAGGCTACTGGACAGCCAAAAAAAATTAACGTGGTCCTCCTTTACCCACAGTCCCATGTACCTGATGCACAAAGACTAACTTGGGTGTGTGTATGTGATCATCCTCAGCCCAGCATTTTCTGTCCCTGCTAGTAAGTGCTGGGAGCTCACAGACATTGCTCACACCACTTGCCTGTCACCTGTTCACCCTCCTTTCCAATGAGCAATGCGCTAGTGTGGTGAGCCTCCCAAACAACAGCAGCAACAGCCAAGTTGCCCTTATGTAAAATTCATGGTCTGACAGACACCTGATGAGAGCAATGTGTTTTAGCTAGAAAGAGATACTGCACTTTTGCTTTAAGGTAACTAACCTCTGTGAGCCAAGAGTGCAGTGTTGGTTGAGGAGCAGGCATCATCCTCAGCTTTGTTAGGTTTTCTTTTCCGCATCTCTGAAGGCTCCATTCTGTAAGTCGTTGCATAGTATTTTCTTTTCGCTTTCCATCTCAGAGCAGACGACTGCTTCCTTGAAACTTGCAACATCAGTTAATTGTTAACAGTTTAAAAAAAAAAAATCGTATTCATCCCTTAATATGTTCTTTCAGCTGATGCCTTCGTGCTGAGGAGGCTGTGTAGCTACTGATAAGACCTAATTTGTGAAGGGCTTTTCAGCGGTCTGACAGGTTCATACGTGGTACTGTTTGTTCAGCAGGCAAGGATGAGTGTTTGCTGGAATGCCTCTACAGAGGCTCTGAAATGTGTGCGCACAGGCTGGGGCTGGTGATCTGGAGGGAGTGGGCAGGAGCTTCGAGTGCCTTCCAAAGCAGTCGGTCCATTGTTGTGTTCTGACTGTGGCATTTGTAGTTGATTTCCATCTTTTCTCTTTCAGAGCCTAATGAGCTGTGTGTGGGCCCTGTGCTTGGTGATATCCCATCTCAAGATGCTGCTAATACAGTAGCTAATTATTCCTAGCTGAAGAAGTCTAACAGAAGAAAAAGGATCTGGGGAAAAGCAATGGCTGCCGGTAAATATCTCAGGTCTGCAAAGGCCGTAAGAAAATAGCCGGAAAGAGCTGATTTCAGGTGTGATTGGGGAGGGGAGAAACAAAAATGTGAGATCACACCTTGTGTCTGGTGTTTCAGTATCAGAAAGGTACCATCCCTTAACTTCCCCATCGAGGGAAGATCCATACCTGGGCTCAGTCTATTTTGATCATATTCATGATATTTCTCTTTTGGTTTTAGAACAAAACTTGGTATTTCCTACAGCGAATGGATTTTGTTTGATATCTTCTTAGGGGATAATGTATTCTTAAATCTTTTACAAAATAAAAAATTGCACCTTATGTAAAACAGGTCTTTCCTTGGGGTGTGTTTGGTTCTCACAGGTTTCAGGCAAGTTCCACAACTATTTATGTGTCATTAAGTTACATCAGAGTGTTGCAGGGCAGTTCATTCGGTTGGGAGAGGCCTCATAAGGTCTCCAATCCAACCTCCTGTTTAAAGCAGGGCCAGGGATAGGGTCAGACCAGCTGTTCAGAGCTTTATCGAGTTGTGTCTTGAAAGGTACCAGGGATGATGACTGCACAGCCTGTTCCACTGCATGACTATCCTCATGGTGAAATAGTTTTCTCTTTTTCTTGTACCATTTTATGTGTGTTGAATGTTTCCAATATCTTTATGCTCTATTATACAATACCAAGAACTATTAGCGATAATCTAAAGATGAATGATAATTAAGAAACAAAACAAACCCAAAATAAACAGTGGTTACGATACCTCATTTTCACTGAAGGTTTTGGTTAAAACTTGTGATGCATTGGCTTTTCTACTTACAGCATGTTTATTTTCTTGCAGCAGCTGATGGTTTGGGAAGTATAGCTATAGATACCACACAGCTTAACATGTCAGTCACTGATCCCACGGCTTGGGCTACAGCTATGAATAATCTGGGGATGGTTCCAGTAGGACTAGCAGGACAACAGCTTGTGACAGGTAAGATTTTTCTTTTTTAAAAAAATATCTCTTGCACCAGTCATGAATTCTTTGTGTCCTTTTAAAAATATATGGAATGTTTTCTGAGGATATTATATTTTTATGTTCTGAAAACATCACCTATGATTAATATTGCATACTGTATATTAGTCTCTTCTTGTAGTAGGTATAAAATCCATATTTTATTTTAACCTTGTGAAAAACTAAAACTCTTGGGGGAAATTGAACAGCTAAACCATCAGTCCTTATGCTGGGTCAAGACCAGGAGGCAAGTCATGTAAGAGGAACATGTGCTTTTGTTTCTCTGTTCAAGCAGGATGTCCTGAGGTTCTACCAAGGAATACCCTGGCCTGAGAACTCTTGACTGGAGATTTTGGAGTTAGGTTAATTGGGCAGAAAATCATGAAGCCTGTCCAGTTCCTATGCTCAGTTGACATTAGTGAAGTGAAGCTTTCCTGTCAGGTGTATGCTTATTTACTTTCTGACTGGTTCCATAAATTGAATGTCAAGAGATTGTTCTTGTTAGATTTTGTCATTTCATTTCCGAATCATAGTTTGCGAGAGTGTTGTAAGGAATCACTTATTCTAACACCCACAAAAATGGTATTTTGAAACCAGCAATATTTTACAGACAAGACTGGACATAGCAGACCTCATTGTCAACAGTAGAGGCCGAATTAGTTGAAAGTATTAAAACTTCTTTGCTCCTGTGATGTAGAGAAGAATTATTCATATATGGGTGGGTGCCCTGTAGACACAAGCCACATGCTCGGCATATGACAGATTCCCTCTGGAAGCTGCACTGCCACTTCAGCTTGAGAAGAGCTGTGCAATATCTGTATCAGAGCAGCATCCTGTCACGTCTGTGCCTGTCCACGTAGACGTGGATGCAGTGAGCCAGGTCATGATGTAAATCACTCTGCTTGCCTCACCAGGGATGCCTGATGCTTAATTTTGTCCAAATATGCCCCCTCCTGATACTGGAACTGAGTGGAGCTGTGCCAGTTCACAGCTGATGGTCTGGCTCAGAATTACCTGTTTTACAGGCTGATACACTAAGCTGCAAGAAAGCTGATTTATAATGAATCAGTCTCAAGCAGAGAGTTGAGCTGGTGGAGGCTGTGAACTGATTGGTGATCTCTGGCTTTAACCCCATGCTCCTGATTAAAAGAAACAAGCAAAGCCATCCACTTCTTGGGATCCAATTCTTTTCAATGCTTCTGTCAATGACCTGGAGGCAGGAGCTGAGTCCACGCTAAGTTTACTGATGATACTAAATAAAGAGAAGCTGTTGATTCTCTTGAGGGTAGATTGGCCTAATAAGGAGTCTGGATAGATTACAGGGCTGGCCAATCACCAATTGTATGATATTTAATCAGGACAAACGCCAGATTCTGCACCTGGGACCATGTAATCCTGAATGTATGAGTGGACTGGGAGAGAATAGGCTGGAATGCAGCCCTGCAGAAAGAATCTGGTGGGTTTTGTTGATGGGAAGCTCAGTATCAGTCAATAATGTGTCCTGGTGGCCAAAATGGACGTGGGTTCCATTAGGCACAATATAACTAACCAGTCAAAAGAAGTGTTTATCCTACTTTGCTCAGCTATGGTGCAGCCTCACCCTGAGAGCTGTGTGTGGTAAGAGTCATATGAAAAATATGGAAGTGTGTTCAAGGAAAGGCAACAAAGATGATGAAAGAGACTAGAGGGCAAGACTTGTGAGGGGCAGCTAGGATACTAGGTTTGTTCAGCTTAGAGAAGAGGAGGCTGAGGAGTTGCTGTCTACAGCTTCCTAATGAAGGTGAATGCAGAGGGTGATGCTGATCTCTTCTCTTTGGTGTCCGGTGATAGGATGTGAGGGAATGACTTAAAGCTGCATCAGAGAATGTTCAGATTTGTTATGAGAAAAAACTTCTTCTCTGTGAGGGTGGTCAAGCACAGGGACAAGCTACTCAGGGAAGTGGTCATGGCCCGTTGTTCAAGAAGCATTTGGACAACACTCTTGGATACATGCTTTAACTTGTACCATGTGGAGTTAGAAGCTGGACTTGATGATCGTTGTGAGTTCCTTCAAACTCAGAACATTTAGTGAATCTATCTGCTAGTGGGGAAACAACTTTTTCCATTTTTGGGTGGGGATTTTCCTGCAGGTGTTGTGCTCAATTTTAACGTGATTACCTCTAACCTGAAAATAGTTACGTGTCAAAATCAGCTTCTGCTGCTTTCATTTATAAGCATCTTAGTTTGCATATGTTGTGGAGGTTTGCCTGCCTTTTTGTCTTGCTCTATTCTGCCTCTTCAGTTTCAGTGTAAATTTTGTCCTCAGATGTGCTGTGAAATCCCTACATGGTAGCCTCATCTCAGGTGCAATGCTTTTGCCCACAAGGGAGGATCTGCAGGGTTTTATACCATTGACAGCCCCCTGCTGTAATTTCCATAATTATGTGTATCACGTATTGTAAAGGTGTTGTACAAGTCAGTTCATATTTGTTCAGCATTTTCAATATATGATAGATGCCATAAGTAATAAATATTAATTACTGAAGTGCTGCCTGATTTCTCTACAGGTGCAGAATAACTTCTTTTCTTTCATTTTGGTTTTCTTTTTTGAGACTCCTTTGTATTTTCAAGGTAAATAGATGCTTTGAGGTTTCGTTATATTTCCTTAAGATTCGTAAGTTTTTGACACATTTTCTTTATGGCAGATCCATAACAGCAAAACTTCAGTTTGCCATGGAAATACAGATTTATCTGTTCTAATATATTTACTGCATCTGTGTTTGTGAGGGTTTGCATCCTTATATTCAACCAAGCATCTAAATAGTCACTAGCCATTTCTGGCTTTTTTCATTTTTTTGCTATTAATCCTAGTAATGAACTCAGCTTTGTCAGCAGTCACATACTGCTTTTGCTACTGTCATCTGTTACATTTCTCTGAGATGAAAATGACACAACCATGTCACAGTGCTAACTATTTTTCCATCTTTAAAATTTTATGTTATTCTTTTTTATACTTTTTTCCCAGCCTTGCTGATAGCTAGGAAAGCAGCGAGTACTTTAGATTAACCTTGGAGAGACTGTGATCTTCAATGGATATCTTTACATAACCTGCCATAGTCTGAAATCTGGTGTGTGGTATTCACCTGTGTCCTGACATATCTCTTGGTCCTCTGGTCTATCAGTGCTCAAAGGACTTACGCATTCATGGACTTTCCTTCCCCAGACTGACCAGTTCCTGACTGCTGTGCAGGGCATTTTTATTCCCATATGTATAGAGCCCGTATGAACTACTAAGTGTTTTTAGAGGTTTCCCACGACTTTTTTTCCCCAGCAGTTCTTAACTTAGCTGCTGCATAACACGCTGGGATGCCTGCCTTGTAACAGTTATGCTCCCCAGTTTGCAATCTGTGAAGCTCTTGTCTAGCTTGAGAGTTTGTTAAAATGACAACGAAAGCTTCCGCAACATCTGGCCAATACTCTTCTCACAGCCTGGGATGACGGCTGTCTGATCTTGGTAACTAATCAATTTTAAGCACTGCTAACCTTTTAATACCAGTTTAGGTGATATCTGCACTCTATTTAATTCCTTATCTCCCTGTGCTGTAAAATTGGATTTTTGATTTGGGCAAATGTCAGAACTTTTCATTTGTAAAGATGGGTTCCTGTTAATAGTTATGTAATATCTCTCATGTGTCTACATATTTTGCTTACACTTACTGTTATGTGGAAA
The DNA here is from genome assembly GCA_013397725.1 of Rhagologus leucostigma. Classification (NCBI taxonomy): domain Eukaryota; kingdom Metazoa; phylum Chordata; class Aves; order Passeriformes; genus Rhagologus; species Rhagologus leucostigma. The sequence continues at coordinate 712,857 of VZTD01005474.1, read as the reverse complement.
GCTTACTTTTTTCCATATATTTGGCTGCTGCATTACGTATACACTACTATATGCATTTATACATTATACATACATAATTCATACAATAAACTGTAGTTTAATAATACATTAGTTAAAGTGTTAAAAATTGATGTCGAATACTTATGGCTGAAAAGTATTTTCAGTCTAAATTTCCTCTCTCAGCAGGTTATAATGTCTATAAAAAAAATTACCTTTTAGGCTGAGTTTTCTCATGGTTGCTTTTAGCCCAGAGGAAAAAAAGATCTGGAAAAGTTGGAGGAAATCTGTTAAACTGCTTTCGAATTATCCAGGCCTTAAAATTGCTGTTTTCTGTGCTTTGAGACTTTGAGAAAAATGGCCAGGTGAGAGGGGAAGGTTAGTTTATAGTTCGTCTTTTTGAGAACTAAATCCTCTTTTTGCACTCAGCAGCTCTGATTCAAGCACATCTTTCAAGTACATTCAAGTCTGCTGTTTTGTTAGATTTTAGGACTAGAAAAAAATACTTGGTGACCGAGGCCAACTAAGAATGTTTTATTTTGCTTTTACACTGGTACTTTTTAAAGGAAATTTTGACATTCCTGAATTTAGTGTTCTTGCGCTTTCATTTGTTTCAGCAAATGCCATCAGGTCACCTGTTTTCTAAATGAAGATATTCTGCTGAGAAAATTATTTACTTCTCTGGTTCACTTCAGTTCTCCTTTCACTAATTAACCAGTGCTCTGAGAAACATGAAGCAATTTTGAGGCACTTTCCTCCAGATGACCTAAACATTTGTGAGTCAAAAATGGTGTATGTCAAAAAGTTCCCCAGTACGAATGAACCTGAAGAGTGGTACACAAGTGGTAATTCATTTAGCCTTTATGTTAAGCTCATGCCCTGTGACGCATATTTGTGCTCTTACAGAGTAAAATAACAAACCACAAGGGCAGACATCCAAGATGAAAGTTACAGGTCTGCCTGGAAGTCAAGGGTATGTCTGAAAATTGATGCCTTCTGCTTATTTACAGAATAATTATTAAGGCACATTGTTCCATAGGAGTCTGGCCAATATGCCTCAACCTCAAGTTACTAACATTTTTGGTGACATCCAGTCTTTTTTTTTTCCTGAAGTTAGTCTTTGACCACTTGTACAAAGTCTTAGTGAAATCAGAGACTAGGAACGTTTGAAGCCTAACATCTTGCTTACCAAAAGATATAGAAAAGAACACCATTTTTGTGGCTTAAGGCATGTATTTTTTAGACGCTGGAGGTTGTGAAATATTAGACACTTACATCAACCTTTCTGTTTTTCTATTTGTCTCTGCTTTCCCTACACACTTGTCTTTTGACCTGATTTCTGTGGAACATAGGAGCTGTCAGTTCCAATCAGGTCACCTCACTCAGGATTGTGCTTTTGACAGTGTTGGGTATCAGATACTTCATAGGGAGAGATCCACAAGGCAAATCAGTGCTGAAGTGCTGCTCTCTCCGATGCGCTCTCCTCTTGATCGTTAATAAATAGAATGAGGTTCTCCAAACTAGAAGTTATCTATCCAAATCAAGTCATAACTCAGGAAAACTTCACTTTTGGAAGCAATGTCTGCTACAGTAAGTAGTTACAATCCTGGAACTGCAACCCCAGACATACTTTTTGATAACAGAAAGGTTTGCGAAATTTTGATGTAGAGACTCTTAAATCTCAAGACACGAGGTTAAACGTCCCTCCCAGAATTTTATTAGCTCAAGGCCTACAAGTGTTTTGAGTCATAATATTCAGACTCTCTTTTTCTTCAGACTGCAGATTGTAACTAAAGGCAATCACTATATTCAGATTCCAGGCATGCTTTATTAATTATTGTTCACTGCAGGTCATCATATGCTGACTAAATTGTAAACATATTCCTCACTGTTCTGCTTATGTACCATTTTTGTAACGTTAATGAAGAAAAATCAAATCAAGTAGAAAATCGAGATATATTTGATTATACTCAGCAGCTCCCCAAAGAAAGACTGTACAGTGCTGAAGGCTTTAAGAAGTCAGCTGGCCAGAAGACTCTGACAACTCTCATGTGTATACCTCTTCTTCTGTGGCCTCTCCATTACTGAAGGCTCAGAGCCACTGGTAGCCATCTGGCAGTCTCATTTCATTCTACCCATGCTATCCTGTTACCTATTAAAGCTTCCTTTTTCTACACTCCATTGCTTAGCATCAGCACTGATCCAGTGTGCTGATGAGTCCATAACTTGAATCATCCAAGAGAATGCCTAACAAAACACAGCTTCCTTTTCTGTAATTAATACTTAACTCCTGCTAATTCATTAGAGTCTATCCACAAAAATTTTTAAGTGAGTCACTTGTATTATGAGATGAAAATAGTCACTTTCTCGAGGAAAAAAATGCTTGAGCATCTATAATTTGTGACTGAATTTTAGCATGCTGCAGATGTAAGATTTGGTGTGCACAGGCAGCTGGCTGAGGCATTCCACGCACTCAGATTCCCCTGCCTGTGAAGTCGGCAGACCACAAAAGCTGAGGAGTTCAGCAGCCCCATGGCACAATAATATTCAGTGTATTTACCCGTATTCTGAATGCTGAACTGGCTTGACGTCTGGCAGTAAAAAAAGATGTCAAAAGTCTTAATAAAATCCACATTTTTCCGTAGGTTTTTCAACCCCCTCAATGTTACAAGGTATCTTCAGAAGGCATCTTTTCAGCTCTTAAGGCTTCCCAATCTGTTTTATGCATTGTGTTTTGTTAACAAGTCGGCCTATGAAGCAAAAGAAATGTAGTAAGGTATGCTCTGAAAAAACATAAATTCTTAATTTTATTTTAGTTCCTTTCTATCTTATTTTATCATCTTCACTGTAAGAACATTTTAGTCAAGAGGAAAAGATATACCGTTCAAATTATCTGAATGACCAGTCAGAATAATTACAGTTGTATGAAACATACTCCAAAGGATTAGTGTTGCACTTACACCCAGATAAAACTAGGTATTTTTATTACCAAGACACAGGAAAACAGCAAGGGTGAAAGAGAATAGGTACTGTGGGAATCCCAGTATGCAGAGCCACTGGGAACATCTCCAAAGTATTATATACTAGTGTAACAAGTAGGTTTTTTTCACTGACCTGAAAAGCGCCTGCAGAGTTAATCACACTTTCTATCATGTGAGTGTTACTCAAGGAGACTTCACACCAGGGGACATTAAAGTGCTAGGAACAAACACAGTCAGTTTACAACAGAAAAAGGAGAGAAAGATTTGATGGCCGGAGGAAATGTGGCAGAAACTCTGAGTGCCTTTTGACACGCTATCAGGGTTAAGTGTGCCTCTTAGGTCATTCAAGTGCCTCCTCTATATTAGACCTTAATTGAGGCCAGGGATGAAGATAATGATTAAAATCTGCTCAGTGCTTGAAGATAAATACTACTTTTTTAACATGGTATGAAGGGCTGAATGTCCCAAATAAACAAGATTCGGAGGTGAGCAGGGCCACATAGAAGGAGGAGCTAAGAGCGAAGCTTGTGTTGTATGTGGAGTGGAGGGTTTTTTAGGAATATAGTATCTCTCCTTCTGCTGTTATACTTCTATCCAAGGCAGTTAACAGTTTAGGAAAACAGACTGATTACTATTTGGCATACTCTTCTTAATGGTCTCAAAATACTGGAGTAAATTTATGATGCAAGCCATACTGTTTGGATGTTTTGGCATTTTGTTTGGGGTTTTTTTAAGTTCCTGACTGTTGGTAATTATACCACCAACAATCTGTTTGGCATGTTCTTATTTGATGTTACAGTAAAGTAACATAAGGAAATATTTTATTTTTGCAGAAGTTTTCCCCATCTTTTATCTTTCTTTGGAAAGCCTCCATTCCTATTATTTTCCATGTGTTTGTTTATTCTAGACGAGAAAGCCCATGTGTAATTATTGAGCATCCCACTCCATAAAGTAAGCCAAGAGGCTGTTGGGAACCATTTGCTACTGACTGTTTACTTCTGTTGGAGCATAGCTTGTCTGCAGAACTTTCCCCTCCAAGGATCCCAGGTTCCATGGGCAACACGGGAAGTCCAGTGTAACCTGGGTGACATACAGTTTGCTGATGGAAAAATGGAGTTATTGTGGATAGAAGTCAATAGAAAGAGCAGACTGACCACCTTAACTAGTCCAAGGCAATGTATGAATGCCAGGTCATATATTTTCAGGGGTGAAAAAGGCTCATTAATGGCAGACTGCTCGAAGGTGGGCGTCTGAGCACAGGGGTGGTGTCTAGGTGGCAGAGCGAAGGCAATGCTACCTGAAGCCCTTAGGCCAAAGCTGTTTACACGTTCTGTAAATGGCCCACAGGGGATGGACACAGCATTCCCAAGAGGACTGTGAGCTCCGTCCACGAAGAGTGTCCTCAGGAGGGCGCAGATGTCACCGCCTGGGGCAGTCCCAGAGCAAATCTTCTTGGGAGTGGAAGACTTGAATATGAATGAATCCCCAGGCAGCCACCCCAAATCAAGGCTATAAAATCCTTTGTTCTTCCCTAGTCAGGCTCGCTCTTTGCCTGCATGGGTTAGGTTGATGCTTAGAGCTTGGCCCCTGGAGAGGAAGCATGAGAAGCTTAATTTTTATGTTTTACCTCGAGGAAAAGGTCATAAGCATGGTTTTCTTTCCTTTCTGCCACCTGTGCTTCAAATGCCCTTTGCTTATTGTATGAGAACTAGGTCTCAAAAAGTGCGTGAAGATGCACATTCAGTTCAAGGCAGGAGTCTGTCTGTGAAATACGAGCAGAACCGCTCAGTGTGGAAAAATGTCTTTTGATGGTCTGCACTGAAGAAGGAAGTTGGTTTTTGGTTAGCCTAATCCCTGGGCATGTGAGTGAGTTTGTAACAGAATACTTCATTAATGTTGACTTCAGTCAGATAAACAATGGATTTGCCACACCTTCTCATGCTCTGGTGGTAACAAATGATGTGCGTGACAGCAGCTCTGAGTAATGTCTCTATAATGGGAAGCAGCTGGTCACTGGAGTAGTTCTGTTAGTGGACGTGGAGGTGAAAGATAATTAATACATACAATATGCTCTAATATGCTGTAGTATAGATTTAGATTGTATTCTGCCCAAATATAAAAGATATTCTGTTACTGTAGCTTCAGAAATTTAATAGCTCCGTTCACGAACAAGAACAGCTTTATCTGTCTTTCCTGGTTTTGCACATTTCTTATTCCAATTTTTCTATTTCTAAAAAATTATTTTCTTGACTCTAGCAGATTTTCTTTTATAAATTATCTCCTCCTCCTGACCACAATGCCTACATTATTTAGTAATTATTTGTTACTTCCATTGAGGAAAGGCTTAGAGATACAGAGCTCTAATAAGTTAAACAATGCCTGAACACTTAAGAGTCAGTCCTGGCCCAAACTGCATATGGTCTGTTTTCTTTCTCTTAGATAAACCAGGTAGGTAAGAGACTGCATGGAAACAATGGGATAATACTGATTGGCATGAAAAGCAGCAGTGATTATGGAGCTGCATGTCTATTATGTAGCTTTTTTTATGGATATCTTGGCACAGCAGTAATATGGCACTAAGTGAAAAAGCAGTTTAACTCTTTTTATCTGATATTCTGAGTCAGGCACTGAAGAACAGGAAAACTATTGTGCACATCAGAAACAGGCCGACAGTTCCTACCTTCTCTTCCTCTTTGACTATGCTGCTGTGATATTTAGAGAAGGATTTGGAAAATGGAAGGAAAAGAGCTTTGGTAGCATTTAGAGAAGAGAGTACCCTGGGAGAAGGTGCAGATGTGCTTAATGTCACCTTTTTCATAAAGATCTAGTAGCACAAGCTGTGTTTCAGAAAAGACATGTCCAGATTGCAGTGAAGGGAGAGGGCAAGTTGTATGCTTCTCCAACACTTTTTCTTCTTTCTGACACAATTGTATTTCAAGTGGTTCATTTCCCTAGCAATAAATGTGGAATATTATAACCGACTGCAGTGTTAAAGTTTTACACTATTTTTAGCTGCATCTGTCAAATGTATTTAACCCTTCTATTGGAAATCTTCTGTTTCAGGTCTTAATCTATACTTGGACTTGCATGACTGAGATCTTTCCAAGAAAAGTCAATGAAACTTTCTTTTCTGGCACCTTTTGATAACAATTTTTGACACTTTAATTATGCATGCTTAATTGAAGCATTTTTGAGACATTGCAGATTTTCCTAAACTTTATTTTCTATAGTAGGCAGTACTATAAATTAATTAAATATTCATTAAAAATAGCAATAAATTCACCAAAACAAGAGGACAAGAAAGAGAAAAGTGACTAGATTTTGTTGTCTTTTAATTCACACTAAATGTGTTTAAACCCAAGCACAGTGCTGCTGTCCTTTAATGTAATAAATGTCACAGCACCCTTTTCTTTCTTTACTGTGTTTTTAATACTTTCGTAACCTCCTAGGACTTAGAGAAAGGCCATGGGTTGTGGACAGAGAGAGCTCAGAAGCTGCACCTGAATTTCAGGACTGTGTGCAGGTAGCAGGGAATGGGAGGAATCTGCAGCTGAGAAGCTGAGTAGCTGATTTAATTAACTGCTTATTATAAATATTGTGGGCCCCTTTATGTTATTAACCAGAATTAGGTATATGAAAAAAAATCAAGTACAAGTTTGTTCTTGCTATTCACCAGCCTCTGTAAACCAAAATCACTCTTCCAGTTTTTCCTACATATGTTGCCTTTTAACTTTGTGTCCTTTTGTTCTGGTCTGTCTAATTACCTCAAGTAGATAATCAAGCTTGATTTTATAATAAACCATAGCTGGCTCAGGCTTGTCATGACTGATTTGTCAACTCCCAAGACTAAAGACTTTCAACCTCAAGACTAAGATCATTTCTGGCTGCAATTCAGGGTATTAATTCTGAACTTTAAAATCTAAATGTGGTTTGGAACACATGTCCCGTGTTCAAAAAGAGAAAACTGACCGCATTTCTGTTGTTTTTTGTTGGTGGTGTTTGAGCAGAATTTAAACTGGAATTAAGATAAAACAAACCCAAACCATCCAATTCTGCAGAAGCAGGCTTGCACGTAACCATCACTACAAAGGTTGAAGGCAAAGTCGCTATTATATATTAAAGGAAGTTACTAGTGGAGTGCCTTCAAAGCAAACATCTGCATCAAGGATCCCAGCACATACTTCCCTATCACTTCAGCACCACCTGATGGGGTGGCATGTGTCTGTACACGTGCGTGCCTTAAAAATGTAAAGGTGTGATGTTAAGGAAACAGATGATAGCTAATGGCTTATATACACCATTTGGTGTCCCTTAGAGACTGCCTCTCTTCTAGTGGTTTACTTCAGCAACTGAGCTCATCGGGGACGTGAGCGCTAACCATCCTTCCAACTATTCATCCAGGAATTTGAGGCCCTGAGTTCTCAGAGGAGCGCTTTTTTACCGCAGCTCTTTTAACAGACAGTTGTGTTCCTACCTCCCTGCTTTCTCATTGCCCCGATCTCTGTTTTTCCATCAACAAAGCAGTGTCATAGATTTGAATGCAATCTCTGTAATGCCACAGATGCCTACTAATGGGTGTGAAGGTCTCAGCTTCCTCAAGTAGTAGTACAGGGACTCTATTATTCCAAGGCTCATGTAACAAACATTATCACACATCTGCATGTTCTAGCCACTCTTCCTGAGTACTTTAATTCTCCCTAATGCTAACAGGCATCAGGTTATGGATCTAGTGGCATTTTTTCAGAGTTTTCTTGTTTGAATTCAAAGACAGTTTGGGTTTTTAGATATTTCCTAAGTTGTTTGCCTTATTCTCGTTCAGTTATTTTGCATTTTCCAATGCGGAACTGCATCTGGCCTCTGTGGGCCGTGTTGCATGAGAGCTACATCTTGCTAGACTTGATTACATGACCTGTTATTTGTTGTGCTTCCAAGATTTGTTTCATCTATAGCCTTGAGATACTCTGTTTAATGCCTCATCCACATATGTATATAGTAAGCATGAACTGAAGATGTCCTCCAGGGGAGTTTTTTATTCCTCACCATGTTTTTATGACCAAAAGATGACAATCTGTAATAGTTTTCTTTTCCAGTTGTGTTATAGATTGAAAATATCAGGAAAGTCCACATTACTTGATGACTGCATAAAAATAGAGTTTACAGGTTTGCAAGTTCTTCCTGCTCTGCAAACTCATTTTGGGATTTAAAGGGTAACAAACCTATTTTTTGCTCTGGCACCAGTAAAAGACAGTAGTAAGATGTTGTTGGGCAAATATTGTTGTTGGAGCCTTGATTGTCCCCCCTGCAGTTTCAGAGATGAACATAGAAAAGAGAGTGATCCCACGGTGAGGTGGAGAGAGCCCCTCCATCAATAATACAGACCAGAATAGGACCCAGTTTCCCTATTCCATTTGTAGAGGTCTGCAGAGCCAGCAGGAATAAGAGGTTGTAATTTTTTTTCCCTTGTGTTAGTAAAATAAAGGAAAATTAATCTGACCATGAAAACCCAGGCTTCATCTGTCTTTTAGATTAGAAAACCTGGGAGACAAGCAAACAAAAAAAGTCTTTTCCATCACATATAATTAACCCCTTCATTTAAAGCCCAGGTCCACTGACAGCCTGTGCTGCCCTGACCTCAGAGACTGTGCCAATAACAAATCAACCTTTGTGAGTGCAAAGATGAGAAGAGAGAGGCATGGGCACAGTAGACTCCTCCAACACAGATCTGCTCACAGAGCAAGGAAGCAAGTGGTGCTCATTTCCAGGAGCAGGCACTACCCCTGCGTGCCTTTTGCATGAAGCAAGATTTGTGGGTAAAACTTATATTGCTTCTTAGACCAATTCATGTAGCTAGAAAAATATGCACCAGCCCTCTGTCTGAGGCAACCAGGGGACTAAAACTTTAATTATAGCAGACAATAAAAAGGTGAATTCAAAGGAAGGAGTAGTTTTTGCAGTACACTATAATTTCCCCCCCTTTATTAATCTTTCTATCTGTCTTAGCCTTACCTATCTAGTCCTTTACAGAATAATCACAGTGTCACCACTTTGCTTTTAATATTCCCTTTGTTTTACAGGTGCCAACCCACTTTTTTGTCTATCTGGTCTAACATATCTAATTATACTCAAAGGATGCTCTCCCTACTCATACTTCACTTCGAAGTTCACTGCTTCTCTGACCTGTACATAGATTTCTCTTTTTTTTTGACTGTACTGACCATAAACCTTGTCCTGATTTTGCTTTTAGACCATTACAGCTACAGAAATAATATTACAAATGTGTGACATTATCCTTAAAGTAGCCCTCCAAATCCAGGCCCGCAGAATAATGGTCAATTTATGGCTGTAAGGAAAAGATCCCTTGTGTAAGAGGCATAGCCATCTTCTAAGGGCAAAGCAACAATTTGAGGTAGTTCTTATACACAGAAGGCTTCTTTATTTCTTTATTCTTGCTTTGTGCCTCTCAGCCATTAATCTCTCCTATGGAAACTTGTCAAATACTTTTGGAAATTGGAACAAATATGCTACTTCCATACTTATTTTTCTTATCATTTATAACCACAATGTCTGAAAAAAAAGCCCCAGCTTCTCTTCCCATGCTCCATATCTTCTAAATCCCTTTTGCCTCATTCAAAATGGACTACTTTTCCATTTCAGTCTGACATATTTTTCGTCTTGTCCCTTTTGCAACAGTTTTCTAGTCAATGGCTTTTGTGAAATTCTCATGTGATGAAGCTCTTCAATGTTTTAACATGTCTGAAAATTTCATCCTTGTCAGTAAATGTCTTGGCTGTATGTTGTCTGTATGCAGAACCACTCAAGAATATAACGGCATCTTTTCTGATGTGGCTTAACCAAAATGAAACTGTTCTAAGCTGCTTCTCTAGTTCACAGTAATTTTTCCACCAAGTCTGAGTCTGAGATTTAATTCCTTTTTGTTGGTGGTGTTTAAAAAGTACTGCAGTAATTTCCCAGTGGTTTCTTTATAGCAAGGAAGTACATGGTTCTGCCTCTCTGTTACTGGATGCACAACAGGAGTGACAAAGAAAGGCCTGTGATGACAGTAGGTTTCTGCCATAGCTTTTGAAAAGAGATAAAAATCTCCTTCAGGGAATGCAGAAATTTCTGCGGGTGGGACAAATCACTCTACGAAATCGTCACCTTTTTCACCTTTTCTAGCTTTTCCATATGAGGAGGTTAAAGACTGCTGTCTGAGATGCTGTGGTTAGACATTGTGGTGTGGGTGATATGAATCTTTCTGCATCTACAGTGAGGGCCCAGATTGGTGTTGTCTTCATTTCATCTGAAAGTGATTTCTACAATAAAGCTGCTGCTTTTTTTCTAGGGGAACAAAGAAATCCCTCACAAAAGAACCTCATCATTCCCTGATATTAGATTAGACCCAAGATGAAAGTAGATTTTTGCTTCAGAACTAGAATTGAATTACAGAAAGGGTTCCTGGATTGTGTCATCTCTGAGTTGTCATGTTGTCGCAAAACAGGGGAAGACGGAGAGAAAAATTCAATTTTCCTGGGATCAGGCTTGCTTTGTAGAGTTTAGATTATATCAGCCTTTGAATTAGGAATGTTGCTGTGGCATGCATGCCCTTGCAAGCCGTTGTGTTCATGGGAAAGTGCAGAAACTCTGCTGAGAAACAGACAGAGGTGGGCAGAGGATGGGTGAGGTTCCTCTTTCCCAAGGACTCCCTGCTGGACCTGTGTGACAAAGCCAGAGGGAACAGGTATAGGCGTGTGGGAAAAATCTGGGCTACCAAATCCAGGCCACAGCGGCTGCTGAGAAGTTGTCAGGGAGGCCCACGAGCTTACTTTGAAGGGCTGTCGTGAGAGACAGCCTGTGCGGTTTGTAGGTAGCAACTTTCAGATTCTGAAGCTGATATTTTGTGTATTTTGTTAATTAAAAACTTGCAAATGATTAATGTTACATGTTAGCAGTGTTGTAGAATGAATGTTTTGTGAGCATGGATAAGCTGAATGTGACTTTAGACATACACTCTGATGGCACTTCTCCACTAATTACATTTACAATTTAGAGCTGTCTGTAAGGTAAAAGAGCCTACTGTGCTGATATTCACTGGCAGAAAAATTTTCAAATCACCTCACCAGCCAGATGTTCTAAACAAGGATTTGACAGTTGGTCCATAAATCAAGTCAAGCGTTTCATCATTGTTCTCTTAGGTGCCTCTTGCATTTAAGCCTGTTTAGCTAAACACATACATTTACTTAAGATGAACTGTAAAAGTAACATCTGGAGATCTTTTCTCTGAAAGAAAATGCCAAAGGGTCTTACAGAAGGATCAAGCACATTTTATAAACCATGGCTGGGATTTTGGAATTCAAGCTGAATAAATGTGCTTTCAGCTTTTAAGGGGATCAAGGGCCAGTATTATTTAAATGTTCTTTTTACTTTCATGGCACTCTGCAGGAAATGTGCTCTCACCAAAGCGTTCTTACATTTCTTATTCCGTAATGAGTTTCTGTTTTCATCCTTGCCACCTGGGACCCTGGCACAGTCCTGCTAGTAGCAGTGGGGTCACACTGGTAGAACTGGATGCAAAGTGCAGTCCAAAATATTTATTTTAGAGTATTCTGCTTTGCAGTAGATTTCCATTGAAGGAGAGTGTCAAAGAAGAAGTTACTGGGTGGTTTACCTTTTTATCTTTACTTGTATCAGTCATCTCTTTTTCATCCCTTTTTTTTTTCTTTTTTTTTTAAGATCTATGAGATTCTTTCTCTCCTGAAGAGGCTTTTTTTATTTCCCCTACCTTTTTTTTTTCTTAGAAAATCATTCTAATAAGTTGTGGTTTGCTGACCTTCAGAATCAGTGTTACTATGCATTTTAGCTTTGCTGAGTATCAGTTTGGTCACTTTGCTTTTTCATATTCAGTTCACAACATGATAGAGAATTCTGCTGAAATTTAACAAGCCCTAGGGAAAAAGACTCAGTCAAGTGAAGCCAGATTTATAAAGTGGCAGATAAAGTGGGAAGGGTTTTCCATTACTTCTGCCATACTGGGTGTTTTTTTGATGGATGGGCTGTATCTCATCTGTGATTTGGAATGGCATCAGTTCATGTTTGGAGGAGTATCATGACCATGACTGTTCATGATAACATAAGACCTATAATCTGGAAATGTTGGAAAAGATGGGGGCAAAATTATTACACATGAATTCCTGGCCTGGTACCATAGTTATTTTGTGATTTAGTTTTCAGGAACACAACTTGTTTCATAATGTGAGACTGGCATTTAATCTGAGAAACCTGACTGTTTTGAGAATTATACAAGGCAGCATGGAGCTGTTTAATTTTTAAGTGACAACAAAACATAAGGATGCTGGCCATAATTCTATCTGAAGTAGTATACTTTCCTGTGAAGCTCAGACATGTACGTTCTTGATTTAAATATCTGGAACTACAGTACATGGTGTGAAACATAAATCTTCTCAGTGCTGGAACCCAGAGACCAAAGGAGCCAGTTGGAAACCTCTGTGAACAGCAAATTTATCGGCTGAGTTAAAAGTCCTCATGCTAGGCTCAGAAGGCACCTTTCGTAACCTTGTCCTTCTGTCCCATTTCAGCAGTGCAAAGAAGCTATAAAGCTGCCTAAAATGTCAAAGGCCAAAACTTCACTGGCGTGGCAAAGGTGGTTAAGAGCTGGCATTACGCAGAGCAGAGTACAGGGCACATGGCCCATTAGGAGCCTTTGTTAAATACCACGGCCCCACAAAACTCAGAACTGTCCCATGGCCACTTCAGCACAAAGCAAAGGATAAAACAGTCACTGGCAGTCCCAGGTGGTAAAAGCCTCTTCTCTAAGCTCCTCTGAATACAGCTGTAGTACAGCTGAGAATATAACCTGCAGAGCTGGTGTGAGAAAAACCCAAGCAAATCTACTGAATCAGCCAGCCAAACCACATGGGCCAAATCCAGATTTTAAGCCATCCACCCCACGCCACCCAACCTGATGGCATGGGCAGTCACTGTCCCTTCTCTCCTCCCCCACCTCTATCTCCCTATATGCCTTTTCTTGTGCCCATTTTAGAACAACAGGGAGAGCTGAGCCTCTTCTGATAGAGAGGAGGGCAAGGGAGGGTAGGTGATATCATCAGCTCTGACACGTTCTCTCTTTGGCTCTGGAGCGTATGCAAAAAGCTGCCATCATCTGCCTGGCCCTCACTGCTTGAAAAGCTGTTTTCTACCTCCCTGGTAAAACTGGTGTTAGGTGGGGAGCTAAACAGCTGGTTCAGAGTGGACTAGATACATCCTGGTCATTATGTATCCTGCTGTAGTCTGAAAAGTTGGTTTCTCTTCAAAACTCCTGCAAAGTGATGTTTCAAATGAAAGGGTCGGCAAGTGAACAAAGCCAAAGTTTCTGAACTTTGCAAATCTCTCCTAGGACCGGCATGAAAGATATTTTTTCCCATAAATGAGGAGAGAGACAAGAATAGCAGGACTTGGGGAAAATTCTGCTTCCTGGCATTGTTGTTTTCTGTGTTCTGTTGCTGGAAAAAATCACAGGCAGAACATATGAGGCAAAACCCAATTAGCTACTCCAGACCTGACAAGCTTTTAGGCTGCTCAGACAGTCTTCTGATTTAACCACTATGATCTTAGCAAGTGTCACAAGGTTAGATTTGCCCTCACCAGCTGAGCTGGAAACCTTGCAGACTGAAGGCAAAGAAAGTAGAAGGCAATTTTAGGTTTCAAGTTATGAAAAGCTGAAACGAATCATTTCTAATGGTAACAATAGCTGAGATCTTTCTGCTTTAACTCTTTCCTTGTTTGCTGAGTAGAGACACAAACATAATCCAGTACATTCATGGAAGATGTAATGCTTTGTGATTTCAGCTGTTAAAGCCAAAAATAGACCTATTTTTCAGAGTATGAGTGAATATAATTTTATTCAAAGGCATAATTTGCCTGAATTTTCAGGTAGAGTTTAAAGAGAATGGCAAATGTTACTGCTCCAATGCAAAGGCTTTTCAATTCTGAAATGCTACATCCTCCCTCAGAACTCTGTAGGGGCTACAGCTGCCGAGACATAACATCAGGTTTTTTTTAATAATGAAATAAAAAAAACAAAGACTTTTCTCTGGCTCCATTTGTGCAGCAGTTGAATTGTTCAGACTAAAATTTTCCAGAGTATTTCTGCCTCAGGCAGATATTCGATGTGTAAAATTTCAGTCCAAACTCTTAATGATTGGCAAAGCTAAAAGCAACTGACAACAGGGTGTTGTAATAGGAAGTGTCAGACGATTTTAATAATAGATGACCCTGCCTCCTGTTCTATCACTTTGAACACTTTTGTTGTCTAAGGTGTATGATGTATTTCTCTGTGTGGTTTTGTCTGCATTTCTTTCTTTCTTTATATTTTAATTCTGATAAGATCTTCATTCAGTTAAGTTTTACATAACGTGTAGTTCCATGGGAGTAATTCTTGTTGCAATTAGGAAGTGTTTCCACCTACCTGTTCTTCATTTATAACCTCTTTAGTTATTTCTCTAAATGTTTCTCAGTTTTGTATCACGTAACAGAGTCCACAGTACCTGTCCACCTCCCTCCTCTATAAAATCCATGAGCTTTGTAGTGCTCCTACACAACTGCCTCTTCTCCCTAGTGAGCAATCCAAGGCTTTTCAGCCATGGTTCCTCTAAGTTCCTTTATAATGTTCCTGATGATTCTCATTGTCCTGTTTTTGCTGCGCTTTTATATTCCTTGGCGAGGATGGAGTGAGTAATATAGAGCATGGTATGGCAGGTGAGAGTCTTGGTTTTCTAAGAGGCTTGCAGTAATTTTCCCATACCTTTTTCTCTTATCTCTTATTCAGGCTAACCTTTAATTGGCTTCCCTGACCCCTTCAGTGCACAGTGCCACACTGCCAGGTCTTTACTGCACAAGCCATTCAGCCTGTCCTCTGCAAAGAGACTCATTTGGGATTTGTTAGCACTGACATCCTTGTGCTCTCCTATTTTCCTTGTCTTTGGTTCCTCTAAAATGCCTTTTATATATAATTTTTTTTCAGGCAATTAGTTCTGTGTCTATTGGATGCTTTGTTGTAACATTACTCTCTCTCTTTTCAATACAATTATTAATATTACCTCCAATCACACCACTCATCTCAGAAAGCATTTGTTAGTTCCTGTTCTTGAATTTCCGTCTCTTTGGCCAGCTTCTGACCTGTATCAATCATGACAAGACCTTGTCTCTCACTTTATGCCTGCACAGTTTCTTTGACAGCCTCTTGGGAAAGACTTTAGCAAAGATTTTTTTCAGTTTTAAATAATTACACACGATTTATTGAGCATTGCTCAATTATGCTTCATTTATTGTACATAGCATTTCGAATACAACTACACCTTTATTCGCAACACATTTGCATGCTGCAAGTGCCTTTATGTTATTTTTGTATTACCTCACTGCTAGAGATTGTAGTTGTACACCTTGTAAAGCAAGACTTAACAAAACCTGTGAAGGAAGTTTGGTTTGGGGTTTCTTTTTCATATTTGAAAAAATATGCTAAAGATATATTAAGAACAATATTATCATATATCCTTGAACTGACAACCAACACTCTGCCAATTTTCATCTTGGAACATACTTTTACAGTTGACATACAAACCTCTGAAAAAAAAAGGATTTCTAATAAAGCTATTGACAGAACCCTAGCTGTGGAAATGTCTGTGGAGAGGCAAAAGAAGCATCTTAATGGGGGTAACATATTGTACCTCACAATTGTTACAAAGGAATTTATTTTCACTAAAAATGGGGTAAAGAATAATTATAATTTGAAAGGAAGTCTGCCTGACATAATTTGGCTTTATCTTTAATTTGGGAAAAAAGATACTTCTTGAAACAATGAATGTATCTTCTACTCTTGGTGTTTGCAAACCTTGCTTGAAAGTATTGTTAGAAAGAGTCGCATGTAGAGTGTTCTGATGGTAAATTGTAAATACTAAGAAGGCCAATTTAATTTCTGAATGGTGGGGTTGATGGCGTGTGAGTGTGAAATTGCTATGCACTTAGTTCACTGCTCTGCAATATTAGCAGCTGAACCTTTGGTACAGGCTGCCAGAAATTACAGATGAAATTTTCCAGCAGCAAGAATTTTAAGTTACAAGTTTTGCACACAACTAATATAATCTAAATTAAAATATGCTATGCACAGGAGATACAAAACCTGGATTCTTCCTTAATTGGAATAAAAGTTGATCTAATTCTGTGCACACTGTGTCTCACTCTGCTTCCTCTAGTATGCTGTTCATTTATAAAACCTTCTGATTTCTTTTCAGACAAGATTTTTCCCTGTTAAACTAAGTAATGAAATATGACATTGTAAGAATGTTGTCAAGATTGCTACTTTCTAAGGTGAAATACAGCCCTTTTTTTTACCCACAATGAAAGACAGCCAAGAGCAATGCCTGTATTTTAAGCTATTTTGGAGGTATAGAGATGCAAGTGTTCTTGGAGAGATTCCTTCCTCCTCCTGCAAGCATTTCATCTTTTTAGTCCCTTTTTTGGTGAAGAACGAGCTGAGAGGTTTGTGTCTGTTAGGAAAGAAAAGCTGTGTTGTGATAAATTCCTTGACAAGACACAAGAGCTCTATACAAATGTTTCAAGTTGTTGTTTGTTTTTTTCTGGTTGATTTGGAAGTTTCTTATTTACTCATCTTATTTTTACGTATTTTCTAGAAGACTCCAGGCAATGCTGTGATTGAGCTAAGCTAATGGCTGGCCAGAGAGCCCCAGCTGTTTTGTATTTGGCCTGGTGTACTCCACATGCTCAGCTCTGGTTTATTATTAGTTGAGGCAGCCATTTCCCCTTGCTGTGAGAGACTGGAGAGATAAGAGTCACTGGGGGCCAGAAGCATTAACCCAGTTCTGTGCACTGCCCTACACAGGTCCCAGAGTATCTTAAAAGGACTTCGGGATGATTGAACCTATCCCAGCTGGCTGCCCCTGGGCTATTTGCCAAAATCAAGGTTTATTAGTCTGCACCGTTCCATTGATAATGGCTCCAGTACTGAGGCCCCAGGGAGGGAGGCTACAGAGCAGCTGGCTACTCTGGCATCTCTAGCTGCTGCTGACCTTCCTTGTACTAGAGAAATGCCCAGATGGTGGAAAGAAGGGTTTTCTGCTCTGTGGGATATGCAGAAGGAATGGAGATGAGCTGAAAAATGTATTCATAATGTTGTAATTATTGTACTTGTGCTGGAAAACTTTATGGTTGTGACCCAGATGTCAAAACACACAGAAATTTCTGTCTAAGTCTGCTAAAAGGCTGAGGTAACAGCTTTCAGACATATGGACTACCCTTATTTACCTTAGCATGATGCACATTCTCCTGACAGTGTTTTAATGTCAAGCCTCTTCTAAACTGGCCAATGGGATAATTACTGTACTCAAATAGCATGAAGAGGAATTGTTTTATTATGAAGTTAGGGGTGTCCCATTTGGGATTTCTCTATCAGCCATGAAGAGTACTTCAGTTACCACCATTGCTGACCATTTGGCCATTGAGTCTGGCTGCCTAAAACAGGCACTTCAGAGAGCTGAGAGGGCCCTCATGCTTACATCATCAAGATCTACAAACAATCCATTGAATTCATAGACAGAAGGGGAATTTGAAACATTGTCTTGAATTGCAACGAATGCCTCAGAATGCCTGTGAAATTTGAGAAGTGGGGAGGTGGCCAAAGGAAGCCTTCAGTAACTAATAGATGTTTCAAAAACTGTAATTCTAAATATTTTTAGCTAAAGCACAATACTACATTCATGAACTTACAAGCTGCAGATCAAGCAATGTTAACCCATGGAAGCTTATAGTGTTTATTTATTTAATATTTTCCCCTTATTTGTTTGTGTTTGAGAACACAGGTGAAATCCCCGGTTTAACAATGGAAAAGATAAAAAAAACCCTCTCCTGTTTAATAAGCAACATACTCCATTTTTGTCTAGCAGACTTTATTACCTTCCCTTCTGGCAGGTCTCTAGCTAAAAACTGAGGGTGTTGCAAATCACCCAAAGCTGAGGGTGTTGCGGGTTATCCAAAGCTGGAGAAGGGAAGGATGACTGAGAATTGTGACTAAATTCCACAGTCTTTTTTGCCTTTCTTCCTCTTTTGAATGTGGAAGGAATAATACTTTGGACAGTACTTTCCGTTCTCTTGGTTTATACAACTTTCATCCTATCTTCCTTGATGCAAAGTGCTTGTTCTTTAAGTTGCTCCTTGTGTCTGATTTTGCATCCTTTGCCATCTCTGTCTATGTGCAAGCTCTCTTGTAACCACAGATCACTCTCTTCCCCCCCACATGGCTTCCCAGTCCTGAGGCCAGACCTGGCTATGACCCCTGGGAATCACAAATCCTTCTGGTTTGGATGGGGCCATGGTCCCCATGGCCTGAGCCGGCCCTTAGCTAAGGTACCTGCTTATGTGAGGTAAAAGAATGTAAAATAAGGTACCTGCTTATGTAAAGCTAGATGATTTCTCACGGTCCTAAAGAGCTGTAGTGACCAATGCTCTATGTTTGCAGAGAGAGCTAAGCATGTAGGACTGTTTTCAGGTTGCTGAGGTGCTAGATGGTTTTTATAGCAAAAATCTGGCCAAAATAGCTTTGTCGTAGTGCATTGGAGTTTAATTAAGATAGCGTTTCTTTCTGCAGGTACTCAGGAGCGTTACTTGCTGCTCTCATCTCTGGATTCTTTTCAGATCTTGTTTTATGTAGCATAATATTCTCACAATAGGATTCTTGGTTAATTCTTAACCAATAAACCGTTTATTAATTCACCAAGTACCACTCTGTTACTTACTCAACAGTTAGTTAATCAAATTCAAATCCGACATGTATTCTGCTCATGCACAGAGCATTCAAATATTGTCCTACAAGTTACTCTTATAAACTGTATGGAGGTCAAACAGTTCTAGTGGAGGATAATACAAAATATCAAGATTTCTTACTACATTCATATACAGAGAGCAAGTCTTTACTATATCTAGTGTACTTAGACTTCTTCTAGTACTCAGTGGGTTAAGGATACTGTAGATTTAAGAGTTTGGACACTTATTTAAAAGATTTAATGTGAAAGATACTAGGAAAAGAGTACCAGGAACAATCACTTAAAATTATAGCTTGTCTCTCTTATGGCTGTTTGCTCAGGCTTTTGAAAGAGAAGTATGCATGTAGAATAACTTGGTTAAAAGTTTGAAGTATCATCACTCAAGATTTTCCAGCTGATTTCACAGGACAACTTTCTGTCATCTCTTGTAATGGCACCAAGAGAAATACATCCCAGGCAATAAAGCTCATTGGTATTTTCATCCAAAAATAAACCTGAATGACGGACAAAACTTTCTTTGGCTTAGGAAGTCCCTGAGCAGCCGAGTGAGTGTTGGAGGTTGGGGGAATATTATACAGAGGTGTCACTTCGGAATTGTTCTGTTCTGGTACTAAACAAAATCAGCGATTTGCTGTTAAAGGCAGGTGTCTAGAGGGCTAGAAGGACCCTTCAGTCTGTCAGAGCGCAGTTTTTGTTGTGTTTCTGTGAGAACTTGGCCGTGCACCTAATACACCTTTCTGGGTTGTACAGCTTCTTTCCAGTTTTGGCAAGGCTGTTGTTACTCCCGTGACCCTGGAAAGGCAAGGAGAGTGTTTGTATGCATTCCACAGATTTAAGGATCCACACAGTAACTCCAGCTTAATAGCCAGAATTTCTTTCATGATTCATGAGAAAAATGAGTCCCTTTTGTTTTCATTTGGAAAATGTCCAATGGAATGTCTGAATTTCAGTTTTTTTCACCCATTTTCTCTGAGGTCACATTAATATCCAGAAGATGGTATTTTACCGTCTTTTACACACTGAAGGCTTTTTATGTTTCATTTGTTATAAGGGTTATATTTCAGTATTAGCCTAGCCTGGGAATTGAAATTTTTCCTATTTCTCCAATTTCTTTTCAGTATTCATTTACGGTTTAGGAGCTTATATCTTCCAATAACCTTTTTTTCTTTCTGTGCCTGTACAAATGCCTCTCAAATTTCTGGAATACAGCACTTTCCTAGATATCAAGCAAGGAAAAATCCATTAACAGTTCCTAGGCTGAGTAATCATGTTTTATTTATTTCTTTTCTCATCTTCTAGGGCTTTGAAGTGAACGGTGATCTTTTTTTCAAGGAACATGGCAAAGTTTTATTTTAAGAGGAGGTTCGTTTGGCA
Organism: Rhagologus leucostigma; assembly: GCA_013397725.1. Lineage (NCBI taxonomy): Eukaryota > Metazoa > Chordata > Aves > Passeriformes > Rhagologus > Rhagologus leucostigma. Next base: position 692,657 of record VZTD01005474.1, on the reverse strand, counting down.
AACAGATTGAACAGCTTCCAGTGGAGCTTAGAGAGGCTACTTAGTTTGGCGAAGGCTGACCTTACTAAATAGCCCACTGCGATGAGCTCAGAATTGAAGAAATGGGAGGAAGAATCTCAGAACAGGAGAGGATTGTCCCAAGCAGCAAACAATGAGTGCACAAAGACTTTTGAAAGTCAGGAAATAACAGCTGTGCACATTTTACAGCATATAGGCAATGTATTACATTGCATCTCGCATATTGGCCAGCCCCATATTTTTTGCAAACCAGCCCAGGAGCCATTAACTGGGGACCAGGTGGCACTGTGCAGAATTTGCATTTTTGTTATTTCCTTCACAATGAACTTGTGACTGACCCCATGTGAGGAAGTGATTTATTGGTGAAAAGATGGAAGAAACCCATTTTTCCTAATGTGTGGAATGGTTCTTAAGCAGCAGAGACTTTGGGAAGGTCAGTGCTCTGGATATTGTGAGGTGCTATAAACTCATGAATCCTTCGAAATCCTGGCACAGGTCAAAAGAGCCTGTGGATAAGGCATGGACACAGACAGTCCAGACAATATTGTGGTCTTTTCATCTTTCCCTCTCCTTCATCTCTTTCCCTGCATTTATTTTGATTTTTCTAGTCACATTTTTCCTTCTTTGCTGTTTTTCTGCTTTCTACCACTTCAGTTTTCATCCTCACAAGTTTCTGCTGCAATGGCAACAGGGTTTTCCACATGGAAGAGCAGCTGATTGTGGATGGAGACTAAGATTAGTCACTTTTTTTCTGGCTTAGCTTCTTACACGTGCAGCTGTCAGCCATTAAAAGCTGACAAGCCATCATCAGGTTACCTCACCATTAACTCCCCAGTTTTCCAGATCACTCTCAGGCTTGTCTGTCAGGTACTTTTTTGCAGAGCTGTTCTAAGAGGAAACTAAATAGATTCACTATGGGGAGGTAGTGCCTGAGACCCCTTTGAGGTAGAAATGGCACTGATGGTTATCCATAAGCAGAAACAGTAATAGAAATAACTATAACATTGTAGATTTCTTTACACAACAGTGTTGGAATTACATCTTTGGAGGAGAGTGGCATCCATTGTGGTAATGCTTTGTTGTATTATTATTATTTGTTATTCTCTCCTATTATTTGCATTGCATTAGAAGCTCTAAACAAGATTGAGGTCCTGTTGTGCCAAGCGCTGCAGCAATAAAGGATGAACCAGGATTCACCCCATGATTTGCTTGTAAAAAGAGAAGGTGGTTTTCTTTAATTTAGTCTTTGTCATGTATATTGCTCTAAATACAGTGTTTGTCAAGTGGTTTTGTGGGCAGGGATCAAGAGGAGGCCAGATTTGCTTTTAGTGTTTTCAGCTACAGCATAACTAGCTCTGAAGAACAGCATCTGAAGTTTTGGGATTGTCTGCTGTAAACTATTCCTCTGTGCAGACACCGTGCTTTCTTCAAAAAAGCAAGTACAATAACACAGCCCTCAAGCTTTGTCAGTGATATATGTCTTATAGAAGTAATTTTCAAGTGGCAAGTGTTTTGATGATGCTACAAGGGCTTTGTTTATGAAGTGGGTCTGGCAGACACTGTAGAGTTCACATAAATTATTACTTCATTCATTATTAATGAGAAACATTCATCTGGATTCCCCCTCACCCTCTGTTTTTGTCAAAACTCCCTTAGAGACTTGTGTTTGCTACAGACCACGCTCTGTTTCACAGAATGTAGCTCTTGCTGAATGGTGGCAATAGGGATCCCCTGGCCAACTGAGAAAGCCAGAGGTCAAGGAGGTGATTTCCTGGCCCTTCTCCACTCTCTCGTTTCCACTCCTCCAAATATACACCTTCACATGTGCACACACACACACGAACGCACACACACACACGAACACACACACATGCGCACACTGATGCTGCACCTCTTATTCCTGTTCCTACAGGAGTCCTGTGCTCGCGTGGTCCTTCATTGCTTGTGTTCCTGCAGCATCTCTCTAAGGACATCTGCCCACATGTTCGGTACTTAGTTCTTCAACAGTTCAGGACTAGAGGAGCACCTAAAAGACATCCCTGCCCTTGCAGTTACCTTCTCATGATTTTAAAAGGGGCCAAAATCAGAGGTTCCATATCCATATTCCTTTGTAGCAGTTCTACAAAGGTCACTTTGCCAAACAGATGACAAAATATAAAAGCAGAAGTGAAATGCAGAATCTTTTGGATAAAGTGAATAAGGAATTGATGATTTCTTAGGATGAAAGAGCTAGAAGGTGTACCTGGAACTGCCAAATACCTTGTTTTAGCAAAGAAAAGGAAGCACAATTCCCAACTCAGTTGCTACTCACTATCACACCGTGAAAGCCAGTGACACAAAGAGGTTCCAATGGATTCAAAATATAAGTAGGTACGTAGTAGGATTTAGTAAAAAGGTATGAATCAAGTTATGTGGAATAGATGCCTGCTAGAAAGGATTGTTCAGTTATGACCTCTATCACTGAAAATATGTAAGCACTCAACGTATACGAGCTAGGAATATTTCACTCTTTGCCTGCTTATTTCTTATTCCAATGCCCCAGGCATCTGCCACTGGCCACAGTAAGATGGTCCTTGCTCTGAGACAGGATGATAGCGGTTATGCTGGTCAAACAGAGGAGCTGTCAGACATTTTTTATCCCACTTTTGTTCATTGCTATGTGCCTAGATGTTTACCAGCCAATCCAGCATCTATTTAAGAGACAGACAAGTCTAGAAGTTTAATGATGTCTAAACTGATCAAGGAAATGTACTCGAATATGCTGATGAGAGAAGCCCTAAACATTGACCAAATGAGTTACTTCCACCAAAAGCTTCGTGAAACCCAGAAGACGGTAGGAATGGAATGACCAGGAAAAACAGTGATCCAGCCTTGATCTCTAGCTTGCAGCTGAATATTCATTAATTGCTGATAGGGAAAAAAATAAGATTTTTTTCTGATGGTAATAAAGACACTGGCAGACTGCAGAGTTTTGAGGGAGAATTTTAGATAAAAATACAAGAAGTTTTAAGAATAACTTTTCCTTACTCTAATAAGGTACTTTTTTTATTTCAAAGAAAAAAAAAATAGCAACCATTTCTTTGCTAGTGACAGTTTATATATATACATATATGTATGTATGTATATACATGTTATTTATTATAAGGGAGGCAGATTCTCTATTAGATTTTCTCTTTTTCAGGAAAATTTTAATTTCAACTTTTAGAAATCAGCTTTATATTCAGTCTCAAAATACTCAGCAATGGTGTTTCTGAAGTACACGATCAAGTCTCTAGTCTCCAGAATCTTTTTTTTTCCTCCACAGAAAACAAAGTTCAACAAGCATCTTAATACATTTACTACTAGCTGCTGCCTGGACTGTCCTAGTCCTTTCAGTGCATGTTGGCAGACAACTCCATTCCCTAGCAGAAAACAGACTCTTTTTTGTAGGTGTAAAATTATTATTCCCAGGCCATGGCAACCCTTTCAGTGTTTATTATTTTTGTTAGTTGTTTTGTGCTCAGATCAGTGTTTTCACTGCTCACCATCTCTCTCTGTGTGTTCGACCAGCAGGTCTGAGCCACATGGCTGATGATGTCCCTGGTGGAAACCTTCCATGTGTGCAAGCAGGGGCTCACAAACAAACCCCTGTTTTGTGGATGTTCTTATGTATCCAACAGAAATAAATCTTGGTAGCTGTCATAAAACTCCACAGGAACAAGTGGCAGTTGCAGGCAAAAAAAAAAGACACATCCAAGGGCTAATACTATGAATCAGCTAGGGGATTATACCCTTAAAAAGTGATTTTGAGTGGGTAAATACTTGTGATAAGGGCTGGTGGAAATGTGGTGGTAACTTAGTATTGGCGATGGAGTGCAATACCCAAAAGCACAGCTGGCAGGAATAAACATCCTTGTTACCTGGGCAGAGCAATAATGTGGCAAAAACAAAAGATGATCCAGACAGCAGCCGTTGCCAAAGAAGGAAAGGAGGATGGTTCTACAAGATTGTGTGGCTATTTTTATGGAAGACAAAGTTGTTCCTGCCCTTCCAAAAGGGACCCTAATAAAAGCAATTGTTTTACACTACTTACTGTGTTAAAACGTAGTTTTCATCAAAGGGATTTTATTGTTCTTCTGGTTTCTTCAGACTCAAAGATTTCATGTGAAATGTTTTGTTCTTCTTTTATTCCACTTGAAAGAAAAAGAAGCTTTAAAAAGTACTCCACATGTTCAAGAAGATTTTTCTTGTTGCCTCTCTGACTGCCAGTTCCATATATTTGCTCTCCAGAGGTTTTCATTGTTCTCCACCATGCCAGTTTCTTATCAGATGAAACAGGAATTAACTTGTTTTGCCAAATTTAGGCAGAACATGGACTTCAAAATATCGATGTTAAATACTTTTACTTTCTTATGCAAATGTGTGAATATTCAAGCCTTTTGTACAGTATCCACAGGGACTCTAACTTGATCAACATGTGCTTTTCCATTCTTAAAGTTCTTTATCATCTCTGATTACTTTCCATTTTAATGATTTCTTTTAGTAATTATTTATTAACATTTCTTAAATGAAAATTTTGTCTCTTCTTCCAGGTTGTTTTTTATAATTTATAAGCCCTTACCTAGCTGCATAAATATATATAGATCCCATTAAAAAGAATGCCATGATCACTGAAAGCATAGAATATTGCTTTTTTAACTCTTCAGATGTGTAGTTGATAAATGCAATGTATCTCTGTGTTTAGTGTAACATATTCATGTCTACAATATCTTAATAATCATGTCTCTAAGGGGACCTGTTAAAAAAAATCATACGTGGACAGGATTGGTTCCTATTTTTTGAAATCCTTGCATGACTCTTATAATTTTCTTTGATTCTGAAGACCAGCAATCTTTCCAGTTAGTTCAGCAGTAGTTGCCTCCAGTGCTAAGCTTGGTGTCCTGGCCCTGCTCCAAATAGGTGTTTTGCCGGGACGTGGAGCAGACTGCAGTGGTGGTGCTGATGGATGATCATCCCTTGTTTCTAGACAAGAGCTATATATCCAACTTCTATTATTGCACCACTCGATAGCATTAATATAGTTAAACTTGGGGTTCTTGTAGATCCTGTCACAGATGTGGCAAACTTATTGACTTTCCTTTCCGGTGACTTCATCAGTTCTTTTTTCTCTGCACCTCAGAGTCCAGACCAGTATTTCCTTTGGACACCCCATCTATAGTCTCTTGTCATGGTTTGTCAGCCATATGCAGGTGGCATGCATCAGCTTCTCTGGAGATGCAAGCACCACCAATCTCTTTGGGGGTTCAAACAAGAGCTTCACTCTTCAGAAATTCATTTGAATTTTCCACCCTGCAATGCACAGTAGTAGTTTTTAGTTTTCAGAGAATGATTTTCATTTCCGGGACGCTCGCCGGTTGGTACCTCTGCATCCTCTCAATGCTCATGCTATGTATGAAGACATTTCATTCTTAATTTAACACACTGAGAAACTGAAGCAACTTATTCAAGAGGACAGAGAAAGTAAACCTGGTCGGGGTTAAAATTTGTTCATGCCTTCAGTAGTCTTGCTACTGACCTTAGCAGGGCTTGGATTAATGCCTGAAAGATGTGGAATTAGATTTCAAGAATTATTGACTGAGTCCTCTTTAGTATACCTCAACATAGTCACCTTCTGAAGGCACGGAGTCCCAGCACTCCTAGAAGGACATTCCACGAGTGTTGGATTGGACCCCAGCACTTTGCTCATGCTCTTGTAGATTGATTCGAGTTGTAAAAGAAACTGATGACAAAGCTGTGTACTTATTTAACACAGGCAAAGTTACTTACAAAGTCACATTTCCTTGGATGTGCCAGGAATTAGTGGCAAATAATTTTCTTTCACTTGAATCGCAAAGCTGTTCTGATTAGCATACAGTCTATAAGCTCTCCCTCCCCATGCCCAGATCCACAGAGTTTGTGATCATGAATTTCCCTGTGGCCATCTCCCTTAGATTTGTTTTTCTCTGGTGGTCTGCACCACTGCCAAAGGAAAATTCAGAAAACTGTATCTTATTGTAACCTGCCATCTTTGCTCTGGGTGAGAGCATGTGTCTGTGGTTTGGGCAGAGTTTGCTGCTATTTCATTTCACTAGCCCTGGAGAGAAGCTGAAACGTATCTAGTGGTTGTCTTAAGGACAGAACAGCAAAAGTTAGATACGCCTTGCGGTAGCACTTGCCAGATGATATCTTTTTCCTTGGCTATGACATGGAGCCTGAAAGATACTAAGGGGACAGGGAGAACTTGGCCTTCTGTCCATCATCTTGTACACCTGCTTCAGAATGCTGCAGATCTATTCTGGATATTAGATTCAATATGAAATTTCTTATCTGGCTGGGACTGTAGTGGGTCCTACACTTGTCCAGAGGCATGGACAAAATGCCTTGTTTGGCATCTGATCCCAGGAGAGGACTGGTATGGCACAGTGTGTTGGGTGCTACTGTGGTGTCCTGCTTTGCATGCCACTGAGCTCTATGGGATGTTTTAGCAGTGAGTAGGAAAGATGGAGTTCCACCCACAGCCGGAGAGTGCTGCACAGGATGGTCTTCTGTGACCGTCAGAAGCCTGACTTGTAAAAATGAGATTAAGATTATTAGCATAGCCTAAGGACTTCTTTGAATTACATGTTGCCCTTTCACCTCTGTATCTCCTGGCATTCACCATGAATATTTGATATATGGCCACCACTGCATCTCACAGAATAAATGACAGACTCCAAGCTTCAAAGCTGAATCTGAAAAGCAATGCATATACATCGACACTGAAAAAAAAAGCATCACACCCAGAGCAAACCCTTTTTCATAAACCCACTTATTAAAAAAAAGTAATGTAATATCATGACTTTTCATTAATACTAGTCTTCAATAAGCCTAAAGCAAATCCTTGCTTACTGTGCACTTGCTACGCTTGTTGTACAGGAGTGCCTGAAGGGGGTAAAGGCTCACAGTCAGTGCATGAAGAACAGCGAGCGTGCGGTTGAGAGAGATATGAGCTCTCTTAGAGTAGTTCTCAGTCCTCAGTTATCCTTCCCAGAGAAGACAATTATGGATGTCTCACCAGAATAATAATGCTAATTTTCAGCCCCCACAGAGCGCTTTACACCTGCAGAGTGCTATAAAAATGTGAGCTAATACTCGCCAGTGAGTGAGTATTGCTGTTCCTGTTTTGTAGATGCAGAAATGAAGACACGGAAAGGTCAGAGGGCTGACCTAGGGCCACATAGCTTCTCAGCAGCAGATTTAGGATGAAGAGACTGGTCTCTCTCTTGTCACATTTCATTAATCATTCTGCCTTTTAAAAAAGTAGCTCAAATCTCATGTATATATATGTAGTATATATAAAATGCTTGAAAAGGAGTTGTTTCCCTCTTACCTCTTTGCTTCTTCAAAATAAACAAGCTCCTGAGCTACCAAACCCCATGTTTACATGTATCATTAAATACTTTCCAGTTGCTAGCCAGAAAACTCAGCAGAAAATCTGTAGAACACCAAAGTAACTCTCTTCTTTTAAATAATTGATGATGCCAAATAGCAGCAGTGTTATGCCAACAAAGAGATCGGTCTCGTAAAATATTTTATTCATTATGCCTCAAGAAACCCAAAGCCTTGTTTTTAACGAAAGCAAATTTCAGAAGCTGGCTCTCAGTTCCTCTGAAACATCTGCTTATTACAATTCTTGGTGTTAAAGCACTGGCGCTCTCTGGTAAATCTTGCAGCTTTGAGTAATACGTATGGAAGTCTTGGCAAAGAGATCAGGAAGGAGAAAGAGGAACGCTTGCCAAATATTCATTTTGCTTTATGAGGCCGTAGTGGTATATGTTAATAGTACATGTCTTGAAGAGAATCTACTAATCTGATTAAACAACAGGACAAGAAGGAATTAATTCCGAGGTTCGAAAAGACCCCATTCTGTGCAGCTGAAAATTTATATTCCAGGGTAAAATGGTTAGAAGTCTTGGCTAACTAGACTTCCATAAAGCAGCTAGAAATGGATCTTTCTCTGTATTGTTTGTAAATCAAGGTCACTTATGTGAGAAGGCTATGTTGTGATAAATCTGTCTGACAATTAGATGGAGAGGATATATCAGTGTTAAATTATATTCTTTGTACGCTTTAGGCAGAAAGCAATGTAAACACTACAGTAGCATTATGAACAGAAAATTGCATTCCAGATAATAATAGATATTTATGGTGCATGGTTTTATAAGTTAATGTGCTACGTTTTACTCAATCATGTTAATATTTTAGATTATGTAACATTCCCTTCTTTATGCATAGTTTATTTTTTTTTGCTGAGAATGCAGCTACCTCCTCCTCATTCCCCTCCCCCTCTTCTTATCCCTTTCTCTCTCCTTCTCCCTCTCTCCTCCCTATTTCTCTACCTTTTATTTTTTTTCAATTTTTCCTTTTTCCCTTCTAATCCTCACAGTGATGCTTGTGGAAACAAACAAACAAGGAAAACAAACTTGAAGTGAAACCATCTGTACAAAAAAATTGTAACAAGTAGTTTCAAGATTTATAAGCCAGTATTTTATGTTCTATACTTACAGATTCAATCTGTGTACCAGGCTTTGATCCAAGCCTTAGCATGATGACTGGAATCACTCCGATTAACCCAATGATACCAGGCATGGGTTTAGTGCCGCCACCACCACCGACAGATGTGCCTGTAGTCAAAGAAATAATTCACTGCAAAAGCTGCACGCTCTTCCCTCCAAACCCGAGTAAGTGGATCTGAAGAAAGAATGTTACTTTCCTAAATACATTGCATGAAATTTTTTTTATCTAATAACAGTTATGTTTTTTAAATAGATTACAGGCAGGTATGGCCTTTCCTCCTAAGGTCTATTCTGTGTGTAAAGCATGGTATGGTATATGAGCATCCTTATTCTTCTCTGTAAGGTCACATAAAAAAAACTACGCAGCTTGTACAAAAAAGAAAAATACTCAAAGAAAAGTAACACAGCCTAAGAATCTACACTGCTCACGGTAGATACCTGTCTTTCTTGTAGCTCAAAATGTCACAAAACATAAAGCTTATATGGTGCTGTTCATCTCTGTGCTCCGCTTCGGGTGCCTGTAGTCAGATGGGACCAATCTGGGCTCGTTTCCCTCAACACAGTACCTTGAACCCCAAAACTGACTCACTACAGTCCCTTTTTGAGGGAGATGGAGGGAAAGGGGGCTACAGCTTCTCTCCTGCTATTTTTCAGGAGGTACAACATGGCAGATGAGTTCCTTCTTGTTTTTGAAAGTAGGGACCAGGTTCCCTCCTGTTCCTTCTGTGACTGTGCAAATGAAAAACTCTTCCAACTGAGGTACCAGATCAGGCCCAAATCCTGATTTTGTGTGCTGGCCCCATGAGTTTCAAAGCCACCATACCAGTGACTTTCACTTTCACTGTGAAATGAGAACGTTCTGCAAATATTCAGGTGCTCTGGATTTGCAGTGTACTCAGATCACAGTTTAATCAAACTGGTTATGTATGTGAATATGTATGTATATATATGTGTACACTTTAAGGTTGTAACCTCCTTTATTGTATTAAAGGGCCAAAAAACTAAGTTATGTTAGTCAGATTCCTTCTTAGAGAATTACTTTCACTATGTATAAACAAGGTGAAGTGTTATGGCAGATTTTATTTTTTATACAGCTTTCAAAAATTTAATAGTTTTTCCGATGTGTGTATGCATTCTCTCTCTATATACATGGAAATAGCATTTCTAGCTACTCCACCTCATGAGCACTTGTAAACAGTAAGGTTATCCTTCCCCTGTGCTAGCGTCTGCTCCATTATCTGGCAACAAGACAAGACAGATAACCAGCAGAATGTTTTCATCATGCTGTCACTTTGTTGTGTTTCCCACTTTGTTTTTCTGTTTGCTGTGCTCCTGTACTCTGAGACAGAAATGAAATTATGTTAATACCAGGAAAAGGTGTCCAGCCCGAGTACACAGGGTGTACATAGCATGGGCTTGCTCACAGCCCGCACACTTGGTGAGCGTGGTGAGGGGTATGAACCAGAGATGGTGAAGTTCAGGCTTTGAATGCACTGCACTAGAGCTTGAGATCTGCACTCAGGATCAAATCAGCTGCAGAAGCTCCCCTGCTTTGAAACAGAATATTTTTCTATTTTTTGTGTGGCTGTGCAGGGAAAAGAAAGACCCTTTTAGACCTTACTGTCTGTCCTGGAGAACAACCTGCAGTGGCAGGAATTAATGTCTGAAACACTACCTAAAGCTTGAAAGGGTTTAGATTCAAGTAATCAATTTTAGATCATCTCTGAAATATTCAGTTATTTTGCTTGTCCCTCTCTTCTGCCTCTATGCTATGTCAAGTAACTGTTGCGGCCCAGAATTGATTAAAGGGGTGAATAGAGCCAATGGATCAAAAGACAAATTCTGTATTCCAATGTGATTTCTGTTTTGACTTAGATCTTCCACCACCTTCAACAAGAGAGAGACCTCCTGGGTGTAAAACAGTGTTTGTTGGAGGATTACCAGAAAACGCAACGGAGGAAATTATTCAGGAAGTCTTTGAGCAGTGTGGAGATATAACAGCAATTCGGAAAAGCAAGAAGAATTTTTGTCACATTCGTTTTGCAGAGGAGTTCATGGTTGATAAAGCCATTTACCTTTCTGGTACTTCACAATCTTTAATGGATTTTCCTTGCTTCTCATTTGTATTTTGTGATGCTAATGCTTGCTTATTTTCTTAGCTTTTATCTCAGGAAGTCTTTCTTGAACTCAGTGGCTGTAGCATGGAGTGGCAAGGGGCAATTCTGTTATTTCTTTCTGTCTGCCAAGACTCATGCATGGTGTTGTATGTTACTTACCCTGGAGCAACCTGCCATCCCACAACAATGCAGCAGATCCTGAAATTCACCACAGAACAATCTTATTTTTGATTTACACAGGTTTATATAGTTTTGCTCACAGGTTGTGGAAAGAGGAGGGCACCAGGCCAAGAACTCTGCTGCTTTCCAGTGCCAATTTTTCTGATAGGCTGGCAATTTCACTGGCATATTTTTATAGATTTGCGGTGCAGCCTGAATAAAGTCTGTCTTTATGCATGCATGTATTCAGCTAGTGCATGGGTTAGATTCTGAGCCCCATCTGTAGGCTGTGTCTGTTACCTCCCGTGACAACGAGTGCTACAGAAACTACAGGGTGTAAAATTTCAGAATCTCTTATTTTCCGACAAAGGAACAGATAAAAAACCCCCAAAACAAAACAAAAAACAAGGAAACAAAAAAAACCCCAACCCAGTCTCTAATTCATAGGAAAAAAAAATGTAAAAAAGAAGAAAGAAGGGAAAAGGTGAAAAACAACTCTGTTTTCTTTAAGGCTTCTGTGACTGGCAGTGTCCTCTTAAGGGTACAATCTCCTTCATTCAAGGATTGACTTGCTAACCAAGTCCTTTTACACCTCACTGGTTTGGATCACATGCCCTGTATATATTTGTCTCCACTCCACAGGCTGGTTTATCCATCTTTCTGGGTCCTGGAGAGACTCGAAAGCAGTGTTTTGCCCCGCGGTTGTAGAGTTACATTTTCAACCCATATGCAAGGTATTCTTGAATAAACAAGGTCCAGGGACTGCTCCTTGGCCAAGACAAGCTGAAATAGACTGGCTTACATCCACCCACCCGGTATAGAGTGACCTCAAAGCACCCACTGGGACCATCCTTTTGAGCTTGGGAGAAAGTTAATGACCCAGGATTCTTAAACGTTTGAGCTCCCACCCTGACCATCTTCTGTTTGGCAGTAAGGACAAAATCTCAGCATCCTGTAGGTGTCCATAAGAATTTCACACAGCTAGAAACAAGCTTTCAAAACACCATCAACAAGAAAGAAAGAAAGAAAGAAAGAAAGAAAGAAAGAAAGAAAGAAAGACAGACATCTAAACTTTTAAAAGATGTCATCAGGAAAAACCTAGCTCCTTTGTTTCACAAAGGTTTTCCTTAGGGTTTCTAGATTGTCTGAGGTTTTTTTTCTAACTTGGCTGCTTGCTTTAAACACCTTTTTGAAGAGCTACAGAAAATCATGAGTTTTATGGGGTCTATGTAAAGATTTCTTTGAAATACTGCTATATTTTCAGGTTTATTCCAGATATTTATTCCACTCTTCCACTCCAAACCATTTCTTCTTTTCTTTTTTTTTTTTTAACTTTCACTTAATTTCTTCCCCCCAATCCTGTGCTCCTACTTTTCACCCTTATTATTTATTTTTTTATTCATGTTACTTCCAAAATGCTGTAGATCATTGCAGCAGATTAGAGATATCACAAGCAGTAGCACATTTATCAGCTTCCAGCTTCTGTCTAGGCAGCCCTAGTAACAGAGCAGAAGAAGGGTGCATCAGATTCAGTAGGAACTGGTATTACTGTATTATGATAAACAAAACAGTAGCAAAAAAGAGAGCAAAGAAAAGCTCAAAAATGTACAGGCTGCCACCCTGGGCCAGAAACAGTGTTCCTCTAGCTCAGTTTCCTGCTTCTCAGTAGTTGGCTTCACCCTTTGCTTCACTCCAAGTCAAGTTTTATTTTAATTTCATTTGCCTTAAATCCTGAAGGACCACAGAGGTAGGAAATCCCATGTGCCGCCATGTGTCCTCATTCGTAACGCATTAGAGTGCACATTCAGGAGACATGAGTAGAAATGGAGGTGAAAGATTCCCTTCCTCATTCTTCCTCATTCTGAATTTTGCAGATTTATTTCCAAGTTCCTGATCCATCCTTCCTTCTTCTGTTTCTTCGCAGTCACACTGCTGTCTGTGCTGCCTCTTACCTCAGCTCCGCAGCCTCCCTTCCCATCCATTTTTTCTTCCGCACCTTTTCATTCTTCCAAAGTGTTGTACCTATTGTCTCTGACCAGACAAGGGAAAGAACCAGTGGAACTGACAGAGACACAAGGAAGAAATGCAGGAGCATTCTTTAGCCAAGTTGCAGGAGCATTCTTTAGCCAAGTTCCACTTTTTTTTAGCAAGGCTGCTGAACTCATCTGCACATCAAACAGGAAGCACTGACTGTCCACCACCATCACCAGGGAGGTCTGGCACTAGGCAGGCCCATGTTTTCCCTGTACTGAAATACTGTGGAGTTTTTACCAGTCTTTATTCGATTCTCAAACATAATATATGCTGAAATAGTGGGAATAAGGCGTATTTTTAAGACATTTTATTTTCCCTGTGAGAGACGAAAGAGATGTACAAATATAGTGTGTGTGTTATATTAGGGGACAGTCATGCCTTTGATATTTCTGATATAATGATAATTTTGTCTACGTAATCAGTTTTATCTGTCTATCCCATCTAATCTCATGAAGTTTTGCATTCAACTCATGCTTAGCATCAGAATAGAGCAAGTGGTTACAAAATCCATCAAGTAGTTTAATCACTGATTTTTTTTCCTTTGTATTCCCAAGTAAACTTGTATGAAAAGGGACATTTAAAGATGTGTAGATGACTATGATAAAAGTGTCAACTTGAGGAAGGCTAGGTTTCATTTAGCCCTTAAAGTTGTATTTTGATGTCCCAAGGAAAAGACTTTCTAAAATCATTATACCAGCCCATGAGAAAGCTCTTTCCCAAAACTGTATGTACTTTACTCTTTCGGCTGACAATTCAGTAACTTCTGCAAATATTGATTGCCCTGGACTTGAAAATATGGGACAAACAGGTGTCTTGAGACAGACCTGTTTATACCCCAAAAGTCCATGTATGCATTTTTCCTGTGCTGGTATTTCCCCCTGTGGATTTCCTTTCAGTACTGTTTACTTGTTTTATTTTAAGTTCTCTCTGATCACCATTAACACTCTGATCTAGATCCCCAGTTAGACATCAACTATTGGCTGGTCCCCAGTATAGCAACACTCAAAGGTAAGTCAAGCCATGGAGTTTGCACTAGACCTGTGATATGAAAATACTGTTTGATTTTTATTTAGCACCTTCATTAACTTTTCCTGTTTCTGCTCCTTTAAAGTGAGGATCTTGGCAATTTCCCAGTCTTTTTCTCTTCCACTGTGTGCAGACCTGAAATTAAAAATGACAAGTCAGGCACAAAGTTAATGCTAGCTGCAGCCCTGAGCAAAGAGATGGGGAAAAAAATTCATTGCCCATGCATGAAGGGGAGGCAGTGCCAGGTGTTTCTCTCATACATTCAAACACCCTCAAACATCAATAGGGAGACACGGTATTGAAAAAGAGTGAGCCTCCCAGCTGCCTTGGGGCTCAAAATTTCCAGCACAGATGGGTGCCTGAGGATCTCATGTACAAAATTGAACCTGCCAGTTGTGCGTGCAGAGTCTCTCTGGTTACCAGCCCGTCAAGGAGTCTGTTCTTCACTGGCCAGGCCATTGGTCCTTGTAGTGTCTGCAAAATTATGAGGGTGCAAGAAACCATCTTAAAGGCATTTGTTGTTTTTGTTAAGGGAAAGATGCCAAGCTATGAGCATTCTGATCTGACTCTGAAGCTAACTCTGCTCTGGACTAGGTGATATCCAAGGTCCCTTCTTAGCTAGGTTATTCTACGTTTCTGTGCTGGTGGAAATCACCTTGCTGGCTGACCTCCTTCAGTCTTTAGAGTTAAACAAGCAGTAACATTTTTTTAGGGTGATTCATGGCAAATTTCCAAAATCTGTTAATTTGGAGGCACTTAAACTGGTTTCCTAAAGGGAACCATTTGTCCACTGCTGCTGCAATGTACACTGTCCAGGTTTTTTTCCCATTTGCTTCAAAAATGAGAGCCGCTTTAATACAACTCAGCTTTGCCAGTGCACACAAAACCTACAGATGCACAGTCCTTTTGATTAGTTCTTTATTCAGCTTATGTGAGGGGCCTTGAAGTCCACAAGAGTGTTGCCTCCTGCAATGCTGTGTTTCTGTCTCTGCCCATAACTAGTGTGCTCCCACCAGTGGAGGCGAAAGACGGCGGGGGGAGAGGAAGAGAGATTGAGTCTTCCTGGAAAGTGCAGCCCAGCTGGGAGATCTAATTTTAGGTTCACGAGACCTGGCACCTTGGCAGTGTCCTTTACGTCGCTGATAATGCTGTTCTGGCACAGAGCAATCACTGTGTGAGGAATGCAGCTGGCACGCCAAACTGGCGAGGAGCAGGGGGCTAACATTTGTCACAGTTATCAGGGTAGCTGCACCACTGACCCCTTTTGGCTGACTCCTTTGCGCCTACACCTCTGTGGATAAAACCATGTAATTAGACCCTCATTAGTTCAGAGCCCAGTTCTGAAAGGTCACTCCCGCTCTTCTTCTATTGTGTCACACTGAATATGGTGTATCTGTAACTCTTCCCTTCAACGCCTTGCGACTAGAGCTACATATATGGCCACAAAAAGCTTCTGGGGGGAAAGAGTGGTGTTTACTTCTCTAAGCTAGAGAAAGCAAAGCCAAGAGGACTTTAAAATAATAAACAGTCCCCTCCTTTGCCACTCCTACAATATCCAGTTTTGCTTCACCCCAAGCTCCTGAACCTTGGAGACCAAATTTGATAGGTTCCATTGGTAGGAACCTACCAAAACCTTTCCTTGGTAAGGCAGTTTTTTATGCCTTCTGGTTTTGAAGGACCTCTGAAACATTTAGCTCAAGTTTTTCTTCTGGGTTTGGGCTCCTTGCTGGACACGAAAGTCATATCTTTTTCTCACCTGCAGACTCCTTAGCTGAACTCCACAAGATGTTTGAAAGGAAAATGTCAAATCAAAAGGCACCCAGATTATTTTTTATTTGAGGGATCACGACACATATGGATATTTAATGCCTTTGAAGCTATTGTCTCACATGTGCTGCAGTACAGACAGTCCCTTGTATTCATACAGCAGGATGTTTTTCCAGCAGTAAAACAGAGTATGCCTAGATAAGCATTTCTGCAAGGATGTGCTTGATCTACTACGCAATTGTTAGCTTTGCTGTTCCTGGAGGGAGCTCAGAACTGAGTTTTGACTGTGGTGGTGAGGTACTGAAGCTCTTCAAACCACAGGCAAACCACAAGACTGGAAAGTAGATTCTCTTGGATAGCAGATCAAAATTAGCAAACACCATTTTTCCTGACATTTTGAATAGAAGTTTCCTCTCCCTGGAGTTATTATGCAGTGGTTGCAGTAGTGTGCATTTCTGAAGAGCTTCCTGTGTGCCAGCTCAGCACAGACTTCATCTCTGCAGCATCCTGTCATTCGAGAAATCTCTGCTGGGCTGTTGCATGTTGGCATGGAGAAATTAGAGCTATCCTGTGTAGACTGATGAATTTTATCCACATTTGAAGGTTCTGTTTGAAGCTTTCTACATAGTATTTTCTCATACTTTCTCTGAAGTGGCATTTTAAAAATTAGACAAACTGCTCTGTGTATATATTTGTGTCTTGGAAATAAAACTTGGAAAAAAGACAGGTGCCCAAATACGGTCACGAAAAGCTTCTCTTATAGCTTTGGCATGATTTGTTTGTCCTCTGACAGTAGTCAAGGGTTTAGTTCAGAGCAGGGCCCTTTTGTACTGCTCTGTAGCCCTCAACCTAAAGCCTTTGCAGTGTGCTAACTTTAGCATATGATAAGTTGACCAAGTTACGAATATGCAGAATATCCCTAAAGGTGAGGCACAACAGGTTTCATTATTTGTTCTGAAAGGAGTCTTGCAAATGTCTGGTAAATTTGTCCTTACTTTAGAAATTACTTTAAGGAGTTATGAACTCAATTAATTTGTAGGTGATGTATATTTGCTGCTAGATTATTTTCACTGGGGAATTTGAAAATAGTGGTTGCAATTGTAAAGTCTCAAAATTTGAGATCTAGCATCACTATAGTTATGAAACCATCCTCTTTGTGGCACAGGAATTTACGTAACACAATTTTCACGTTCACCTATAGGCATGGTTTTTATAAAATTCAGCCTTTCCCCATACTTCCAATTCCTTTGGCAGACTGGAGAAAAACACTATGCTGAACATGATCTCATCAGGATCGGGGGAGAAGGACTCCACATTCAGACTAAAACAGATCCATTTTAAGTAATTGTTCTTTGTTTATCTGACCTTTGTGCTTTTAAGAGTTGGGAGCATCAAATATTTTGAGAGACTTTTAAACAGAAATGGAGGTTCTACACCTTTGGGTTGACTTTTCAGTTCATCTACTATCATGATAGGTGGTGCAGGAAATTGTGAAGAAAAATGACTGAATGGATGTTTATCTTCTTATGAAAACATGGTGATTGATAGATCCTGCATAGACATGTGGGAATCTGTTAATGTACATTTTTACCTGGCTGCACTTGAAAAGGGAAAAAAAATATGAAGAGAAATTTAAGCAAATAAATCCTGCAACAGTTAGTTCTACTTGTTGATTTCAGGTTACCGCATGAGATTAGGATCTAGCACAGACAAAAAGGATTCAGGTCGCCTTCATGTTGATTTTGCTCAGGCAAGAGATGACTTTTATGAATGGGAATGCAAACAAAGAATGCTGGCCAGAGAAGAACGCCACAGACGCAAAATGGAAGAAGACAGACTGCGCCCTCCTTCACCCCCGGCAATAATGCATTATTCTGAACACGAAGCTGCTTTGCTGGCTGAAAAATTGAAAGGTAAGCAGCATTTGCTACTTCTCAGTTTATTATTCCTTAAAAGCAGGAGCCATGCAGAAGTCAGAGCAGTGAAGCCAGTGTCTCTCTGATGTGTTTCATTACTTGCCCTGTTAGCTTTCCCCCTCTAAAATGGCCTTCTCCACCATTTCTATGCCAATGGTAATGATACTCACCCACCTACTAGAAATGCATGACATCTGTCCACATACCTGTGCTTTAACAGCTAAAACACAAGCCTTCAGAATGCTACAGCTGGGGTTTTTTTGTATGTTAAGTTGCTGCCATCGTATATTTAGGAAATACTCTCACCGTAAGACAACCTGTTGCAAGCATCCTTCTTCATAATAAATACCTGGTTCTTAAAACTACTTTAATCCTTGACCTTTAGGTTGCTGCATCACACGCATTTGACTGTCCCTGGCATTCAGATAGCCCTCATGAGCTGACACAACTTATCTCTGACACACACCATCCATTCTTTCACTCCCTCTTTAGGGTTAGAATTACTTGTGCAGGATAGTGTCATGTTTTGGTATGTGTTTGCTTCCTTGTTTGTTTTTCTCTAGGTACATTTACTTAGTTAATATTTTTCAAGGGTGCATTTTGAGGATTAATTTTCATTTTAATAGCTAACATAAACAGCAAGAAGCAAAGAAATAAAGTTTTTCATGGTGACAAAATTTAAAAGAAGTATCTAGCAAACAACTCTTCATACCTCTTAGAGTTGTATTTGTTTTCATTAAGTGTTTAGCAGTTGTGTTTGGCATTCTTTCCCCCATGATGGCCAAGCACATTACTTAACTGTGTGCCAGGTCACAAGAAGCTGTGATTCTTGCCACTAAGAGTTATCTAGATTAGGCTTAGACTATCTAGCTGTCATCACACTGGTCTCTGTTCTAACTATGAAACATGTCTAGGGAGCCGAAGAAGGACAGTGCGAAGTGTTTCATCCTTGGAGCATGGAGCAGAGATGCACCCTGCTGTCTCTCTGAGTACTGCATTGGTTGCTGTTAGTTGTCGCTGCCACCTCAGTCTGTTACTAGTTTGGCTGACTCTGATTCCCACCAGCTACACTCCTCCATTAAATAATGCATGAATCTATCTAACTGAAAGATTGGTAAAATAACCCAGATAGATTGATAGACCAGGAGAAAAGAGGCCCTAATATTAGAAATTTTAATTCATACCTAGCTTCCAGTCCAGTTTTAGATCCATCTGGTTTTAGTTGAATATTTTAGGAGTTAATCTCTTGTAGGAAAGTTTTTCTTTATGTAGTAAGGCCTACAGGTTTCCTGAACTAAACCAGAAAATGCAAGAAGTCTGGACAATTTCTTCCATATGGCTAGTCATTGCTTGGGGCAACTGAATGGGGTTTTTGCAAGATGTTTAAGATGACTATATTTAGAAGGATTTTTCTTTTCATTATGGGAAGTTTCCATACTTAATTAAAATCTACTCCAAGCATTTATATCTTTGCTTCTCCTAAGGGAAATTGAACCAGAGCTTGACATATATGCTCAAGTTTATTATTAAAAAAATTTTAGCACAAAATAGACCAACAATATGTGCCATGACTGTTTCTCCAGAAATGAACTTTCAGAAACATACGTCATTAAAAAAAATAAAAAAGGTAAGTTAATTTTTTTATTGGTTGAAAATCATTAAAATCCAGCAAAAGAATATATTGTAATTTTTAAAGTTCTGCTAATTAACAGTTGCCTTGTTGTGAGATTAATGACACCAGCCCTGGATCTGTACAGGTAGTTAAGGGTGGAGAATGCAGAAAAGCCACCTCTCTTCTCAGTGGGCATGAGTTGTGCCCTGTCCTAGGTAGTACAGAAAGCAGAGGTGGGCTTTAGTAGTTATACTGGTCTACTTTACCTTTCCTATAGCATCATAGCCAGTATCTATAAAATAGTGGCATTGAACTTTACGGCCTCCCTTGGGCAACGTGGATTCAGCACATGAGCTCTTTGCGACATCCTAAAAAAAGAAGTAAAGCAACAATAAAAAAATTCTTCAACTCTGGCAAAGGGCAGTTCATGTAATAGAATCATACAATCATTAAGGCTGGAAAAGACCTCTGAGTCAAACCATCATCATACATTCACAATTTAAATGTGGACTTCAGTAAAAGTAGCAGAATATATATATACACATACATATATATGTATACACATACACATATACACACACACTCACAGAGATATGTAAAACCTGGAGTTAAAATTTCAGGTCTCTGTATATCATCGCATTTGCACTGCTGAAAAAGCCTGGACAATTCATCCTAAAGTAAAGAAGGATCATGATATATCTGCACTTGGCAGGATTTAACTTGAAAGATTGGGTTTTGAGCAGATGCGTTGCAGTTGTTTTCTTAAGGAAAGTCATAACATTGCTGTGGTGCCCACTTCAAAAGACTCCTGAGCTCTGTTGCCAGCTCATGAGACAGAGCTGCAGGTGCCCAACATGCAGGTTTCTGCTCCTGCAGTGCCTCCAGAAGTTCACAGAGCAACGCTAGCTAAAAAGCAAGCCAAAACAACTAAACATCTCTCATCGCAAGATACTGCTTTGCAATCACAGATGTAGATAACTTGGTCTGAATCCAAGCAGCTTCTGTTGTCAAAATAACCTTGGAAATTCCTGACAGCAAGGAAATCTTATGGTGAGCAGAGATGAAGTAGTCTTATCAGCCACTCCCCTAATGTGGTTTAGGTATTTATTGAGTCTATAATAGAGGTGGCAATATCTTTTTTCACCTCTGCAAGATGCAGCATAAGGGTAAGAAATCGTTGGTTTTGTGTAACAGACTTGGCTGGAAACTCTTGCCCCAGTCAAGAGGTAAGCTTTCAGCATATCCCTATTCCTCTGGTGTGCTGAAGTCACGTGGTACAGCAGTGACTGTGGGTCAGAGTACAGAGGAACTTTTGTGCCAGTTGGAAACAGAAATTCATTGTAAATTTTCAGCTGGGTAGTCTCTACTGGTGTGGAGCTTCACAGAACAAAGGAACCAATTCTTCAGTGCCTGGTGACTGGGGCTGGGAACCCACTGCATGTGAGGCCTCTTATACCTGCAAGAGCATGAGGATTTATGACATGCTGTCCATTCCCTGTGGACTACCCCGAATCCCTTCATATCTGCAAAGAACTTGATTTGAACACTCGATTTTTGCAGAAATTAAAAAAATGCATCAAACTATGGACCAGTGCAATTTTTCACCACTTTCCAATTCAGTATGTGGCGAACAGTGTTGGTTTATGTGTATCTCCCTTTCCTTTTTCCTTTTCCTTTTTCCTTTTTCTTTTCTTTTTTTTATCCACTAAGATCATCAGTAGTCCTGCAAATGAAGTCCTTCTTAGGGTTCTCCTTGTTGGCAGTATGGACATTTTTTTCCTGCACCATTCATGTCATTAGCCTGAGCCTCAATTATCAGAATGAAATGAGCTCCAGCATTCCAAGAAGATAAGTAACATGAGCTCCTTCTCATCTGTGTTTCCTTGAGGAAATACCTCAATAAATACACAGATGTGAATTCTGGGAATCCAAGGTCATTTACAATGAAGTGTAAATGTTATTTGCCTCCTTAAATAGCCTTTGAAAATAGACCCTGAGTCCTTGTTTTGACAAAACCAGCAGTGTCTTCTGCTATTACACTAGAAAAAAGTGACTTTCTCTTCTTCTGGTTCATTGCAGCATTTGTGTGTGTCTTTGAGATTTTAATTCCTCAGCGTTAAATCAGATGCGTTATTACTGCATAGTGAAATGTGTCAGTGGATATTTAGGTTCGAATTTGTATGCTCTGACATCTGTTTTCCTGGGTGCTTTATAAACAGTTAAGTAATGTGGTGCCCAGAACATGACACAACTGGAGATAGGCTGAACCTTTTAAGTGGAATGCTGCTCTGTCAGGTGCATTGGAACAAAACATTTTAATCTGTGCTTATGACATTTGCGTTTCAAAGCAGAATTTCGAACATTATGGTTTTCTTAATTCAAGCATATCTGTACCTAATGGTATCATCTTCAGAAATCACTTCTTGCAAATAAGCTCCTTTAAAATGCTGCATCTGTCTTACTTGCTGTGGGTGGCTAAATAGTTCCATCACCTAACACCTAACAAAGACATCTCTTTATATCTGAATATCTGGTTTTTTAAATATTTTGAGCAAAGGAGACATAAATATCTGAAAGTTATATACAATACCCTAGAATTTACCTCTCTTTTTAATATAGTGTTTCTTATGAGCACGGGGAAGTTTTTCATATGGTTTTTCAGTTTAAAAATATAATTTAAAAATTGAGAAGATGCTTCTTTGCCAGGCAGTGTATTATCCCCTGAAGAGAGCACAGATTGGAAATTTAAGTAAATAGATGGCAGTTACAGTAGAATGAACTAACCAGGGATGCGCCTTGCACAAGACTCAGGTAACATCAAGCCTGACAATCTCAACTCTTGCAGATTGTTTGAAATACAAACAACATTTAATTGCTTGGGAGGTCGGATATTTCACTAAGAAGAAAAACACCCTGCTTTCATTATCACCCTGCGCTTGGGAGCCAGACTGGTGGAGCACTGCAGAAACAGTGCAGTTATGCAGAGAGGCAAGTCTCACCCAGAAAAGATCCAATTCAGTGCAGGGCTACGTCAGAAGGGGAGGCAAAGTGAGATCCTGTGAACAAATCCAGTGAATGCCACGTTTAAATGCTGCTGAGAGACTCTGGACCTTTTTTTAGCACAGTCTTTTCTTATTAGTAGTATATCACGACAGAGCCCTAAAACAGACATGTTTCGACGCTTTAGCATCAAATCTGTTCACTCACCCCTCCTGGTTTTAGATTATCATTTTCTCTTTCCTTCTTCCATATGCTGCTGACATCTGCTGTGGCACAATACATCTGGCTCCGAGAGCCTCGCACAGGGGCTGCGAGCAGGCACAGTGCGAGGGCACTTTTGTCTGCTGGCAGAAGAGCGTAAGGTGGGTTCAGCTATCAGCAGCCTGGTAACCCAATTCTCTGGGCACCTCCCTCCCAAAGCCTACAGGAGGAACACTCACTGCTTAGTGCATTACTAAAAGCATCCTCCCTCACCACAGCTATATTGTATCAATGCAGATTTTGAGGTTTTAATATAAACCCACTGGATTAAATGTACCTCACTGCAAAATGACTCAAGTTAATTACTGAGAGCTGGGAAATGGCAGCTCACTGCTCTGAAAATTTGTGATGTGATTTTGAGAAATAGGGAGGAAACTCAATACCCTCATAATTACTTTTCACTGGAAATAATGGCATCAGCAGGAGAAGATAATGGATTTCTGTGTCTCACATGAAACACCCACCCCTGGAAGAATCTTGTGTGATTTAATTTGAAAGAAAGAAAGAGTTTGATTATGTTGGGGGAAGAGACTACTCTTTTAATATAACTTTTAGTGAATATATACATGTATTTTTATCAAATCTAGTGTCAGCTAGACATTTGTTACATAACTGGACAAGTTTCTTGGTTATAGCATGCAGTTAAGGCTATTTTAAAAATAGTAAGGTGGATATTAATCATTCTTTAAAAGAACCCTTTCGCAGTAAGAATTTGTGTTTCTTGATTCTCACTTGTTATGCAATGCCACTGGGTTAAAAATGTTATTAATCCCAAAAGTACTAGACTGATGTGTGTGATGCATGGCACAGTTATATAAGGGATTTGAGCAGGAAAAAAAGAAGGTGAGGGTAGTAGACTGAAGAGTTGTGTTTCTAGGTCAGTGGCAGGCACTCTGTAGAGAAGAAGCTCTAAAGCCAAGAGAAAAATAGGTTGTCATTTTGGCACCAGAAGTGGTGTGTGCTGGGAAGCAAATTGTTCCTGATGCACAGGGGAGCTGGGCTGAGCCTACTGATGAGAGAAGTTAGTGAACCTTTTCTCTGACCTGGTTCACCCACAGTAGTCACCTCCTAAGGTTTATTCTTTTCTGTGTTGAATTCAGTCTTTGAATTCTTTAGAAAGTTTAGAAATCTTAGTTACATTTTAATAAATTATCGAGTCAGAAGTCAGATTAAGAGCAACCTTGGCCATACATCCTCCCCTGGCTGCAGTTATACGTAATGAAGAAGTTTGCATCCTGAACTGAGCTGTGCCGGCTTCCTGTTATAACTGACCTGGGCCCAGTGAGTCTGAGCTGCTGAGCAGCTCCAGGCAGACTGAGGGCAGTGTAACCATGAGCAAAGGGGTAGTGCTGAGCAGGTGGGGATGAGGCAGGGAATGCATCTTCCCACGGCACTGCTGCAGCTGACAGAGGACAGGCTGTTAATCAGAGGCGAAATCGGAGGGACATATCCCACCACTCTTGTTATTTCTCTGTCTGCCCTGCAGCACAGTCATGCTCAGTGCTCACAAGAACAGCTTCAAGGGTTGTTTGTTAACTGGGTTTCTACTGGTCAGGGCAGAACTTGGTGTGAGGGTATACTTGCCCTTCCTACTTACGGAAGGGCCAGGGAACAATGAGATCATTAATGCAACCCAAAACATAGGCAAAACAGCACAAGAGCTTTCTAGGTGTAGTCATTGGAGTAAAGACCAACAGCTCTGTCTTTTCAGCATGCCCTTGCAAGTCTGGGAGGTTGCATTAGGGGAGAAAGATTAGGGACAGTGTGTGCTGAGTCTGGACAACATCATAGCCCATAGGACAATGTAGTGATTTAGAGAGGCTCCAGGTGCTGTGTGAAATACCTCAGATACTTTTCTAACATCTGAGAAAGGCCAGGGTTGAAAAGATAATAACAAGGTTAAATCTGTAGCCCAGTGTTTGATCTTGTCCTAGCTAGAGGTCCAGTATCCAATGTCACTTTTGAAATACGGAAATACAAAGTTACCTATATTTGCAATATATCTATAAATGTAAAAATCATAGAAATAAGAGTGTTCAAATGCCTGGCTTCAGAGTGATGGATTAGTCTATATCCTTTCTAATGGCTAAGGCCTTAGACACCATCACCCACGTTGTGAAAGCACCTTATGGAGGTGCTTAACACTGAGAGAGAAATAATCACATTTGAGGGTGCTCTGAGCTGAATTCTGCCCTGTGTTACACCAGGGAAACTCCATAAGCTGAAAGTAAAACCTCTGTTTCCAACACCTTTTCCCAGTATACCATTTTGTAGTAGTTGTTGTCATAGCTTTTTCAACTAAAAAGTTTATTGCAGCTGGGGTTGCTTAGAGGTAGTCAAATTACAAGCAGAAAAATGCAAAACATTTGTCAACAATTATTCCCTTTTTTCATAGAAAATTCCTGTTAACAATTTTCTGGGCAGCTCTAGGGACACATTTTCTTTTCTTTGTATTTCATTTCATCTAAGTTGTGAGCTAGGATTTAAATGTCAGATATCTTTAGTTGATATAAAAGGAATTTGAAATATCTTATCTCTAGAGCCCTGTGATCGAGTCTGGCAGCACCTGGAAATCTCTATCGACAGACACCCAGCAAGCCATCCTCGATGGATGGGTAATCTTCAAATGGCACAGCATCATCAGAGCTTGTGTTAGAACTGAGCACCCCTGTACGGGAAAACACAGGGGTGCAGATGCTGGGTGGGTGTCGGCAGCAACTGCGCTTTCGGAATGGTTGGGATCACTCCGACCAAACAAGCGCATGTTGCAGAGATGTTGATGCAAGAGCAGGCCAACCCAGGCTCCCTTCGCAGCCAGTTGAGGGAAGCAGGCACAGTTCACTTCACCATTAAACAGACAGCAAAAACAGGAGTGATAAAGCCTACCTTATTGGCTTAGATTATGCTGTAACTTCGAGAAGAAAAAAACTCTAAGAGTAAGAAATAATTTGCCACATGCTTATTTTAAAAGAACAATTACATACGGGAGCATGCCTTATATAAAGGAATTTATTTGAAGAGTATGTTTTTAAACAGTGTATAATTATGTTCATCCTACCATGGGGGAATAATTTTGAACAGAGTCAGGAGTTTTGTTTTATTTTTTTAATAAATAGCTACAATCATAAGGCAGTTCATGCTCTGTTTAAATTAGATTCCATTGCTGCATTTCTTCTACTATTTATCTACTAACTAAAAAATAAATGAACAATCTCATATAAAAATCTGATTTTCTACAGCAATCTCTCATTGCTCGGAGAGTCACTGTATTCTGGATGAAAAAAATGAATTTACAGTGAGTTACCTTATGCCAGTCACTGAGTGAACTCAAGAACATAAAAGTTAGAAATTAAGGTGAAATAAATTTTAAAACTGTAGAGAAAAGATTTTATTAACTAATGTGCTCCTGTTGTGCATATATT
This sequence comes from Rhagologus leucostigma, assembly GCA_013397725.1. Lineage (NCBI taxonomy): Eukaryota > Metazoa > Chordata > Aves > Passeriformes > Rhagologus > Rhagologus leucostigma. The sequence goes on along the minus strand of VZTD01005474.1, from coordinate 666,752 downwards.
ACCCTCTAGCGTTTTTGAATATATCTTCTAATTATGTAATCAATGAAGATGCTGATGTTTACCAATGAAAGGATTTTTTCCTGCTAGAATGGAGCTGTGAATTAACTATAGCAGTCCCACAGACCTCTGCAGCTCACTGGAAGTACAGTAGGATGAAAACAGGTTTTCAGCATGTCCTTTTAAGTGGGTAGGCAGAATGTGGCAGAAGGATGGTATGTTTACGAACATTCCTTACAGTCACCCACTGTGCCTGATAAAAACAAAACGAGGGGGGGGTGTTTTTGTTTCTTAGAGACTCTGTGGCAGAACAACACATAACTGAGTACTGGGGCGAGGATAAAACAAGGAAAAGGGAGGATGTTTCTCTGCTACTGATTTTCCTTATGCATGGAAACATGCTAACATTGCCAGAAACCATTACAGGTTATTCTTATTTACTAGTGTAATTATAATAAACTTTGTGTTCCAGGGATGAGCTCTTGGCTGTACTGGATCTTTGACATCCAGTTCCCATGCAATTCAGCAGGCTGAAGATTTTGCCCGAGTCTTTTGGGGAGTCTTTTATCCTTGTCTTTTCTTGCAGTGAAGAGGCTTTGCATGAGTCTTGTTTACATTTGGCTTTTCTGGGGTCTATATTCAGCCAACCTCACTCGTCAGAGCCACTTAACACATTCCTGCTGCGTATGTATCCAGCAAAGCCCAGAACTGGAGTCTAATCCAAGAGGACAACATGGAATGAAAAGAAGCCCATATGACTCTTCCTGCCCAGTGAAAATTTATGGATGGTGATAATGAATCACACATTAATGTTTTACAACAGATACATCGTTGTACACAGGGAGGGTGTTATGATGCTGTTATTTTCCAGTTTTTTCTTCAGGGATCTTGGGTGACCATGCCTATTCAGCTGTGGAGAGCAAATCTTATTGCTGTAGCTGAAAGCGTGTTTCAGTTAATAGGATGCTAAAGATCAGGCAAAGTAAAAATCTCCCCTTTAGAGGCTGTGGGCTCAGAGCATGTCACTAGTCCTCCCTGTATTTTAGGCTCCTCGCCTTTTAGGGAAGTGATTACTGATTCAGAAAAAAAGCCAAAATCATCACTTAACAATTAGTATTTCATTATTCTTTGTACATGGAAAACAGCGTCTTACAAACCGTGTCACGTGTTTCTGTATCCTTTAACACAGTTGGCTGGGTTTAGTATTTTCCAGTTTTTGTTTTAAGTGTCTGTTGGTTATGACTACTCTACATCTTCCCACCATAACCATATACCTTCTCCTACAGAAAGGTATGCATACCATCTAAAATATATATAAAGAAATATAACCAAAAAGGACTAGATGACATGTTTAAAATGAGTTGTTGGGAAATTGAAGTTTTATAGAATAAAATCCTGGTGAAAAAATGATACCGAATTGCACAAAAATGATTCCACAGGAAGACACTGTTGTAATAATATTTTCTTACAGTTCAGTCTAAATGGGACTTAAAAAGAAATATTTCCTCTTAATCCTGATGAAGCCTGAAGTGTAATGGATGCTGCGCTTAGAGTCTTCTGAGGAAGCTGAGAGAGCGCTGTCAGAGGAAAGAAGATTACCTGGAGAGGGAGTGTACAAAATCTAGCCTTTGGTTTTGGCAATCTTTCTGCAGAGAAAAACAACTTTCATTACCTGAATGGTAAACATGAAGGTGTTTTCCTGGATCCATCTGGAATCCTTTAAGAAAATATATAATGCAAAACATAAAACAAATATATAATGCAGAAAAAAGAAAACAAAACAAATAATACAAAACAAACGCAGACACATCATCTGTTCAAAGCAGTTCCTTGTAATTAATCAGTGTTTTGAGGAGGAATTGTTCAGCCTCAACATTGTTCGTTAATTAAGAACATGATGTTAGTGAAATCTGTTGACAGAAGTATGGCTGAGCCCAAGCTCCAAGACTGAGCTTTTGGCTGAGCAGATTAACACAGACACATTTCATTTCCTCAGTGAGTCCAGTACCACAGAGGTCTCCTCACTCCTGCTGTAAGGTCATTCCATATCACTGAATGGCTTAAGGGAGGCATTGTGAAGGCGAAGACTCAGGCCACAGGGAAGGGGGAGAGGGTGCTTTTTGTTGCGAGAAAGCTATTAAAATGAGGAGAAGACAAGCCTTGAAGGAAGATTTATGTAGTTTCACATGGCTGTATTGGCTTCTTACATCTGATAGAACAAAGGACACAAAAGTTGCCCAAAATGATATACTGCAAGCAAGATTTATGGTGATTTTAATGTGACATGGAGCAGAAAATGTGTTTTCAGCAGGATATTTATGCCTGCAATTTGAAACCTGTACTTTGATTGTTCTAGATGATAGCAAGTTTTCTGAGGCCATCACGGTGCTGCTCACCTGGATTGAGCGAGGCGAGGTGAATCGTCGCTCTGCAAACCAGTTCTATTCCATGGTGCAGTCGGCCAACAGCCACGTCCGCCGGCTCATGAATGAAAAGGCGGCTCATGAGCAAGAAATGGAGCAGGCCAAGGAGAGTTTCAAAAATGCCTTAACAGGGATCCTCACTCAATGTAAGTAACTCCCTTTTTGTCAGTGTTGTTGTAGTGATGGTGGTGGTGGTGGTAGTGGTTTTATCATTTTGTTTGTTTGTTTGGGGGTAAGTAGTTGCAATGCAGTCATGCTCTACTTCATATCCTATTCCATACTCTATGGCAATTTGGAGGATCAAGGACCATTCCTAAGAACTTATTATTCAAGGTGAGCAAAGTTTCAGTAGTTTTTTTTTAATGGGTGAAGACATGCTCTATTCACCATGTCTACTGTTGTGTAGACATAACCCTTCAAGAATGGACAAGACAGAAACCTCTCTGCTCTGAGAAAAGATCATGGTTTTTTTGAGAGAAGGGATATGTAGCCTGTGTGTGGCTGCTAGTTAACTAGGTCAGTTACAGAATAGAGCACAATTAGGTAATATTTTTAGCCTGGGTTTAGGTAAAAGGCAGTACAACCCAGTAACTTTTAGGGATGTATTCACAGGTATGGTATATTCACCTCCACAGTAAAAGAATATGTTGTACTGCTGCTGGCATCAGGACTGATTGGCTGATACAAGGCCAGTATTAATTGGGCAGATAAACTGTCTTAAATATGTAGTGCTGGCAGCTATTTCCTTAGTACAGAAATACAATCAGTGAACTTACCCTAATGAGGTTCCCTCATAAAACAATGATCAGGATACTTGCCTAGAAGTTGTCGAGAGGAGAGGAGAGGAGAGGAGAGGAGAGGAGAGGAGAAAAATATGAGGAAAAAAAAGGCAAGGAAAAAAGGAGAAAGAAAACTGATTTAATTGTTGGTGGTTTTTAACATGTCTACTCATTGCTCCTCAAGCAAGAGGCTTTATGGTACTCAGAAAGGTGAAGCCTGGAGCCAGCTCTCATATGCCAGTTGAGAACAAAACCCAAGGTAATTTACCAGATAGAGGACAGCAAAGTTGTTACATTGTAATTTCTGAATCATACCCCTAAAATTTACATTAAAAAAAAAAAAAGCCCTAACGGCTTTTGCGCAATTTTTTTATGGTCCCTCAATGGACATCCTTTAAAAGTTAAGGTTCAAGGCATAAGCTTGGATGGACTTGTCTGGCTTAAGAGAGCAGCCACTGAAGCTTCCTGCATAAGTGATGGAGAGCTCAGCATCTCCGAAGACCAATTTACCCTAGGGCATATGTCTTAATTTAAGAGCTTAGATGCCAGAACTTAGCAACAAAGATTCTGGGCCAAAGATATTTGATTTCTGTGGACATATGTTCAGAGAGTAAATTTAAAAGACCAGCTAATTCCCTTGGTAATTTTCTAGGCACTATCATCTTCTGTCTCAGCATCTAAAAGGCAGTGTGAGGCACAGAGATGCAGGCACCATGCATGGAGTGCTGTTCAGTTCACACCAGGGCCTCTCTAGTTTTGTGTGCAACAGCCAGCTCTAGCATTCAGAAATGCCTTCTTCAGCTGCATTAAAAAAAGTCCCCCATTGTCAGCAGGCTGAACTTTAGTTAAATCAGTCTAAATTAGCCCATTTGTCACCAACTGTTGTAGAACATCTGTCACTTGGAAATAGAGATCCCTGTTGTTTCAGGTGGAAATTTGCAGTTTTGGCTATCTGTTTTGCTCCTGTAATGTGCTGAATGCTGAACTTACAAAACCGGAAATAGCTCTGGGTTCAAAATGTGAGTTTCATAGTGCCACAATAACAGCAGTGTCTGGAAGAAGAAAGTTTCTGACAGATCTGGCCTAGAAGGACAAGGTCAGCAAAAAGCAGCCTCAGGGAAAGGTGTTACACTCCGTGGATTTTATTAAAAAAAAATTTACAAGCTTTCGAGATGTTCCCCATTGGTTATTTTATAAACATCATAAACATTGGCCATGATTAGCATTAATATGTCTTACTGAAATTCCTCGCAAACTTGCTGCAAACAGATGGATGATGTTTTTCCTTTACACATGTATATGCCTAAGATTGCTAAGCATAGAGACTCTGAAACGAGCTTCCCTTTTTCGAGGAAATTTGAATTGATCTGTGTTTGAATTGATCTGAGGAATGTTTGCCACGCATCTTTTTCCATTCTTTTTCCGCAGTCCTGAATAATTGGTTACAGTATGTCAGTTGCTTTATGAAGAAGAATTTGAAAATAGATGTCCAAAACAGGTATGCGTGGCCTATTAAATTCTGCAGCGACAAAAACCCACTTCTGCTCTTCTGCAGTAAGGATCCAAAGGTGTAGTGTAATGCTGCAGCTGTGTGGCCATTTGACATAAATATTACAGTATTTTAAGAACATCATGTGGCATTCTCTGTCATGAACTAGGTCAGATGTCCAACTTGGAGCTGACCATTCTGGGCTTTCCTTGCAGTCAGAAGAGAAAAATAAGAATCTCCATAGAATGAGTCATCAAACCGACCTCATGGTGCTCTTCCAATGAGATGAATCATCCCTTGGATATGCTGTTTTTTCTCTGCTGCCCATAGAGGATTCACAGGGGGCCTAGCTCTGAACCAGATGTCCCGCTTTTTATGTGCCTTGTTCAGAGCAGATTGATCCCACTTACTGTGTATAACCTTGATACTGATGGGCGTAGCATAAGGGAAGAACTTGGAGTTAGATAAAAATGCCAGCAATGAATGTTAAGGGAAGTGAAAAAGAAATAAATTGGCTTCAAGTGCACTCACCTGGAACACACACACACGCATACACACACACTTAATGGGTCTCAGTAGAAAATACTTTCTTTTTAATGAGGATTACTGTGACCAGAACATTTCAGCTTATGGCCCAACTACTAAAGAAGTATAGGCATTGAAATCCCTGCTACAAATTTGTGCCTGGAGGTATTTAGGAGATTACTGAGTAGATTACCCCTAAAAATTTGGGTCAATTGCTCAGCACGTGAATTAATTACCTGACCAAGGTATTTGTGCCAGGATAATCTGTGAAATAAAGTGTATTACTGCTGTCACACCACAAATTTATAGCACCCGATTTAAGTGCTGCAGGGAGTCTTAGCCTTGTTATGGTGCTTCTTCAGTTATTTAAGGGATAAAGAGAGAAAAACATGGGCTTCCATCTTTTTATTAAATTACTTAATTTTTCCGGATTTGAATCTGTGCTTAGAGTATGGATTGTTTTCAAAGATTTTGGATAGGAGTGTCTTTGTGGTTTGACATCTTCTACTTTGCTTCCACAGCTTAGTTACAGGTCACATTGCACCCCGACTTTCCATTCATCTCCGTTTCGTTTCCTCACAAACTACCTTTTCAGCCTAAGGTTTGCAGATGTTGATCCTCATGTTAAGGAAAATGGAGGCCCTGGAGATATCCCTGTTGGGCTGTTGGTGTTTTTTTTAGACTACACCAAAGCTGCAGTTATCTCCTCTGATTCTCTTCTCCATGCACTGTAAACTTTGCCTACCTCTTACTGAGTTTTAAGACTATTTAATGCATTCTCTCTTGACAACAGTGTCAAAAGTATCTATAGGTGAATGAAAATTCCATATTCAAAAATTATTTTATATCTGAAGAGTAAGACACAAAAGGTGGTGGAAGCATCCCAGTATACAAGTTCATAAATTACACATGCAGTGTAATGAAGAGAAGTGCCCCACGGCTGGTTACTGAGCAGATTATGACAGTCACTGATTTGGTCATTTTTGTCCATTTTACTAATGAGTTAATGGACTTACTGGACTGAAAGCAGGTCCCCATCAGAGTCTATGTATCAGTCTCTTGTGTGCCTGTAGGGGAACAGTGGGAGGGTAGTTTTGATCATGGAGCCCTCTGGCCAGATTACTTGTCATAGAATCATAGAATCAGTAAGGTTGGAAAAGACCTCCAAGATCATTTGAGTCTACCCTTGAATGAATACCACCATGCTAACTAAACCATAGCACTAAGTGCCATGTCCAGTCATTTCTTAAACACTTCTGGGGATGGTGACTTCACCACTGCCCTGGGCAGCCTGTTCCAATGGTTAACCACCCTTTCAGTGAAAAAATTCTTCCTGATGTCCAGCATGAACAAGGGGGAATGGCTTTAAACTGAAAGGGGGCCAGTTTAGATTAGATATCAGGAAGAAATTCTTTACTGTGAGAGCGGTGAGACACAGGAACAGGTTGCCCAGAGAAACTGGATGCCCCACCCCTGGAAATGTTCAAGGCCAGGTTGGATGGAACTTTGTGCAACTTGGTGTAGTGGAAGGGCATTGAAACCAGATGATCTTTACAATCCGTTCCAAGACAAACTACTCTATAATTCTATGGTTTGAGATTATGCGGCTTTGCTTGTTGCTGAGCATCTTCAGCCCTTATTTGTGACAGGAAATGAAGCTAGATTCAACTTTGAGTTGATTCAGTAGGCCTGTCCCTTTAGGAAGAATCAAAGGCTTGGGGAGAAGGCTGTGTGTCATGTGCCCCTTTTTGGGAATATCACAATTGTCACCTTGAGTTTTCCTTTCCTTTCTACTAAAGGACTCCAGTGGTATATTAGATTACACTGACTTTTTATCAAATAGCTGGTAGGTATCTGATATGAATTACATGCCCCATCCAAAAAAAAAAAAAAATTGTAGTTAAATATTCTGAAGGGAAAAGCATTTTCAATAGACTGAATAAAATTCTCCTCCTTTCAGATTTCTTCATTTTCTTTGTTTGATCTCCCTGGATATGATTTAATCTGTTTTAACATTATCAATGCCTTCACAGATAGAATCTTCATTTTTTTAATATTAAAAAAGTAACAAAAATGGTAAAAATCGTTTTTGAGGTCTCTTCAAAAAATGATTGGCATCAGGTTTTTTTTCTCTTTACAGGTTCACTTCAGAAGTTGCTCTCTTGCTTTAGAAAAGATAGACTTTACCTTGATATGAGGGTGATTACTAAAATCACTGTCTTATCTGATTTGCTTTAAATTCCATACTTCAGTCCTTTCTTCCAAAAATCCTTCCACTTTTTAATATTCTCATAGTACTAACCATGAAGCCAGTTTCATTACAGATATTGAAAGCATGCTGGTTAAAATTCTATTAGCAGTCAGACTTTTAATATACAATCATGCTTTCCAGAATATTCTTTGAATTGCTCTACATTAATAGCAACTTTTAAAAGGATTTTCCTGCTCTTTAATTGTCCAGTCTTACAGTCTTTCTTTCCTTTGTCACTGACTAATTCAAAAATATGAGCTTACCTTATGTGCAATTTTTAGGTCATCATTAAGCTCTTTGTGAAAGAGATTGAGTCATATAATGTGTTTTTACAGTGCAGCCGAGTTCTCAGTTGGTGTCATAGAATGCCACTATAATACAAATGAAAAAATTAATCATTCATGTCATTAGTTGCCACTATTACTTTCTACCTTGATGCATTTCTGAAAAAGAAAAAAATAAAATACCAAATAACCTCCACAATTCATCCAGTCACTTTTGTTAGCTCATTTAGTCAGTGTGCTCTTGGCTTGTTTCTATACTGATAATGTGTCAGTAAAGCTCAGCTGGATCTCTCTATTCTTTTTTCAGTTGTCCTTCTATTTTCTGTCTCATATACACATGTTCTCAAAAGCATTTCTATACAAGATGCTGTGGCAGTGGCAGAGGACAGAGATGAAAGGCTCCATTTTTATTTTACCTTGCATTCTTGTAGTTCCTCCCCTTTTTCTGGCAGTATAACCCTTTCTGGTTGCAGCTTGTAATGTTTCACATAGCTTATTCCTCTGTGTTTCATTTTCTTTGAATTTCTGCATTCCTTCCATTGTCTGTAGCTCTCACTTCAACTAGAGTAAATACAAGTCTTGCTATCGATTTAAGCACGGCCAGAATTTCAACAGAAGCTCTTCTGTTATTTTTAAGACTTTTTTTTTTTTTATGTAGGCCATTAAATATGCATGGTATTTTGTAGAAAAATAAAAGCACTTTCTTCCTAGAGATTTCAGTCTACTTTGACAACTCATGCCGGTTGCTTGGACGCTGCAGTTCTCCTAGATGACAACACAAGGTTCAAGGGAAAGAAGCATGTGCTTTAATCACATGGAAATCTGTGCTTGGTTTTGACCTGCCTTGCTGAGTATAGACAGGGGTAAGGGCCTGATGAGTCACAGAACTGAGCTGTAAATCTTCTATGGAAATAAAGGACAAGGGAAGAGAGTATGACATTGGGCAAGGAAGGAAAGGTGGAGGTTTCACCCTCAAGCATGAGTTGGCTGTGCATACCATATAGTCTGCACATCTGAAACTGTTCAGACTGCTTATAAGTGGTTGAATAAACCTTATAAACATGACTAATCCTATGCAACTATGAGTGATTGAAATACTTTCTCCCTTTAATGTGTACTAGTCATGCTTCATATCAGATCACTGGATTTGTCACAAATGGTGTAGTTTGTGATGATGACAGACGTGTTATGGGGCAAGAAAAGAGTTTTGGAAAGGGATAGACTATGTGGGAGAGAAAGATGGACACACACGGAAGGAAGGGACAAAAATACAGAAGGAAGAAGTCATGGCAAGCAAGGGAACATAAGGTATGGCAACAAATGGAGAAGTAAATTTCACCTCAAAGGTGTGTAAGACAATTTTTTGTTTTGATTGCCAGAAGCAGCTATGGCTGTTGAAACCTCCTCATCCACATCTTTATCCTTTTTCTTCAGGAAAAGAAACCATATTATGCCCTAAACAAACATAGCCCTCCTGATCTCCTAGGAACATTTTAATCTACAAGATTCCTGCATAATTATTACTTCACTTAATGGAACCTGCGATGTGTTAGTTCCATATATGATGTTCCCACATAGCAGAATTCCCTTGGAGTTCTTTTTTTGGACAGACTTACCAAACATGGTTGTTCCCACTTTTGCTATTTTTATGTCTAAGAACTGAAAGGAAAGGTGTGCCTAACAATAAATAAAAAAAAGAACAGCTAATTAAATGCAGTACATTGGGATGGCTTATAATCGTGTCAAGCTGATGAAGAAAGCAGCATACACTTCATCTTCCTTTGAACTGGTGAGGGGAGGTTGAGGTTTTTCTAGGGTTTTTTTCTGGTTGTCAACACAAGGTCCATAAAGTCCATTCTGTAATGTAAGATGGTGGCATTGAAAGAGCAGACACTGTACACTTGTACTTACCCCACTGTGTTGTGCTGGTCTGATGTCAGGCTCCTGTTGGTTGAGAAATGACATGAAGGTGAAGTGGTCTTGTTGAGTCCGAGTGATTTATCACATGGCACAGCGCCAGCTCTTGCAGTTACACCAAGCTGTCAGTTTCTCTGTTGTAAATTAAACCAAATTTCACAACCTAAAAGATTTTCAAAGCTTAAATTGTAGACAGATTTTTCTAGCAATACCTTGCAGGTCAAACTGGGCTCTCTTTAATGAAATTGTATTTTTTTTAATTTCAAAGTTTAACAGGGAGTGTTCTTCTATTTCTAGAACTATCAATTGTTGATATACATAGCTCAAACAAGTTACTGCACAGGTTTCAGCATGAATCCTGTAAACTGGGAACTTTCAATATCCCCATAATCCTCCTTCTTTCACTGTTCCCCATTGGGTTTCTTCCGTGAAAGAAGAAAGGAAAACAATGGCTGCTGACACAGGGGTTTGATATTCTTACAAGACCAGGGGTTATAGTATAGTTTTTTTGTTCTTTGTCTATGTGGAAGGATCTGCTTATTGTATTAGAAAGAAGTATTTCTCCCTCCAATCACTCAGGTATAGACCATTGACATTCACTCAGCCTCTTAATAACCCACACAAGCAGTTTGACTAGGACCAGTCTGAGTCAGACGGAACAGGAAGAGGGACCAAGCATGAACCCAGACACACACCGTCCTGGTCTCAAATGCTGTAGGCCTAGTCAAAGGGAAATGTAGAAATAATTTAGAGACAGGACATTCTTTCTAGTATTCAGGTAGGTGAGGCAGGGTAGATGGAAGAGGAAAACCTCCTTCTTCCTCTGGTAAGTCTTGTAATTGCTCTCTGCACTGCTGAGACCTCTGCACCAGAGAGCAGAAAAGGTGAGACTGCTAGTAAAGGATGACCCCTCTGACTCTGTCTGCAGGATTAAATTAAACTGAGCTAGGGCAGGCTGGCCCATACTGTTCAACTGTAAGAAAAGTGTTGCTCTGGGTCAGCTAGTGTTTATCGACAAAATATGGTACAGTTTAGAGTTTGATGCAGGCCAAGTAGTTTCTCAGAAAAGCATCTTTCTGGGGAAAAAGAAGAATTGCTGCTGCAGAGACACTCAACATGTTATGCCCACTGGTTTCAGGGAACAAAAATGATCCCTGGCTGGTTTTGATCACTGGTTATAAATGTAGTTATTGGTAGTAGGGCAGGTTGAGGAATGGCATCCTTGCAAGCTGACCGCCCACACAGCAAAATGATTTGGGAGATAAATCACTGCAAGCACCATTCTCTCAGTCTGTCCGAAGAGGTGGAATTTGGGGATATAATAGTGAAGACCTATGGTTTTCTCCTTTATCATGCTATGTCTTAACACCATGTCTTAAGGAACCTACAGGCATCTGGGGAGCATGCAGACCAAATTTCTCTGATGGAGTTGCAGATAACTGCGGATTTTTAAAAGTTTTTTTAAAAACACAGCCAAACACAAAACCCCAACAAAACCAAAAACAAAGCGAAACAACTATGGCATTTATTTGTGGCAGATGAGACATTTTGCATAGCTGTCAAAACCTGTATCTTCAGTATACAAATGGCTTTTGCTTATGTATCCAGCTGATGACCTGTGGTATGCTTTACTTTAGCACCCAACACCTGCATTATCTGCAGTCTTCTCCAGGGTGATATTTCCATCTCTTATGCTTTCCTCTGCTAGTCAAAGGCAGTCACATCTGTTTCTCCGTCTGTGGCATGTGAATAGAGTAACAGGGAGAGGCTGCAGGTTTTCAGCTCTGAAGGTGAGAAAGGCAAATTCTTTTTTGAAAGAAAACAGTACCATAACCAAAAGACTGAGTGTTTGGCTCAAATTAATTAAAATAATGTATGTTTCATTGCTCTGCAATCTGTCTACCATTTCTCTTACTAATGTCACATGCCATTTACCTATGTGCAATTTTAGCCTTGGACTTACTGCTAACTTCTGTTCGGTTCATTACCAAATGCCTTTCAGGACTGTTGCCAAAAATATTCTCTTCCCTATCCAAAACTGACCTGGAGACTCTAATTCATTCACTACAGCAGCTAGCCTTGACTACTGTAATTCCTTGGTTTGCTGGGCTTGAAGCCAAATCGATTGGCAGACTGTAGCTTAGTCAGAATTCAGCAAGGCTTCTGACCCAAACCACGCCAAGTCTATATCCTCCTTGTGCTGCAACTCTATATTTGAAAAGCGTGTTATACATTTACTGTAACAGTTTCCTTTACACTATAATTTTATGGGTGGAATTTTTCTTTTACCCTTCATGTCAACTGTCGCACTCTTACAGAATTTTTCTGAGCTAAATTGCCATATATTCTACTCTGACACTTGCAGTAATTGAGTGCAAAGCCTTTTTCATCCTGTGTCCCTAATTGGTGGAATTTGGAGTAAAATCCTACACGAAATCCGATTATCTACCAGCCAAGACTTTTGTTTTTATTCTAGCACATTATTTTTTCAGTTTCTATTTTGTTTCTTTTTCTATTATAAATTATATATATTATAATATATATAGTATAAAATAATATGCATGGCAGCTTATACCATAATAAGCAAAGGAAAAATTGAGCACTTCTTAACTCCTGAACCCAGGGATAAATTCCAGCCTTCACTCACTCATATATTTAAAATAGACTGCTTGATAAATGTAATGCAGGGTAAAAGTGTTCTCTCTACCTATTAATCTGCAGATGAAACTACACTTTGGTTCTCATTGATTTCTATTTTTCTTTGGTAGTATAATTTTCAAATACCCTGTATCAAATATTCTCTTGCCCTGGAGATATTCTAGTTTTCTATTTAATACAATCTTCTATGCAACTTCTGCAGGCACTGCTTAGGGGATTTTTGCTGTTTTTCCTAGTTTTTCTGGTTGATTTTGCATTTATACTTGATAACAATACCTTTTCAGGTAGCATTCTTTATGGCAGCAGAAACCAAGGCTTAAACTTTTTATTAATATACTTACAGAAATGTATATATAGCTATGAGCTGGCACCTCTAATAAACTGTGTTGTAGTTGCATTACATTTGTTAAACACTGGTACTTGCATATCACTCTAGGCTTAGTTGTTTGGGCCTTTCTGGTTCCCATCCACACAGCAGAAAAACAATTAGATAATAATCCTTTGTCTGAAACATGCCACATAAATTACCAGCCACAGAATAAGTCATTAGGAAAGATGCAATTACTTATGTCCTGTAAGTTATATTGATGGGAAAAACAATGACATGTTATGGACCCTTCCAGAACAATGTGGTTTTTTAAATCCTAATTTAGTAAGGAAACAGCTTTGCATATGGTCAATGAAAATTTGATATAGCGTAGAACTCACTAACAGATGTTTGACAATGAATATTTCATGTTACTTAATAATTCTACTTACCGGTCACAGTTGACAGTACAGTGCATTCTGGAGTTCAAGGTGCCTTAGAGAGATAGATATTACCTGTTATATAGTTTTGGAAATTTCTTCCTGGAGATCAGAAAATAATCTGAAAACCATGGTCAGCAGTGAGACTATTTCACTCAGATTCTGGAGATATCAGCCCAAAACCTGGGGCCTCTCTTTGGCCAAGTTTTACCCAGACACAGAAAGAAAATGAGTTAAGTGGAGAGTTTCTCAACTAATATAAACCTCTCGTGGCTTCTTCTTAGGGGTGAGTCTACCATCCTTGTGGGCTGTGTGCTGCTGGATCACTTAGCCATACAAATTTGATCCTGATCAGGAGTGGGTACATCATGTCTTGTCTTCCAGTTTCCCAGAGCACAGGCGTTATGCTAGCTTTAGGCTTTCAGGGTATCTAGGGGAAAATAAATGAGTCTTGGTGCAACAAGAACAAATGTGGCAGAGCGGGTTTATATTGAATTGCCATCTCATAGCACGTGAATGCAGGATTTTAGTGCAGTACAAAAAGATGTGAAGGCACTTCCCTGTACTTTCAAACCATGGCCTTGCTTGCTCTTTAGCTCTAATGTAATGCTCGGAGATCTTTTATGTTGGAATTTGCAATGCTTCATAGCCTAGATTGCTGTGAATGTTGAAATTGCTGTACATACATTGACACTTTCTTTGAATAGAGCACTGGTATGTTGGTCCTTGATACATAATAATTTAGTATTCTCCTCTACATTTTCCTTTTTATTATCCCTCACTGCCTGTTTCGTAAAGTTTCTTTAAATGCCTTGACTTTTAACAGGTTGTACTCATACTATCCTACCTCTTTAGTTTTTGTAGTTCCTAAAAGTTAGGGAAGTGAAGAAGATCCTTTTAATGTTCACTTTGTCTACTGCAGTTATACAAGAAAAACCTACGGCATCTTCCTAGCTTATGTTTCCATTGAGTAGAGTTTCTGAAATCATCAGATAATGATTTTTGAATAATCTTAGCACCTGTTCACATAACGGAAGTTAAACACTTTAAAGTTCAAATGTTTTTCAAAATTCAGATGATCTTATTAATACTTATTAGTGGGAAATGGCAAACCAGCTCTTCCTCGTATCTTTGTGAATCTTTTCTACTTGAATTTCCACTTGCAAACTGAAAACAGATTGTTAATTAAGCAAAATTTTCTGAGCACCTGGGTCATCAACACAACAATAGTAATTAAATTCTAGCCTCAATTTCTATACACATAATAATAGAGTGCTTTACCATTTTCATTCTTTTCAAATTAATTGAAAAAATACACACATCATAACTTCCTTGATACATCCACTCTTCAGTCTAAGCAAGTTCTAATGGGCTGAAATTATCACATCTACCTTTAAAAGTTTAATGGATTACCAGTGGATAAGATCATCACAGTAGGTCTGAGGCACTTCCTTTATTGTAAACTACCTATACATATTCATTTTAAAAGATAATGAACTACAATTATTTCCTATGACTTTAGAAGGTTATTAATCATCCCTGAAAGAAAAACTTCCATTCAAAATGCTGTAATCTTCTGGAATCTGCAAGCAGCCTACAAAAGTGGTGAAAAAACAGAGAATAGAAGAAATGTGCTCAAATGAGTGAGATTAACTTTCAGTTCTAGAGGTGAAAGATACATAACTGGTTTAGTAGGTGAGCTCACCATTTTTGGAAGGATACGTTGCTATGTATGATAAGATTCTCTACATCTCTAACTTAAGGGAGGAAGGAGAGAAGCTCTCGATCAGCAAGATGAGGGAGCAGGGTGTTACAGCACTCCCACTACCACTTTTCAGTGAGAGGAGCAAGAAGTGCTGCAAGCTGCAACTTGATAAAAAAAGGACATTGTTTCCACCCAGGAATCTAAAGAGATAGATAGCAAAGAATCTTGGCAAAGAGTTGAAGCGTTTTTCAGTTCTACTTCATAGGTTGGCACAGCTGCTCATTCAGGAGCATAGCCGAGGTTGTTTGTAGAAAATCTGGATTTATTGGTGTTTTATTCAGTTAATTGTGCTAGGATCAAGGCAACTTACATCTTAGCCAAATAATTTTTAGGCAGGTCACTGTTGTGGAAGGACAATGTTGCTTGTAACTGAAGTGAAGAGAAAGAAAAGAGTGTTGAAAGAAAAGCTTCTCAACTGAGATGAACAAATACTAAAAACTTGAGGATCTTCATTGTCCTAGATAATTGATCTAAATATTGATGTTTGGCTTAAGAACAAATTCATTAAAGTTGAATGAGGGAAGCGCATTTCTTCATCTTATATGAAAGAAAAAAGTGTCTGTTCATGTACGTAACCATATATAGGCCATGGAGACAGCACAGACTGATCTATCACAGGTGAGCCCTTTGATACTGAATAGAGGAGAAGAGGCAGCTGCAGCCACAGAGTGCAGGGTTGATGTATGGTTTAGCCCTTCCCATCTGCTGGCAAATTCCCGCTATCAGATAGTCATCCTTCAAAGCACAGCCTGCCTGCCTTCCATGCTTTCGTTCGTACAGCCCATCTGTACGCCGCTGCCACGGGGAGCACGTGTCAGGTGGATGTCTCAAGGGTCACTTCCGTAGCCACACACCTATTGCCTCACACGCAAAGGTGTGTGCCAGCACAGGGAGTGGTAGCAGACATCACAGGGAAGCAGCTGCATGCCTGGTTCTTGGTGCATAGTTAAAAGTTGTGTAGACTAAAGTTATGGAGACAGACTTGAAGGGAGACATCTCCAACATTGATACAATGTAAGTACAAAAGACACATCATTGGATGGATATTGATGATGTTGTTTCAGTAATGACATCATCCATAGACTCCTAGTGTCTTTGCTTTGCTTCTCTATAGTGATCACAACATAAATTGCTTGTCTTGTTTGACTTCCTTGTTCACCAAAGTTGAGCAGATTGTCGCCGTTTTCAACGCTTCTACCAGACAAAAAGCTTGGGACCATTTCTCGAAAGCCCAGCGAAAGAACATAGACATTTGGCGAAAGCATTCTGAGGTTGGTGATTTTATTTTTACTTTCTATCCATCATTTCACAGCTGGATTGACACAAAACAAGTGTGATTGTAGCTGGACATAGTGTATTTGGCAATATTTACAGCTACCATTTTAGCTGTTAATCAACTGGCCATTTACAGTCTCGTCTACAGTATGAATTGCTCCCATTGCTCTCATTATGATAATAGTCATTAAACAACATGAAGACAGGGAGCAATGTGTTTTTATTTTTCGTGCAAAATTTGGGAAATCATTAGAAGATTATGTTTACTATCTAAAATAATGAACTGAAGTAGTGAAACGAGCAACAATATTTTCAAATAAGGAATTTAGGAGTCATCGTGATCTGTTTTTAAAACAATTCTGGGGCAAAGATTTTTTTTTTTCTGTGTCATCTTATGGTCATTATAAGATGACTTTGAGTGAAAATAAAATAAAAAATTTCTTTCCTAAATAATGTCTTAAGCATATTAAGTCCGTAACTGTGACCTATTCCTTCCCATTTGTTCTATGTTTATCTTTAAAAAAGTAGATACATCACTTGTATTGATTCTAAATATTATGCTTGCAAAGAAACCAGTATAAATGTAATCATACAACCACACGGAGTCAGCAATGTGGGACCATGCATGTCTGACTGTCATAAGCATGAGCAGAGGAAATGGGATTCTAACTCCCCTTGCTGTGAGTGGCAGCAAAGGAAGTGCTAAACCTCATCCTGTGTTTTGGTCATCCAGCTTTCAATTTTAATTCAGTATATACGCTATGAGCCTGTATTTTAAAAAGTAAGTACCGCTGTCTTTGTTTTCTTTCTTTCTTCTTCCTTTTTTTTTTAATTTTAATATGAGCAATTTACATACTCTTGGTTTACCTTCATGTAGTACAGTGTGTTGATTGTTACTATCACAGTCCTCTAAATGATTTTTCTCTGTCTCAGAATAAAAAACTTTAGAAGGTAAGGTGCACTTATTTAATTATTTTGTAGTACACTTGTAAAATAAGTGTTGTACACTTAGTTTGAGAAACACTGAAGTGCTGTGATATAAATCATTTGGATAACATTTTAAGTGTCCATTAACTAATGCTAAATTACAGTTGAATACCAATGGCACTAAATGTAACATCCACATGAATACCAAATGAATTTATTATCAGTGCTATTATGGTGAATACCAAATTACTTCAATAATGGGACACTTAAAATAAAATGTTAGCATAATTTATTGGTACAAACTGTATTTTGCATTTTGTTCACAAATATTTCATATAGATAATGGATAATGCCTTTGTTCAATTGAAAGTTGGGAAGTTGGGGATTGATGTTTGCCTTGTCTTTTAGAGAAATATGAAAATATTATTTACTAGTAGATTATTTTTATTATAATAAGATCATCCCTTCTTAAACTAACTTTCTGTAAAGGGATGTGGTGTGTCATTCATTTGCTGGTTTCTAAATATTTAATAAACTGAAATGTGTAAGAGTTGGACTTTCCAGAAATGTTCATTCTCTGCTCATGTTTTTCCAACATTACTGCGTTTTGTTTTTCTAAGAAGAGGACAACTAAAACAATTCAAAATGATGCAAAGCATCTAGCTAAACCAATATATTTTGGAAACGTCTGTTTTTCAGATATGAAATGTGATGGAAATATACCAAATGGTATATTTGATTTAAATCGTATCTTCTAACCATGACGTTATGGTTTGTTTAATTACTTGATCACCTTCTGTTTTCTTCCTGAATTTAGAAAAGCTTTGCTAGAAACCCAAGCCCAAAGAAAAGACTCATATACATAGACATTCTCCACAGAAAATTGTTGACTTTGCTGATAATGTAGACACTGATGCATCAAGGACATTTGTCCACTAATGAGGGAATAAATGTAAGCGGATGTCTGCTCATGTATGCAGTATACTTCCCCAGGAAAAAGTGCAGGTGGCCTTTTCAAATAAGGAATTCAGAAATGGCTTGCCAGTTTCTTCCAGAGGCACTTCTGATTTCATTAGACACTGGTTAACAATTTAGAATTTAATTTTTTTTTAATTTGAAATTATTCTCCTATAAAACACCCACTAATTAGATTCCTTGCCTTTGCTGGGATTAATGGGCACAGATACATTTTTCAGAATATTTGAGATCTGCCGATGAGCCAAGGGTACAGCTCAAGAGAAACGCCTTGCCTTTTTTACACACAGCCCCTCTCTGACAGATTATTGTTAATTGCACAGAGCTGTTGTCGGGCTCCTCAATGCTGTCTCCTCCTTCCACACGACTCTCCCTTGTTTCAAAGATTTCAAACCACCTCTTTGGGAATTAAGCTCTTTGTTGGCAGAAAAATTAGCTGTCTGCGGACGGACAAAGCCTACACTAATCACAGTGCAGCATCCCCATGTTACACCTGACAGGATTATTAGGACAAAATAGAGTCCTCTCAATCTTCTCAGTGCTGCCATTAAAAAGGCAGTAGCTACACCCGCGTCAGCTTTTCTACCCAGAACAAAGACCGTCTAGACTCCTACAAAGCCTGCATGCCTGCTGATCCTTTTCCTGGTGACATGTGCAGGGGCTGCCTGCCTGCACTTGCAGCGGTCACCCGGAGAGCAAGCTGTCCCTGCTGCCACCCCTTTTGGATCAAGATGCAAAGATTTGCAGGCCAGCGTTATGGGACTGGGTCTTTTAAATACGAGGCAATCTGGGCATAGGGACAGAGGGTGAGATTCCTTTGAGCAGTATTAGGCACTTACAATACAGAGCTCTTCATCTGCGCTGGCTGCTGTCATCTCCCTTTGCAATCGTCAGAGAGAACAAGGCACTTTTAGGGTGCCTCTTAGCCAATACAACTTTGTGTGTTGGAGACACCTACATTTGGCCAGATGAATCATACCCCAAGTGACAGAGAGAAGCAAGAATTAGCTTCTCTCTAAGCAGGCTGACAATCTCCTTATCAGTCTGCTTTATATACCAATTTTAAGTATTATCCCTGCTGTTAAAACATTCTCGTATGTTTAGCAGACCTAAAGATCACTCAACATGGAAAGTCACTTTTTCTCTTGTTTTCCTTGAGAGTTACCTTTGATAAACTCAGTTCTTTCACAGGAAGAATTCCCTGTGCTTCTGTTGTTATAAATATTCATACACAAATAAATATGATTACAATGATAAATTATGTATCATTAAAATCAGATAAGTATTAAAAACAGATACTAAATAATGCATAATGACTTTATGGAAGTTAATACTGACAAAAGGTAATTTTGGATTTTAGGAGCTCCGAAATGCTCACAGTGAACAGCTCATGGGAATCCGCCGGGAAGAGGAGATGGAAATGTCCGATGATGACAGTGGTGACAATCCCAGTAAAAAGCTGAGAGTAGATGATTCAGGTAAATATATGCAAGTGTTGTTTTATTAAAAGCCAACAAAAACTTACATATGAGAAGTGACATGTTAATACCCAATTATATAAGACAGTATCTTATTTTAAACCCTCATAAATTAGTTATTTGAATGATGCAAGCTGTCTCTAGGAGATGTCTGTCACCTGCTATGTTCTATAACGATGAAAATTCTCCAGTTCTGCCCTTGGCTGGAAGCATTATATTTTCTTACGGCACTCTCTGCGGTTTTGCATGACACCATTTCATTCCATGGTTGTAACAATGTTTTTATTATGAGACCAGTTCAAGTTATGCTTTGGTCTGTATTCTCTAAGCCTTACCTTTCTTTCCAACAAAGACATAATAATCTCTAATCTCTATAAGAAATAGCATTTTAATGGTGGGTTTTTTTTGGTTGCATACTGCCTTTCTAAGGGTACCAGTTTCAGAATACAGTACTGCATTCTGCATGAGTTAGACCCTCATTAGATGGCTATCATGAGTCTAAGAACAAGAGTGCGTGTAATGTGAGTAAGAAAAGCAGCTTATTCAGCCTTCTACAAATACTCTGCTATCCAGGATGGACACTAAGAGGTAGCTCAGAAGCTGCCAGAGCTACTAACTGGTAACGTGATCTGGATGTTTGCTTTGCTCTATTTCTTGGCATTGGCTAATAATTTGTGAGTTGCTAACAAGGGTTTGCTTGTTTAGACACTCATATAACGAATTAAATTTTCAGTGGCTGAAGCCAAAGCATGGCTAGAAACTGCCAGGTAGCAGTGAACGTTCAGGAAAATAAAGAAGGAAGGAATGATATGGAAATAAACTAAGAGTCTCCAATAGGGTAATCCTGATCTAGTCCTTTTCATACAGGCACCATAGTACGAAAGGAAAGGATTTCATCCTTTAAATGATTTCAAGTCATTTATGTATGCCAGTTGAAAAGTGCGGATTCAAACCTACAGAAAGAAGAACTCTTTGGCTCCACCTGTGACAAGATACTCTGTAGGGTTGAAAGTCTCCAGAAGTAAAGACCAAAGGAAGGAGGGTCATTCTAGCAAAGAAATTTTTACTGTGCCATCTCTCTTGAAGGGACATTTAGTATTTTCCTGGAATAAAAAAGCAACAGTAAAACCCTTAAAGGGCAGCCTTAATTTTTGCTGGGCTAATTGTGTGGATTTGTATTTTCTAGATAGCATTAGCAGAGTGTTTGAAGCTGAGACAGTGGGTCATTGCAGACAAGGAACTGCTAGGAATCAGCAATTTTTATGACTGCCTAATTATTTTACATTGACTGTGTCCACTCCCATGGAGAAAAGTCATTAGAACTAACAACAGGAAGGTAGAGCCAGAAATACATACATGCATGCCAGAAGAGGAGCAGGAATATTTTGAACTGTAATGCTTATCATTCAGCCAGGTTTAACATATGCATGCTTAGGGCAGAGCTGTGCTGGTCATTCATTTTGTAACATCACAGATAGGAAAGCATGTTTGGTTTTCATGCACGAAAAAGGACATTACTGTCAAAAGTTTTGATATCTGAGATTTCTGCAGCATTCTATCCCAAACAATTTCAGGTTATTTGTATTGCTACAATGTGGGCACTTGAGCAAACCCAGTACTGTGTTGTATTCTAAATCAAAATTTAACAGTATGAATCCACTGGAGTACGTGTCCATCATTGTTTGTTGTACCGTTCATCATCCTCTTAAACTCAGTGGAGTTGATCCATCCTGCTGCATACATAGTCATCCAGTTCTAAAATTAATGTTATGGGTTTCTTCTTTCAACACTACACTCTCAGCTAAAGCAAGTGCATTTGGTGTTTCTGTCAATGACGATAGAGGGAACTTGGGAGTTAAACCGAAGGAGCTACTGGGTATAAAACACTGGTAAATTAAAATAATCTGAGATAAGGACTTTTTTTATTATTATTCTTATGTACAGAAATGTGACTCTTCTTTCCGTCTTCTGACATTTTTTAAAATTACTGTTTGTGTTAGCTGCCTTCTCTTTTTCTTTTTTTCCCTCTCTTTCTGAGTATGTCATTCCAGAACCACCACTTTATCTCACTGGAGTGGCTATTCATATTCACAGTAACCTCTGTTGTATGAAGAATGTCTTTTAAAGAGTCTTTTGTCACAAAGAAGCCACCCGGCACAGTAAGAAAATATTGTCACTTTCTTTATTTTTAACCCATTTTCTTAAAAATTTTGTCTACATACTTAACTATGGGAAGAGCAAGATTTGAATAACATGCAGGTATTGTGCCTCTTCAATTCAAGGACAGCATGCACACATAAAGGCTTAAAAGTCTAAATCCAAAAGTAGCTGAAGCAATGAGACATGATAAATTGATTTGGATGGCTCCAGAGCTCTGGACTGCATGTTCTTCCATTCCAACAATTTTGTTGAGGACATTATTTTTCAGCCTGCCCTTTTTGGCAGTGTGAGCAAGACTACTGGGAAGTTACCACCCCAAAGCTATAATAAGTGACAGAGGTTCCCTCAGGCTGCAACACCTGTGTCAGGTCTTTTTTTCAGTGGTTTGCCTCGTTAAGTTACTGCTAGTACAAGAAGGCTTAATTAATTCAACAATTTAGAATGGGTTCTAGGACCTCATTCTGTCTTGGTAAAGTGTAGTTTCAGGAGTCTCCCAGCTTAATGTCTTCTTTCCTGGAAGAAAACACACTGAGTGTGTCACATCTTCTCACAGCTAGGTAGTTAGAATGAAAACTTCCCTCTAGGATATCTGAAGAGAAACCTATTAATCACCCTGAGAAAAAGAAGGTGTATTCCAGCCCTAGCATTTGAAAACATAGTGCAACACGTCTAAGACCTGAGACCGTGAAGAAGTACTTCAGTGCTTGAATGCTTGTCCAGAGCTGCTGGACTCTGGGTTTCAGAGTGTTGTGGTTTGACCTAGCTGGCAACATGACTCAGCTGCTTGCTCACTCCCCCAGCTCAGTGCACTGGGGAGGGGAATCAAAAAAAAAAGTAGTAGGTTGTGGGTTGACATAAGGACAACTTAATAATTGAACAATGTATAACGATGATGATAATGGTGATAATAATAATAATAGTAGTAGTAGTAGTAATGATGATGAAAAGGAGAGAGAGATGGAAATAAAATCCAAGAGAAAGAAGTGATTCACAATTGCTCACCACCCTCTGACTGATGACCAGCTTGTCCCCCAGCGGCAATGTGCCCCTACCGTCAGTTTATGTACTGAGCATACTAGCAGCTCTGTGGTATGGAATATCCCTCTGGCTAATTTGGGTCACCTGTCCCAGCCGTGCTCCCTCCAGGCCTCTTGTGCACCTCCTCACTGGCAGAGCATGGGAAACTGAAAAGTTATTGGTTTAAGGAAAGTGCTATTTAGCAGCAACTAAAGCATCAGTGTGTTATCAACAATCTTCTCATCCTAAATCCAAAACAAAGCTACTAGGAAGAAAATTAGCTCTATCTCAGCTGCAAGCAGGACACAGAAGAATGTTGCAGGTAGCTGACACCCTAGCACACAATAACATCTGGGGATGAGCAACCTGTTACTAAGAATAGTTCGCATTTTTCTTCAAGTCATGCTACATATTGTGTCATGCAAGAGATCAAATCATGGTGCATGTTAGAAACTGACCTTTGTTTGGGAAGATTTGGTCTTGCGACAATCAGAACAGGTCCATAGGGACCTGTTGCAAAGTGTGTCCCTCCATTCTAGACTCAAATCATCTTCTTTCATCTGCAAATTGTACTTCTGCTAGCTGTTCATGAACTTGATTTATTGCT
Organism: Rhagologus leucostigma; assembly: GCA_013397725.1. Lineage (NCBI taxonomy): Eukaryota > Metazoa > Chordata > Aves > Passeriformes > Rhagologus > Rhagologus leucostigma. The sequence continues at coordinate 643,478 of VZTD01005474.1, read as the reverse complement.
ATCAGTGACTCAGTGGCAGAGCTGGAATGAAAACTGGCATCTCCAATCTCCTAAATCTGTCTTCCACCCCCTACTCCACACTGCAGGCCTGGGCCACTGCCTCCTGCACATAGACCTGCTAATCCACATATTTTACAGGTCATTCTTAGTCAGGCTTAGTCAGTATCCTACTCTTTTCTGCAAGCTGAATCTTCAAGGAAAAGGAAGGCTTGTTTGTTGTGTTGGAGATCATCTCAAACTGCTTCAAGGATACCCTGAAGAACCCCCTAGGGTATCCAATAAGTTGGTTCAACTGTCATATGTGCCCGGTTTATAGGAAATCCTCCTGGTTTCACAGATTAGAAGTCATTTGCACTCCAGGGAAAGCTGGCAAAAGTCTGACCTGAGACTGAGTGAATCTCACTTGTGGAACCAGCTATTACTTTAATTTTATTTTTTTGAAATTCAGCCTTTAAACAGTGATTTTTCTGCAATGTGGATTTTGGAGTTCGAAAGATACAAGAGGATTGCTGAAGTAAAGCTGGAAGATTGCTAAGAAAAAATAATAATGATGATTGGCACTTCATTTAATATATTTGAAAGTCAAGACGCAGCTACTGAAGCATTAGCTCAAGGGAGAAAAAGGAGATTCAGTACTGGAGTCTACAGGATATACAAAAATCTTCAGAATGATCAGGATTTATGGATGCTTCCTCTCCCACCTGCTGGCACAGGGAGTAAGGAACCACCTGTAAAAGCCTCAAAAGTGATTTTAAGAATTAGTGAAGATGTGTGTTGCGGAGAAGAGCTGGAGTTTGGTTTATGTCTACAAGGCACCTGTAATTTTACTGAAAGAGGGAGGTGGGTTAATCTTTTGCTTTTGCAGTACACAGCAACATGCCATTAATTCTAGCAACTCCAGCTTCAGCGAGAGACTGGAGCTGGTGCTACAGAAAAGAATAAATGCACAGTGCTTATAGAGGGGTGCAGGAAGGATAGTTGTGTGATTAAGGTGTTTGACTGGGATCCCAGAGCTCTAGGCCAAATCCCAGCTCTGCTGCATATCCCCTGCCTGTACTAATCAATGAATTTGTATTATCTCAGTTCTCTAATATCAAATGGAGACAATGGTTCTTCCTTTCATTCAGCCACTGCCTGTTCCGTCCGCATGGATGATAAGTTTCCTGGCATAGGCTTCCCTGCAGCTCAACAGACTTGCAATAGCCTACACATTGGACCCCTGGAGCAGTTCACCACCACTGTACTGCCTGTGATGAAGTAGCTTAATAACATCTCAGGGACTGTGTGCAAATAATAAATTGCAAGTTACATAATGCAAGCCCAGTGTGAACATGTAAGATTGGTGCTGCTTTGCTAGTTAGGGAGGACATCCTCTATGGCAGCATTTTCAAACATATCTAAAGTAGGTGCCAAACTTAAACACTGAAGTTGGATCTTTAATGCTGTCCTGAACTGATCTGTCCTGTTTGCAGCATTAGCTATGTCACTTGCTGTAAGAGACAGGCTGAATAGTGGGCAGTCCATCTCACAGAAGAGTGTAAGTTCTTGTAAAAGTCAGTATTTGAAAATCACACCCTGGTCCACACAGCATAAAACAGGCTTTGGGATACTGTTTACAAGTCTGTCTTGAAAGTTGCAAGCCTGGCAAGTCTTGAAGGAAAGCCTGAAACAACACCAGAGTGATCTGTGTGATGCATATTCATCTTTTCTCTTCAATTCAGTCCTCTTTTTGCTTTCTCTAAAGCTTTTGTGAATGCAGTGATACACACGTGGAACGGAAACTGCGTTTTATAGGTGGATTAAACCGTGTCTTGGGGTGACTCTATCATGTGTATCCCCTATCATGCTCTGTGCCCAAAAAGTAATATTGTGCCTTTTCTGTGCTTTTAAACTGAGCTTGAGAAGAAAAAAAACCAGACGAACTTTCCAAAGCAGCTTCTCAAGGACACAGAGATT
>VZTD01005474.1:518337-641231 GCA_013397725.1 Rhagologus leucostigma | reverse complement strand
GGCACAAACCGGTAGGAAAGCTTTATATTGCTTGTTAAAACTTTGAATAGAAATCGCCGAGCCCCAGCTGCGTGGAGTTGAGCTTTGGTCTTCCGGTTTTTCCAACTGAACGAGTGTCACAGCAGATCTCATCAGATCTTCTTCCTCCTGATCTCACAGATCAGATAATTCTCCCTTCCTTTCTTGTACGACTAACCTTTTGGGTTTATGGGAGATTTTGTTTCAAACAAAAGTCTGATTTGTTTTTCTGTCATTACCTCTCCATCGCAGAACCTTTTGGCATCAGATTTCATTGGTATTTAACAAACCCATAATTTGCCTATTGTCCTTTTAAACACTTATTGATAAACTTAATGTAAAGTAATAAAATGTATTTACTTTAGAAATTAATGGGCTAGCATTGCTTTTTATTCCTTAAATAAAGTGGTACCATTTCAAAGCCATCAGCAGCTGGTGTCATAAGCAGCCTTGCAGAGATGAACAAATAAACCCTGTCAACAGAAGCTATCAACCAGGTTTTAGAAGCATTCTCAAAAAAAAGAACGTATTTAAAACATGAGGCTCTGAATCGTCACTGTAGTGACACCGTCCCCTCTCTGGCCAGAGAAGACAACTGAACAACCCTTTTGAGCTCTGTGAGTAGAGTAACTTCCCTTCCAATGGAAATGCTCTGGACACAGCAGACAATCAGCTTTGCTCCCTGGAATCATCAGGGGTGATCACTAGAAAGCAGCACAAGATGATTACTGGGAAAAGTCTGCTCTAGTGTCTTTCACAGCATGCCAGTTCAGAGCTGTTATCATCAGGCAGGCTCCAATTTTGTGCCATAAAATGCATTCCATTTTTCCCACAGCTTTTACAAAAATAGGCTGAAGTTCAGCAAGCATGTAGGCAGGGGCCTAATTTTGTGCCCCTGGTTTTAAGTCCATTTGCCTCTAATAATGCTTCTTGTGCAGCTGAATTTAGCAGAAAAGTCTTGATGAATCAAGGCTGACTGTAGCTCCCTGGGGAATAAAGACAGCCTTGTCCTGTCCCAAGGTACTGGGCCAGTTCCTCTGGATCATGTACAACACATAGGCTCTGGGATGGAGGTCTCTGCTGGTCCTGAGGGTGCAGCAGTGAAGGGGTTAATCTAACTTTCAAATTTTAGAGGAAACAGGCACTTCAAAGGCATTTTCCTAAAATGGGGTGTAGGAGGATGTCCTGTTTACTACAAAACAAGTCTCTTGTGCTTTGATGCTTTTCCACTGCCAGAAATACTATTATCTAGATTACAATTTATCAAGTTTTCTGGGTATTTCATACTGATAAGGTTTTATGCAGGATCATTACATATGAGAATAGATTTAATCCTGTTTTTAGTAAGCTTTAAGGACACTGAGGGATTATTTATGTAATAAGATGCAAAGTTGCTATGGAAAATGCTATAGCAACCTAACATCTTCACAAAACCAAGCAGCCACTTGTGACAGCAGTCTAAATTTACATTTATTTTAGTGTTATTTTATTGACGTTCTTAGTGTCTCATTTTGACAGCATGTTAAAATATGTTTTGCATTCATGCTAGAACAAAATTAACAGCATGTTGTTGGAATTAAGATGATGCTTATAATTCTTGGAGATAATTTTTGCATATTTCATTTTGTGTAAATAGCATTAAAATAATAGCAAAAAGAAGCTCAGGTGCATCTCGTCTATTTGTAACAGAGAAAACAATGTACATTGAAAGTAATATTTTACAAGTCAGTGAAAACTAAACTGCTTTTACTTGCTCCATACTGGAATGAAAATACTTTTAAGAAAAAAAATGATTTTGTTATTAGAATTTATTTCAAATCCTTTATCTTTTATTATAACTTTCCCAATCCAGGATACAGGCTATAATTTTTCATTAGGGTTTCATAAAGCAGGGCATCATTTCTAACATGTAAACTTACAGTTTGATAGGGGATTGCCCTATTTAAATGGGACTTTTCTAAAACATAGGATAAAAATACACATTGCCCCTTAGGAGGTTAAATAAAAGGGGAAAGAATAAACAAACACAAAGTGATGAAACAGTCTGAACTTTGTCCTCTTCTCATTGCAGTTAATAATGAAACTCACATTGAATTCAATGGGAGCAGAAGCAAGCTCTGTATATTGATTTTCTCCATCCCCCTCCATTAAGAGTCCTGAAGTGTGGCTGTAACATTGTTGAAGTGGGATGTTGGCAGCAAAATCAATAAAAGACAATATTAGAACATATGCTGTTTTCAGCTTCCTCACAATCTGATATAGCTGGTATTAGCATTCTTCTCCAAATTACATTTCATGCTTTCTATAAAGTGACCTTCCTTACAGTGCCCTCTCCAATATAAAACTTTTGTGCTTTTTCTTTCATATTTAGCCTTCAAGAGAATGAGCCCTATTTATAACAGTGAAGATGGTTGATTCTGAACAGAGAACAAAGAACAGATTCCTTCAAGAGTGTCTTTAGCCTAAATGTTGTTTCTGACCTCCAATGAAAGATCATTTCTATTAGTGTTTAAACTGAGATCTTGGGGTTACACTCTCTTAATCATGCTGCCCTGCATGCCCTGTTGTTTTTAGAAGCCCTTTTCACCACGGCACATTGCAGAAGCTTGGCGATATTGCTTGAGGTGGAGATTTAGGTGCCTTCTTACTCACCTCTGTTTCCGGGAATCATCAGCCATTGCCAGCATATCAGAGGAGACAATGATCAGAAAGCAGAGTCTTTTCTAATGTCAGTACAAGCTTCTAAGCTCATAATTGCATGTTTGGGGAGTGTTCTTATGTCATGAGACATGCAAGGGTGGCTGAAGCTTCCAAGGCATTAAAAGCATCCTTTTCAAAGCATGAATCTTCTGCTTCCTTGTGCGTCCAGCCAACTGGCAGTCTGTGATGTGGTTGCATGCCAGGAGTTAAAAACACACCCAGCAGAGTTCCTGCTACAGAAATCCCCAAACTACTGCTAGTTAGTGATGCCGTTTTACTTTGGTGAATGAATCTTAGATTCAGAGGAGTTTCACGACGTCCCACTCTTATTTTGGCTAAAGGCCATCTCAAGAAAATAAGCTTCTTACTAATGACACATATCCATAGTATAGCATTTTCCTGACAAGTATACTGTGGGATTTGATTCATAAATTTGAAAGCCAAGTGGATTCAAAGCTTCTTGGAGGTGAGTGATCTTCTTTTAGTCTTATTTGGGTTTAGATTCATGGCAGAGAGAAGAGAAAACAAAGAACTGCCCTTTAGGATGTGAAATGACAGGCTGAAGAACTAGATATCACTCCATTTTATTCAAGTTCTCCAGTAGTTCCAGCATGTGAATCCTTGAACACCATCATGCCAAAAGGTGATTTGTTTTGTTGGTGGTGTCTTTTGGTCTTGTTTTGTTTTGAAATTAGGATTTTTATTGGGGTTTTTTGTTGTTTGTTTGCCTTTCAACAGGCAAAATAGTTTGCAACCTTTTGTTTATACATCCAGCCCTACAAATACTTGATGCACTGCAAGTTTTATTGGGTACAAGGACTGTGCAGGCATGTCTTTACAGCACTTGTATGCAGTGATTGCTGGGCTGCTTCTACAACAACCAAGTGCCCACCTCACGTATCAACCAGATATCTCTCTGAAGGTACTTGGGTGGTTGCTGGCTTCTAACACCACTTCATTGCTTCTTTGTCATGCGTCAGATACAGACTATCTTCGTTCTTAAATTTGTCTGGAGACTAGTGAGCATTTTTAACAGTCGAGGAAGAACATGATAAAAAGCAATAACTCTCCCTATGTTGTTCTGAGATAGTCATCTGTCTCATAATGTTTTGTTGAAAGATTTTGAGATGTCTGTGCTGTAAAACCTTGATCCTACAAGCTACTCCCTGCTGGTCAGAGTGTTTGCTCTCACGCTCTGCTCAACACCCACAGATAAAATGTCCTAAGTCGTGGCTTACTCAGAAAATCTGGTACAAGGACTATTTCACACTTATCTCTTCAAAGCTACACACTTTCTGCAAATTTCAATAAAATGTCTGTTTCTGAAAGGCCTGGAAGTACCTAACTAAGCTCTGTAGAACCCTGTTATTTGCAAGTTTGCAACACGTTTTATTTCTCAGAAGCTGAGAAAATACATGCTAAACATGTTAAATTGTGGAAAAGCACAGTGGCCTCTATTTGCATATACTGAATATTCTTGAAGCAGAATGGAGGGGAGAAAAGGAGGGTTTGGCTTGCAGATACAGCTCTTCTGAACACCCTTCCATTCACATAAGGAATAAATTGCTCAAGAAATTCTGTCTCTGAATGTGAGGGTCAAAACATTGCAAGTTTCATGTCATCATTTGCTTATGCCTTCTAAGGCATAAAAGGGTAAAAATGTATTCTCATTTAAAATCCATTTTTATCTAAGGCAAAAGTAACTGAGCAAGTATTTCAGTATTATGCACAATTTTAAAAGAAAAATTAACTCAGCCCTCTAATCCACTCCAAGGTCAGAGAGATAGCTGGATAAATGCTCTCCTGCAATTTAAGGTGCAATAGAATTTTGTTCGAAAGTGGTTTATCCTCGCATTTATAGAAAGCACTTTACATTTATGAACAAAATTTGCCTATTATAAATCAAACCAATTCAAATCACCACAGTCATTTAAACCACTCAGACCAGCCCTTTCTTCCCTAATGAATGTGACAAATTGAGGGATTCAAGTGCATGCTGTCAAGTTTGTTTCCAAGTAGCAATGGCGTTTTCTTCATAAATCCTACAGATTACTTTTTTGAGCTCTCGCAGTGGTGCTGAGCCTGAATGCAGCTCCTAGTTCAAATGCCAACAGCAGTTATGCAACCATGTGTCTGTAAGTGCCAGTGTTGATTGTTTAAGTCTGAGTAAAAATATAAGAGACACTTTGACTCCTAAGAAGCAACCACCAGTGACCCACCTACATGGAGGTTTACCTGTATACAATAATCCTTGAATATCCTAAGTGATTTATGTGTCTCATGTACATGCATGCAATACCTTTATATGCTATACCTTTACACAATATATGTAAGATTATGTAACATATATGAAACACTCAGCATTCATCAGCATCTCTTCTGCTATGCAGAGTTCAAATATTTGTACCCTCAGTTGCAAAGCACCAGTAGTACAAGCAGCATTTTTCATTACAGATGTGGGAGTCAGTCATCAATGCCACGTGGTATCTCCCCAGTAATCAGCACTTTTCTTATTTTCTTGTTTCCTTCACCCTCAAGACTAAAATCTCTGCTCATTTTTGGTATTACATGAATACAGTAATTTTTAAAATATTGATTAGAGGAAAAAGCCACTTCTTTGCTAGCATCTTTAAAGAACAGTCTCTGTAAAAGTGTTGTAACAGTCCTATTTCTCAATTAGGAAAAAAGGTAGAACCTCTAAAAGAGATTTATTACTTGATTGATCATATTTAACTGAGGCAGCAATTACCGGTAAACAGAAAGTATCAGAAAAATTCACCTCATCACAAACCAAATACACTAATATAAAGTTAAGTGGTTTTTTTGCGAATTTTGAAAATATCTGACAGTTGCTACTATTTTTGATCAAAGTTATACCCTTACATTTTACTACGATGGCTTTCTTCCTAACCAACTTGACTGAAGTCCACCCATCACAGACATCTGTGCAGAGCCATATCTTCCGTTTCCCCTTATATAGATGCCAAGTCAGCTGGTCTTGATGCAAATCATGGGTGGTGGTAGAAGAAATACGACCCAAAACATAGAGGAAGAAAGGGCCCTTTGCTTTAAAGAGGTGACCTGCAGAGGCTGGTCTCAGTGGGGCAGATTAACTAGCAGCTGTCAAAATATCATTTAGAAGCTATGTAGATTCCTGTTCTCCAAAGAGATGCTGTCAAGTAAAATAGACCCAAAATGTGTCAGGCTTTGATATTATTGTAACAAGGTGGTCTCTTCCAAATTCCAAATATTCGTTTCAGTAATGTGATGTGACATCTTTCTAGGAAAAGTCCAAAACACTTAATGCTGCAATTTACCTGGGACAGAACTGGGTAACGTGGGACTAGAGAATGTACTGCAAAATAAGTGTGAGTGAGGGAAGAGAGAAACATCTGGCCGTGTCAGGCAAGTGGGAATTACAAATGAGCAAATAGATGGACTCATGTATTTAAAGCTGGAGATGAACTGAACAGAACCAGTGTGAAGGTGAAAGAGAGGAAAGTACAAAGAGAGGGGTAGGAAGATTGGCTTAGAGTGGGGAATTAATCTTGCATCTTTGCAGCCCTTTGGAGAAAGTTGGATCACTGTTCAAGTGGGTTTTCTGCAGCCATGAGGTCTAGATCAATGATACCAAACTGATCACTAGAGTCAATGATCACTTGTAAGACTGCAGCAAGTAATCTACATCTTTATTCCTTGGGCTGGCTGAAACAGCTAGATTAAATGGTCTTGTTAGTGTTTTTAATTAAAAGTCCGTTTGTGAGAGCATGATGAAAAAAGAAGAGACAATACTGATCCACAGTCTCGAAAGTTTGGAAACCACTATTCCAGAAACTTAAACCAGAGGTTTTCAGCTAATGATCTCTCTAGGCCTTTAAATAAAATGTGAGATATCGTGGGACTCGTCATAACGCCACAGGAGTTGGCAGCACTGCTCTCTGGGGCATTCTTAGTCCCCTGCAGAGCCAGCATTTGCCTACAACTTTTTGTTATTAGTCCCAGCTGGACAATAATTGGCCCTCCCTTTCCCTGCACCTTCTCTGGTATTTGCAAAGAGATATGCTTCATTACACAAGAAATAATAAGCCTTCATAAATTATTGGTGAGCCACATGTATAGCAAGCCTAGGAAAGAGCAGTGATATTGCTGAGGTCTGCTAAGCAGGGAGCAATTTTGTAAACTGAGAAAATCTCTTGTCAGAGAAATGCATTTGTTTCTCAAATGTGAAGAGGTCTGTCCTCTATGGGATGGACAAAATTGTTATTAATAGACTCATAGAATCATAGAATGGCTTGTGCCTGAAGTGTAATCTAGTTCCAGCCTGGCCTTGAACACTGCCAGGGACAGGGCATCCACAGCTTCTCTGGGCAACCTGTGCCAGGACCTCAATACCCTCACAGTAAGGTATTTCTTCCTAATATCTAATCTGGACCTGCTCTCAGTTTGAAGCTATTCTTCCTTGTCCTGTCACTACATGCCCTTGTAAATAGTCGCTCTCCATCTATCTTAGAGCCTCTCTTCATTTCTTTTCTTTCTTTCTTTCTTTCTTTCTTTCTTTCTTTCTTTCTTTCTTTTTTAGCAACCTCCCATTTACTAATTGTTTGCCACCAAGTTTTATGTGAATAGGAAGCCTGAAAATAATTCTCATGAGTATTCAATTTGAACATCTGGTATCATCATGAATGTAACTGGTATAATGAGCTTCTCTGCATTGAGCATAGGCTACATGGTAAGGAAAGGACTTTGAAGCAACTGCACCTGAATAAAACAGGTTTTGCAAAAGAGTAAATCTCCCTCCCAGTGTGCAGGGCCTAACTCCCACTAACATTAATGACAATAAACCCTTCTCATATAGGATAATTAGTGCCTTCAGAGTTTAAGTTTGCAGGTACTGAGAAATTAAAATGAAGTGTGCTTAGCATTTGAAAATAATGTGGAAATTTCTTCATTGTTTGGTTGCATTATGTCTGAAGGGGGAAAGAAAAAGCTGTTTGTGGCTAGGTTACCATGTAATTGCCCAAAATTATTTATTTTTATACCATTCTAATTCTGTTTCTAGAGTTTATTCAGGATACTTAGCTAGCTGTTTTCAAGCTTTAAGCAAAGTGTGTTTTTTTAAAAAAAAGTCAAGTGACATGGTCTATTTTTACAGGAATGAGGGGGAACAATGGAACAGGTATTTGTTAAAGAATGCATTATAGGAAGAAGATTGCTTTTAACTGCTAATATCAGATGTATTTCTATGCACTTGTCATTGACATCTAAGCAGTATTTATGCTGGTGATCGGCTATTTGGTAACTGTCCATAAAGAAGAGCAAGTGTCCTCTGGAAACTCAAGACAATGGATCAAAACCACTTTAGATATTGGATGACTCAGGATCCTGACATTGTAAAATGGGCTGAGAAGATGCCTCAAAGTGACCAAGGTGTAGTCCTCAAGTCTTCCTCTTCCAGAAAGCTTCTCGGAGAATAGAGAGAGAAGGGTCAGCTTTAACACTTGGTGTTGGAGATGTTGGTTAACACCTGTCAAGTTGGTCAGTGTGTCCCTTCACCTCAGAGGCCATCCAGCTTGCCATCTGCAATGAGGGCTGTGCCTTCCTTCCCACTACCTTGCAGAGCTCCTCCAAACCTGACCTTCCCACACATCCCAAGGTGTGGGGTTGCTGACTGGCATCCCCTCACACACACCCTGCCACTGAGTGATCATAATGGCACCCTCAGATTCTAGCACAAAATTAAATTTCCGGTGGGCTGGAGCACTAAGCACAGCCTTAGAGGGTAAAAATGAATGAGGATCCAGTGGTCCTATCTAGTTATAATAATAGAATTACAGAATGGCTTAGATTGGAAAAGACCTTAAAGATCCTCTAGTTACAATTTCCCTGCCATGAGCAGGGATGCCACCCACTGTATCTCCTAAGACCATCCACACTGTACTTCTGCAAAGACTATCTTCCTTACTAATGACAAATGCCATTATTAGATTACTTACCCTGTTTTCTACAGCGTCAAAACACAGTTCATGCCCTTCCAGATCCTCCAGAAACATTTTTCCTTGCCGATCTTCCCCTGCTTGTACTGCTCCACATTCACCTATTTGAAAAACAAGCAGGGGCCAGGGATAACTTTTATAGTTTGTATTTATAGTTGTGAACTTTGTGTCCTTATTTTGCTCCACTCACATTTGTTCAGTCCCTCAAGCTGAAAACTCTTTGAAGAAGTAGCTGTGTCTTGCAAGATGGCTTTTTTGACATTGAAAATGCTCTGCAATGGGAGTGATGAAAAAAAATTACCATAATATTCATTATTTTGACATGTTTTGATGCTTCTCTTTTTGCTGTTATCAAAAGGAGGATCATATCATTTAAACCTTTATTTTTAAGTCAGGAAATCAGGATAATGGCATTAGTAGAACTCAGATGGCAGGAAGGTTTGGGAATAGGCTCTTTCTCTGTTTTCATCTACCTCACTATATCAATACATCAGCTAAAGTTCAAAAACCCTGAAAAATTCAGCTGAATAGGTTAGACCAAAAGTCTGGACAAATGTCACAGTAGTTCTATAGTATAGATCTATTTCTATACAAATATAGAAGAATCTATAGGAAATATAAACTATAAAAGAAGTTCTGCTAGGAGGACCTACAGAAAATCTTTACTCTGAATTTACAAGCAGGTTTTCTGTTGTTGTTTTTAGTGTTTGTCATTTGTTTTTCAGATACTGCTTTCAGATTTCTTCAGGCTCTAGAGATAACCTACTGCTTATGCTTTTCAACTCAGTGTGTCCTCAGTATGCAAATTAGTAGATTGTCATTAGTGTTAACTGTAATGTTATTAGGGCATCATCTAATGAGAAATGCACAGCGCAAGTGTGCATTAGTAGAAATGCTAGAAAATTTTGAATTCTCCCTAATGCCCTCAATAAATAAATGCATTCAGAGATCTGGGGCGTTAGCATTATTTCCTGGCCACTATGATATGATGTGGGTCATAAAAGACTACAATTACCCCATATCACTGATGCCTTTCCCTGAGCTTAGAATTAAAAGCCAAACATGGTTAGAGGGGAAAAAGGGTTTTACCTTGGTATTTATTTAAGGATCCTCTGGTGCACCACACCCAGGCAGAAAGCACCCCCGAATGCACACCGAAAGTGCACACCTGAAAGATGCACACCAGGATGCCCACCCCAAGATGCACACACACGATAATTCACGTATACAGTTATAGACCTTGCAAATTAGCATATCTATCAAAGATTCCCCAATGAGAGGCTCAAGAGAAGCCCCCGTCCTGAGGAATGTTCCCCCTGGATGGGCCTATCTGGGTTTACAGAGTGTATTCTGGAGAGGACCTTGGTGTCTGGGGCTTTCTGACCCCCAAATTCGAGGTTTCTAAGATGTTTGGTCTCCTGGCTTAACGGAACTTTGGGTCTAAGCTGGTTATCAGACTTGGGGAATTACAAGTATGTGGGCTAAAAGCACTAAGGATACATGCAAAGCTGTGTAAAAGGGTATATGAAAGGGTATATAAGAGGGGTATATGAAAAAGCAAAGAATCATCACGGCATCATCACCCGTGAAGACTTACTCTGCGTTGGCTCCAGTGAGCGTTATTATGTTCTAGGGTAAATGTACTCACTGAGTACCAGCTGGGAGTAAAAGGTACAGATCAGTCAAAGTCAGAAAGAACTCACCCTCCTAACTATCCAAGGTAGATGGCCTAGAAAAATAAAGTTAATTGCTTGTTTCTTCTGAGACATCCATTGATGAATATGTCCTTAGATTTCAGTGGATTTCTAATCAGCCAGTCATTTCTTGTATTAAAGAGGGTGTCTTTTTGATTTGGATCTAGTCTGGGTCCACTGACTGGAGTCTATCTTGCCACTGAGGCTGTTGCCAAATTGAATATAGCACTTCTGCCTCAGCACAAAGAAATCACACTAACCTCTTGGAAGTCTTTGAAATATCAGTGAAAAGGTTTCCCCCTCTTATATATGTCTTATCTTCCTTCAGCTGCTTCTCTGAGGCTGGCAGGTATCATTTTGCATCCCTCAGTGAGAATGCTGTAAAGTGAATATTGAGCTGTTTTCCAGCTGTGTTTGTTTAGGTAGGAGTATTTTCTTCTACTTGCAGCACAGGCAGCTATTTGGGATTGTTGTCAGAGTTTTCTTTTGATATAGATTCCTTGTATATAGTTCTTCTGTAAATGCTTTCAGCATTCGTTGTCTTCTTATCTGAATATGCTTTTTAGTGTGCCTTGGAGAGGGATTTTGGAGATGAGTATCTGAACTACCAAATGTAAAATGGCTTGAGATGAGATGAGCGAAATTTTTTTTTCAACTAAAACTATGTTCATCAGCTTTGTCAATGAACTCTTAGCAAAAATTTATGCAAAATTTGAAAAAAATTACTTTTTAAAATGCAGATTCTCTTTCCTCCAAAATTCTCCTCTGTTTTAAATTTAATATTCAGTGAACTGCCTTTATATCCTATATAATAAATCAAATATCATTATGTATAATTGTTGTAAATGAAATATAATTTAAAATAAATTACAGTTTGATTCTATAGAATAGATATTTTGCTTGGCATCAAAAGAGATGATCTGAATTAAGAGCTGATTTTAATCTTGGTGCACTAAAACATAAATATCTTTAAATTATAGTTATTTTAGATCAACACAAAGGATGTGTCTGATTTTGTTTAAAACAGTTACCCAGTGTTAAGTGAGCTGGACACCCTGGGTCTGTCACATGTCTTCCTTTGTCTTGTTCTCCTTTCGTGTTAACCATTCTGTACACGTTAGGAAGTGACTATTTGTAGCTTTAAATTAAATAGCAAAGCATATACGTGTATTTAATGTCGTGTTGCTTATGGACTCTTACCTATATTTAATTCATTTAAAAGCTTGTGGCCATTTAATACTCTGTTACGCTGTTACTATATGTGTTGCGTCTTCCTTGTGTAAGAACATATTTCTGCCTTGGACCCTGTTGTTACTCGCTCTACTATGAGTGGTTAGGATGATCACTCAAGTGTATAATAGTGTTGATAAGGCACTGTACACCTGAGGGAATCCTGCCTATCAGAAACGTATCTCTCCTGTATTCTTATTCTCTCATGTTAGGTGGTTTGGGATGTTTTCATTTTGTCTTAAAATGGATTGTAACTTCTTCCAGACACAGCCTTTGTCTTCTGGTGTCTGCAGAAAAGAGCAGGGCAACAACCTAGGATGGAACTTCTTGGTAGCACTGAAATGTAGTTATTTTCATACAGGTTTTAATATTGTATAATACATATAATTTTTAAAGTAATGACATAATAGCATTCAGAGATGCAACTCTGGGGGTTTTGAACAGTAAAAAAGCTGCATTGCATTCCTACAGGGTAAATGGACAATTGCCTTCACTGCTTCTATATAGTGACTTGTTCCATTTGGATTAGTTACTTTTTAAACTCTAATATGTTCATCACGTACAGGTTACTCGCTTTTGTGAGATGTTGTGGCCCTTTTCATTTCTTCTGTTTTTCTGACCCTGTAGCAGACATCTTTTGCTGTCTGTAGCCCCACTTAATGAGCCTGAACTCACCTAGGAGAACAAAAAGGAGAAGGAGTTCTCCAGTTAGGCTGTAGTGAGACACAGAAAATAGTCAAGCAGCGTTTCCAGATAAGGCAGTCTGAACCTCAGCTGGATCTGGGTAAGAACCCACATTTCAGTGGGGAAGTACACAGGCCTCATGCCTCCCACTTGTACAGCAGCTCTCAGAAGTTTTTTAAGAGCTGGAATAGATGATGAACAGCAGGTGAACTACTGCTCCCAAGCTGCTGTAGAAACTTGAGTACATCCCTGATGGTCTCTATTCCTGTTCTCAAGGAGCAGAAGGGTAGGCAGTTTCTGGCTAGAATTTAGTGTTACATTAAAAAAACCAAAAATATATAAATTTTGTGAGAGTCTAATTGGTAAAAGTAAGAGCGTACAAATGACAGAGACTTTTCAGCAGGGGCTGTAGTGACAAGGGGAAATAGCTATAAACTGAAAGAGGGTAGGTTTAGATTGGACATGAGGGAGAAATATTTTAGGATGAGGATGGTGAGGCACTTGCACAAATTGTACCAAATCATCTTTAGAGGTCCACTCCAACACAAACTATTTAATTTTGACTTGAAGATTTTTTTGGACTGATGTTTCTGTTTGCTTAGCTTGTTGTTTTGGGTTTTTTTTAATCCTTTCTTTTGTTATATGTTGTTGGCTCTTAGAAAAATAAAAACTAAAAAAAGTACTTCATCCTCTTATTTGCCCATTGGACTCATCAGTGCAATTTCTTGAGGGTAAATTTTGTCATGGAAGGATGATTACACGCTTTTCAGAACAATTTAATTTCATGTAACAATACTGTAACTCTTGCTAAATCTTGCAGAGATTCTGTAAAATATCCAAATTAAGCGCAGTAACCAATCCATGTCTGTATTTGAATAGTAGCTGACTGTCCTTTATTTTGAATGATGCGTTTGTACTACTTTAAAATTAGTAAAAATTATCTGAGATCAAGGTAGATTTGTCCTACCAAAGATAAAACATTTTTATTGCTAATGAAATATTGTGACATTCTACCTAAGTGCTGGTATAATTTCACAAACGTGCTGAATCATGTTATCATGGGGAACAGGGGACTCTTTATCTGCAGAAGGTCTAGTCAAGAGGTGCCTAGTATTAAATGGAGTTAATACACAATTTCATATAATTTGGAGTTTAACCATATTGCTGTTGTAGGTGGGCAAGAAAGAATTCTGTGATACCAAGCCTGAAATCATTTAATCAGGAATGTAAATCAGTTATGTGCTTCAGTTACCAAATGGTGATAGAACTGGCTATAGTAGATTGTTGTTTTTTAATTACAGCTGCTCTGTAATGTTGTTGTGTTACCAGGTTCCGAGAAGGAAAATAGCATAGTGTGGCAGTTTGCTATGCCAAATGACCACTGCTACTGCCAAATATAAATACTACCAGGAGTGGGTTCTTCTATAGGATGATAGCCACATCCCTAATTAATGAGTGCCACCCTTCCCTATATGTATTTATGTTCAGATAATTTATTTAAATAATGTTCCTACTTGATGCTTTATAGCCTTCTGCCTTTTGCTACACAAATTTTAGCTTATATTGCAGACTGTGCAAGTCATTTGGCAAATGTAATTTCCATCCCTGCATACTAATCGATTTCTTCACAAACACCTGCTATCAGTTATGATAATAAAAATGCCATTCTAAATTGAAGAGGGGCCAAATGGAGCTTCCTAAGGAAATGACTTAAGTGTCTTTCAATGCCTTTAATGTAGTAATGTTCTTGTAGTGCCAACACTTTTTTTCAGCATTTGCATTTTATATAATTTTATTATATTACATTATTTTTCTGTCTATGGTTCCTCATAACTGTTGCTATGAAGTAGTTCATAGCAAGGCTGGAGAGAAATTTCTGTGTTTCCTCTCTCATGGGACTAAATCCAGCAACTTTACATTGGGAAAATTCCTTAGCACAGAACTGATTGGAACATCTGGCCACTGTGCAAGTATAAATACTAAATGGCTGTATCAGTTCCTATAACATCACTGGGAAAACGTTGTAAAGTTGGTGAGTGCCTTGCCCTTGGACTGCATGCCAGTTTCTTCCTAAAATAAAAGCCTAAATTTAGCAGCCAGATTGCAAGTAGCATTTGAATTATCCAGGGTCACTTTATGGCTTCTTCCATCCCAGGAAATAACCTCACAGCAACAATCTTTGCCAGAACCTGATCATTTTCAGCTCTGCTGGGTCTTGTCTCAGCTCCAAAATGTCTCACTGGTTTTCAGCTGTATTGTCATCTCTCCAGACAATGTCCTCTGTATTACTTGAAAAGAAACAATCCATTTCACTGATTTTTTTCACATTTTCATTTTCTCTTAGCTCTAGCCGCCCAAGCATATGCGCTAAAGGAAGAGAATGATAGTCTTCGATGGCAGCTGGATGCTTATAGGAATGAAGTGGAGCTCCTGAAGCAGGAGAAAGGACAGCTCTTTCGAACAGAAGAAAGCCTTACGAAGGACCAGCAGCTGCAGTTCCTACAGCAGACAATGCAAGGCATGCAGCAGGTATTGCTAAGGAAGGAAAAAACAGGTCTTCTATTTTAGGAAAGTGGTACCATGGGGCTCTGCTGTACTCAAGACTATTATTCATTAAGGTCCTGCTTTCTTTTCAGAAAATCATAGGGACTTTAGATGGGGGAAAGGGAGGAGAATTTGGGGATATATTTAGGCATACTCATTTTAGGAATTCATAAATGCAAACCCATTGATCATTCAAGAAAACTCCTTATGCATTTGCTAGTTAGGAGCAAATTGCTCTGTTCCTCTCCTCACTTAATCCAACTGGCCCTGGTACTGCACAAAAGTTTATAAAAATTGTCTGATGTATCATAGTCAGTGTTCTGTAGTGTCTTCATTTGCATTCATCTGCATCTTTTTTTCTGCTCTTGTTTGAGGATGACTGAGACATCTCCAGCGTGTCCAGCCTAAATGGTTAGCAACATCAGTGCTATTTCCTGAGCTTTTATCATTTATGCTGACCCGTGGATGTAACCTTTTCATTCAGACAGTTTTTAAGTGGTTTAGTGCAGCAAAAAAGCTTTTTCTCTGACACCAGTCAACGAGAAACTGCGATGTGTCCCTGCAGGGGCAAGGGGTGTCAGTTTATCATAATTATTATCCCTTATTTGTTAGCGTGCTCCTGACACTGTGCTGGGTGAGTCTTGGCAAGCATGTCCAGACTGCTCGCACTGCATTGTCTGACATGTCCACTGACACACAAGCAGCCCTCGTCCAGCATGGATGTGTGTAGCATCTTTCCTGCCCAGGCACTTGTGTTCAGCTGGCACGTGACGGAACACGAGGGCAGTGGCTCACCACAGCACTGCACTGTGCTCCCAGCTAGACTGGAGCTTCTCAACCCGGCACTGCAGAGGTTAATTTTGCTTCCTTCATCTGTAGCACCACACACACTCCTCTGTCACACCCAGTTATTAGATTCCAGAAGAGGACAAGTTGGACCCACTTCCAGACTGTAGTAAGCTGCTTTTGTGTGGCAAAACCCAGGAGATACTCATTTACATATGAGCTGCCTTGTTGGGTTAGGAATTGCATGGTTATCCTGGTACCCTTTGAATCCAGCAAATCTGTAAATACCAACTAACACCCAATAACAGAGCACAAGACAACTCTACACACATATTGATATCAACACAAGCCCCTTTAAGCCTGCAGAGTTTTATAAAATCAGGGTGATTTTTTGCATAGTGGAATAATTCTGACCAAAATACTTTAAAAATTGAAAATAAGTAATTGATAATTCAGGAGTAAAATCTTTCCCAGGCTTCAGAATTAAGTCATTAATCAGAAATACTTGAGGTTTCTGTATACTTTAGATAAGCTTGAGGTCTGTTCATGATCTTATCCTTATATAAATGGATACTTAAATATCACTGGTTTTATTCAATTCAACACCATATATAAAGATTGTGCTATATTTCATCCTGGTGCTAATTCTCCATTAAAACTAGTGAAAAGTAGGCATAAAATGCTACTAAATAAAAATTCTGGAGCCCCAGCACCCATTTGGCATTATTATAATTTTCTGTCTGGGGTCTGGATGAAGTATAATCAAGTCCATAGAATATAAATAGATTTTTATTGAACTTCAAGCAAATGTTAATAATGCAAATCAATAACATGGAGTGACTGACTTATCTCTCTGTTCAGCTGGCCATGGACACTGTAGTCCCTATTCCTCTGAGAGTTTCCGTGTTCGTGACAGTTTTGCTGTGAGGTTCTCAATGTTTCTAGTTTGCCATCTCAGGGTCAGACCTACTTGCTCCCAATGGGGTATAATTAGAGATGGCCCAGGGAGCTGGAGAAGACACTTCAGGTAATCCAGTCTGACAATATGCTGAGGAGAGCAGCAACACAGAAGCACGAGAGGTGAAGTTCAGAATATTCGGTGGGAAATTATCAGTCAGTTAAGCAGCTGGATGATGTTTTTGGATTTCAGTAATTAGCCATAGCCATGACATCCCATAACCTTTGTGATTTTCATGCAGTTAATGCATCAATATGTAGAAATAAACCTTTGATTTAGGTAGACTCAGTTTTATCTCAGCTTGGTTTTGTAAATGTTGAGAGATGACAACCTTAGCTGAAATCCATCAGTGTAGCAGGTGCTCAACATCTATGGAAATCAGTCTCACTATGAAATATTAAATATATATCCAGGACTTCAGTATAAATAATTTAACAAGAAGACCTGTATTCCCTTTTATCCTTTTGTATATATTAAAATTAATTTCAGACAAGGTAAACTGAATACCACTGAATGCCTGAACCCTTCATATATGTCAGCATTAAAAAACATATTTCTCCTTTTCTCTTCATTCTCCCTCACTTTTTCATACACTTCTTCTTCTAACTCTGAAAACTAGAGAACAAGTGATTAGAGCTGCAGCCTGAAAAGCAGATTTATCTGAGAAAAATTGTATGCATTTTCAGAATCAAGACTTTTTTTTTTAAACATCTTTGGTGCCAAACAATGGTAAATAACACAACACCAATGTATTTTTAATGTACTTCTACCATCTGGATCTTTTTCAGGATTCTTCCCTGTATTTGCAGGACTGATGAAATGAATGTTTATTTTCTCTTCTATCACTCACACTGATCCAAAGTAGCATCAGGAAAATCACACAGATGTTTGTTAATGAAGTGTACCTTATGGGCAGTAGTAGCAACCTCCTTATTTGCTGTGTCTAAAAAAAGAAAATCCTCTGGACTAATGACATTGAACTTATGGGGGTTTTAGTCAACTTCCTTCATAAAACTGTGTCACAGTTTAATTTCATACCCACTGTGAGATCTCAAACAAATGGATATAATGTCTTGTATCCATGGTAACAAATGAGATACACTTTACCTGATTTTGAGATGGAAATTGAATTAACTTGTCACTGCTGCATAGGTGGTATTGCCTTCAATTTATTTCTATATGAGAACACACATACCAAGAAGATCACTTTTTGAATGGCTCTTTTTCCAGCAGTGTTTGGTACTCTCTAAAAAAGTCTGTGATCACAAGAAAGGATGTTTTAGTTGTAACTATTTTTACAACACTTCACAGCACAGCTGTAAGAATTTTTTTAATCTTGTCTCTCTGTCTGGAATGTCTTACCGGATGCATGACCATAGGTAATGCAGAAAATATCACCTAGTAGTGTTGCTTAATGCTTGAAATTTTTAGGCTCAATTTTCAGTGTGTATATAATTTCTTCAAATTTTAACCATTTAGTTTAGCATATTCCAGGTAGAATAGCAAGCAGAATTCTTTTGGAAAAAATCCTCAGCAAAATCTTTCAGCCATTCCAAGAACAAAGCATGAAAAATATACTTTTATTATGTATTGTCCATCAAATATAATTCTTGAAGAAATGCACTTGCCACCTTTATACTTTGAAACAAAGGCTCAGAATTTGACAGTGAGTCTCTACTGAATTAATGATGTGTTTTCCAGATCCTTTATACAATCTGTCTGAAACTGACAGTGTTAGCAAGCCTTTGAAAAAATGTCAGTTTGCCACACAGGAGATGACACTCATTAGCATGTGTTCAAGTAAATTTTAGGTTTTTACTGGTCATCCAGGATTGTTCATGAACCACTTCCATAGCACAGCCATCAGTGCAATGTTTTAAGCCTCAAGTTATCCTAAGTCTGCAGAGCACACCTCCTTTAGCATGGCTCTAATTTAACAAGTTAGCTCTGCCTTTTTTGTCAGGCTTAACTGGCCGAGGTATGGGGCCGTGCTTGTATAGCTGTGCTGATTCCTGAGCTGATACATTTGCCAATAGGCTGGTAATTCTGCATGGTGCTCCACTGCATCATGTAAATGTAGGATAATGTTCTTTCCTCTCATAACTCCCTGAATGTGATGGGCTGAATTTAGCTCCTGCAGGCAAGGGTGTCATCCACAAATCCCCATTTAAATCATGCTTCCGTCTAATCTATATTGTGTCCAGGGAACGTATATAAGTGCCTACAGTTCTGTTATTGCACATACTGGGGTGTATCTGAGACATTTGAGGCACCTCATTGCCCCCCTCCCCTAAGGGGCCTGATTCACTGGCTGGGCTTGGGATCATGCTCCCAACACACAGTGACAGCACAGGCTCCCCTTTGCTGGCCGTGGTGCGTTAGAGCCCAGCCATGGGGTTATTGCAGCAGCAGGGAATGCACCGTAGTGCCTCTCTTAAAATTAGCGCTCGAGCTGGAGACCAAGAACAAAGGGAACAGTCGTGTGTGGTGAGTGTAGGGCTGACACGAAGGCTGACACACTGCTGTGAGTGCCACCAACTCAGCTCGGCATATCTCAGCAGGAGACTGAACATATTCTGGCCCTGCTGATGACCCACATGGGTGTTGCTCTGACGCAGTATGATGAAAGTCCACTTTTGTCTTCTCTTCTTTTCCTCCCCAGACCATACCAATTTAATGTGAATTGCAATGCAGATTGTGAACCTGAACACTCAGAAGCCAGGAGCTGCCAAAACCACTGCCTGTGCATTTTGCTTTGTATACCTTAGAGACCCTTCCCCATTTGGTGCCGCAGGCAGAGAGTACACAGTTAATCATCACCTGTTCAATACCTTCCTGTCCTTGCTGTTCAATATGCAGCTCAAGGTCTTTCTGCAAAGGCCACATTGCTCCTGACATTTCCTACCTACTGAGGACTATCTTTTGCAGTTTACTAAACATTTAACATGTAAGATAAATAGCACATGCATCTGAGATTGATACACCTTTTTAGACAGCTCTGATAAAATCCAGATGACTAGCAATCATAAAATCACAGAATCATTTAGGTTGTAAAGGACCTTTAAGATCATCAAATCCAGCAATTAACCCAGTATTGCCCAGTCCACCACTAAGCCATGTCCCTAAGCATCACATCTACACATCTTTTAAATACTTCCAGGGATGGTGACTCCACCACTTTCCTGGGCAGCCTGTTCCAAAGCTTGACAACCCTTTTGGTGGGGAAATTTTTCCTAGTATCCAGCCTAAACCTCATTTCAGGCTTTCAGTGTTCATGCAGGGCAGGACTGTTTTGTCTGTGATACGCCTCAATTTTCCAGTTGGGAGGGTAGGAATTGCTCTTGGAGTGCATTGCAGCTCCCTCCTTACACTCATTGCTCCCTCGAAGGGGGGTGGTCAGGGTACATATTTGGTGGTGTGGGGAGCGCACATTTTCCACAGTACCATCACTGGGAGACAGATTAAGACCCTTTTGTCTAACTGAGGTGTCACAAGAGGCATCTATCAGCTTTTTCAGCAAGACCATGTACCTCTAAAATACAGTAACTTTTCTGAGTAGAAAATCCAAACGTAACTAGTGTTAGCCTCACTATGCTGCCTTTGAAATTAATTGGATTTCTACCATTCCCAGCCATTGGAGCAAAGCCAATCCATTTTCAGATGGAGCTAGCAGATTTTTTTTCTACAAGCAAAGATGGCACTGCTCAGGTCTTTCCTTCCCTTTTTTTCATAGCTTTTTCTCATACAAGTAGTAGAAGAACTGACTATTCCCATGGTCCACACCCTTTCAGTGGGAGCAGGGAAAAAAAGAACATTTCTGTGCAGGGTGTTGCAACAGACAGTAAGGTAGGGCATCGTGAGGCTTTTTTTCCTCATCAGTCTTTTAACTGATCTACCACCTATTAAGTTCCAATAAGCTCAGCTGGCATTGAGGTCTGCAGGTCTCAGATCCTTCACATGTGTTGTTAACTGTCACAGCCATTCCTTTCTGTCATATACAAACGTTCTGAAATGTCAGAAGCCACAGACACAGATGCTGGTGGCTGAAAATTGCTGAATCCGGTGCTTTGTGAGTGCCATGGCCATTATAACAATGATATACCTTTAAATATACAGGTTCTAGTAGCAGTTTAGTGCTGAAATTAAGATCATTGTTGAATAGATGAAGCATGTTATGGCTGTATTTATTAATATAGCCTAAATGCTGAGGAGATTTGTAGCCTTTTTTATTCCATCTACCTCTTTCTCACCAAACATCTATTCAGCATACAACCCAACTAATGTACTTATGCACAACTATAAACTGATTCTTCTCCAAAGCAGCATTAAAGAAGAGTAAATATAAGAGATTTTTTTAAAAAATCCCTTTTATTTGCATTTTACCTGGTAAATAAACACGCCAGAATAATTACATTGGAAATGTTTTTAATTGCTACTCTTGTAGTATGAATTCCAGTTAGATCTTTCTTTTTTCCTGTAAAAGTGACACTGGAGTAGTAATGGCAGTATTGATAATCTTATGGGGAATGGATACAAGTTAAGTGTGAGGGACTGGACCCGACATCCAGATGTTAACTTCCAGGCCTGTCCCTTCTCTCACCCAGTGGCTGATATTTGAATACTGGTTAAGAAATATGTGATCTCCCAGGAGAGAGAGAAATGTTCCCATAAGTGTTATCTTTGTTCTCTTGTGCTTTTCAGGGCTCTGTACAGTCCAATCCATGTTTAAACTTCCAGAAAACACTTACTCTTTCTGATTATATTAAAAAAAAAAAAGGAGCAGCTGGCAATTAAGTGCTATTTATTTACCAGATCTCGGACAAGCCAAATGGGTTCTCTTCTCTGTTTAACAACCTTTCTTTATTGAAAGTAGTGTTTGATTTCCCACTTCTGCAACCACCACTTCAATGATATTAGGGGAGTGTAAATAAGGGCCCACAGATACTTTAAGCACCGTATTCCCGACAGCTGTTCTAGTGGTAAGATGGAGGAGAATAGCGTCTTTTTGCCTGCTAGTGCTGGTAAAGCTAGACTGAGTTTGGCAGCAAGAGTAAACCCTTCATAGAGAAATAATTGGCTGCACACATTTTATTTAAAATACGAAATAAATCAACTAATATCTTCATTAACATGCTTTTGTAGTCTAGTGGTGTTGAAGGACAAATCTTACAAGTTTTACAGTCCAGTGATCTTACATGAATTTTTTAAAAGATCCTAAATACTAGCATTGGCTGGCTGATTAGAATTTCCAAATGTGTTTGATGCTATCAGTGCTAGGAACTCTGTTTCCATTACTAAGAATTGTGTTTCAGTGGAAATTACACTGGGTAAATAGATTCTCTTCCATAATATCGTTCTTCTAATTAAATTTTTATTACCCATCAAAATAAATAAAATATTTTTTCTTGAATAGGAAATCAAAATTTAAAAGATCTCTTTTGGTCTGTTGAGAAAAGGCAGGCTGTATCATGCTCATTTTCGGTCCCATGGAAGAAGAGATGGGATCACACTGCTCAAGTGCTGTTAACTGGTGAGGAGTTACCCACAATGGACAGGTGAAAGGCTGGAGAAGATGACAATGTTATGACTAGATGATCATGTCTTCTTTGACTGTGCATCATGTAAGGTGCCAATTTGTTGCCTTGTAGGACAGATTTGAGGGCAGAGGGAACACAACTCTGTTTTGGGCTCAGACTGCTTTCTTTGATCGGGATCGGGATCAAGATCCACTCACTGGCTGTCAGTAGAGTTGAGGGCTATGTAATATTCTAATCACCTCACTTAGCAAAGGTAAGAGGGAGCTTTATTGATGAGATGCAATGGGCTTTGGTCAGTCTTCTCCCCTTCGCAGGCCTTGTGTAATTTGTTGTGGAACTCAGATCCCAGAGAGGAATCCCGGATGCTATAGTGCTAAGTGTTTTATCAGTAAATTTAAAGATTCTAAGAGGATTCTGTAAGGTTCCTAAGGACTTGGTCTTGTCTTCATTTGCTGCAAAAGTCCGTAACTGACTGAAGAAAACATGTCTTTCTTGACTAGTAAGAGGTATACTTGAAAATTACTAGGCAGAGGAAAGCTGTAGACTGTCTCTTAAACCGTTCATTGCACCACCTATGTTCTCCTTTGCTGCCCAGTCCTTGGCACTGCCTCTTGTAGCTGGTGTGGCTGAATTGCTAAGCCCCATAGAAACAAAAGAAATTGACGCCTAATTCTCTGATATCTATCGGCTATTCTCTAGAATCCTAGAAGAATTGAAGCCAGAAGGTACATCAGAAGGTCATGGTACATCTGAAGGTCGTGTACGTCTCTGCTCAAAACAGAGGCGTCTCTGGAGCTGTCTCAGTTTTGTTCAGCTGTCTCAGTTTTGTTCAGGACCCTGTCCAGCTATGGTCTCAGTACCCCTAAGGATGGAGAGCCCACAGCTTCTCTGAGCCCTTATTCAAGAGGTTGGCCACCCTCACTGTGGAATATTTTCCTTATATGTAATAAAAATGTTTCTTGATGAATATGTGTCTATTTTTCGTCAACCCTTACTCAAGAAAAGCCTAACTCCACCTCCTCTGTAACCTCCCCTTGGTAGTTTCAGTGGGCCTGTGTCCATCTGTCTGTTTTCTCTTTTGGTTTATTTCTTAGGATACAGGCCTGCCTGCAACTACTCTGAGCACTGTAGAGCTGTAGGACCTCTGGAGTCAGTCTAATAGCAGGGAAAGGAAAGCATGCCAAACACCTCTCTAAGGAAGCAGCTGGACAGATTTTCTTTAGTGCCACCACACATATTCCCCCATCAGATATGTGTCTAGCTCCCCGGCCCCCTCCTAGGTGGTTAACCTGTGGAGCAAACATGTTCGGCATGGTCTTTGCCTGTGGCCAGAGAGCCAAGAAAACTCACTTTTCAGGTGAATGCCCATCAAGCAGGAGCTGGGCTGTTCATCCACGTGCAGATCTTCACCAGCCCTCTTTTGTCATTGCAAACCCCATGATCCATCCAAATAGTCATGGTCCATCCATACAGCTGAGGACACAGCCGGTCCCTGAGAGCTGGCAGGGATGAGAAACACTGCACTATTACACTGTGTTTCTTTTTAATCCCTTAAAAAAACCCAAACCCACAGTCATACTCTTTATTTTAATAATGCCTTGCTGCAACACGGCTAGCTTCCTTGAGGGCTCATTTCCAAAGCTTCTTTAACTTGTCTTTCACATTCTCCTGTTTCCTTGGTGATTTGTCAGGCCTCATCAGCGTCTTGTTACTAATGCGTATTTGCTCAGCTGGGAAGTCACTTTCTCATTATTCAAGCCTGCCATGTGCTGGCCATTTGTGATATGAAATCTTGTCTGTCTTTCAAGAAGAGAAGGACACTCTTCCAGACAGTCCATGGGAGTACTGGGAGAGGGATTTGTATTTTGATTTTGCAAATGGTCGATTTAACTTTAATTCATTATTTCTTTTCCTCCTACCTAAGGAAAATTCTGAAAGGAAACATTTACCATCCTTCACCTCTGTATTTGTGAACAGCTTTTAGGAATTTTAAAACGTTAATTTCCTTGCAATTTTTGTCATTTTCCCTTTGACAAACTCTTAACTTCTTTTTCTTTATATAAAACAAAGTTAGAAATGAAGGAAAAAGGTTTTACTTGGGAAAAAAAAATATAAGAAAAGTCAGAAATTGCTATCATAAGTGAGTGCTTTAATTTTTAGGTGAATTCTGCAGTCATTTGAATGCCTGTGTTTTCATACTTTTCGGATCTCTGATTCTAGTGTAGTTTAGGGAAAGAGCTTCACTTTTGCACAAGTGAGAAATGTTTCCCAGGGTTACTGTTTCACATGCATGCCTCGATTTCATTGGGACTGAAAAAAGTAGCGTTGGTTGAGATACAGCCTGCCTATTTGAGACACGTAATTTTCACCTTCTTTTTAGGCACCTAGTGAATCCATTTTTCCTGTATAGGGTTATATTTCCTATAGGTAGTAAATGGACAGTAATATGAATATGTTTCTCCTACACATTATATGGGCAGGAAAATTCAGTTCACCTGAGTTCACTGGGTGTTGAAGATGACCATTCAACTGAGTTGGCTCAGTTAAGCTGTGTAAGAGCATTCCTCTTTGACTGATAGACTTATTTCAGAGATATTTACTGGAGATCATTTCTGGACACTCTGCAGCTAGTCCATAAATGGGAGAGTCTGTGCCTCCTTCCTGTGGGTTTGCTGAAACTGCACAACCTGTGATTGACGTCAGCACTCCCACCCCAGAGGTGTCCTTCTGTCTGCTCCTCCTTACTGCCCTTTCTTTAAGGTCTTTGTAACCTTTTCATACTTCATTTCAAGCAGCTGTAGAGAAAATCATAAACAAAATAGCAGGGGCAGGACCATTCAGCAGTATAACTGCTAAACTTGTGGCAAACGCTGGTTTTCATTTTTCATTATTCTGTCAGCCTTACAGCATCCTAAGTACAGCCTCAGGCTCTGTGGTCGCTTCTGATCTGCCTCCCTTTTCTTTGCATGCAAAGTTGATGGTTTTATGCTGGAAATCATGCTTTCCTTATGGGATCCTTGTCTGTCCTACTAGGCTTGGGGTGTGACCACACTTCTAGGTATGTCCACAATTTATATTCAAATGCATGCTGCCTTTTGGGGAGCAGTGAAGAACTGTGGGCAGGGAGGAGGAGAGGAAATAGGAGTATTTCATGGCTGCAGAGTGCTACACAACAGCAAGCTATTACTTTCCCTTTAGGACTTCTCATATATTCCAAGGCAGTGTGTGCTGTTCAGTTGTTAGCATTCTTGGCCACACTGGCACTGCATTGTACACAGCCTGAGTAATTCAGCTGGCTTCAATAATGCCATCTATATTTAATGTTTCAGAAGCTGCAAAGATTGGTTTAAGATGGTAATTTTCTGTCTGCACTTTTAAGATCTATGCAATATGGGTGGTACTGAACTGTCTCTGGCAGGCATTCAGCACTGGAGGTGGGAATGTGTGAAAAAAAATCAAAATAAAACACACACCCTCTTCCGCCCCACATAATGAAATTAGCTACCCGCTTATTATGTACAGGGAGGATTTGGTCCTCAGGAATGAAGGAAGCTTAGCACAGGATAGTGATATCCTACCATTTCTACACAGAGCAGTTCCAGAGTTGCCACTGGAAGGAATGTCTTGTGTTTTTTGCGGAGGTCTAAAATGCATTGATTGGTCTCTGGACAGACAACCAGGAGGTTAATTCTTTTTGCTTTCCCATCTCCTCTCTGCAAATATCAGTAAGAGGATATTAGTGATGTCTACCAGTCTGATCTGGTCCTACTACACAGCTACATCTCCTAGGGTCAAGCTGGCAGCCATGGTAACAAACATTTTTGGTTACACATAGACCAGCTGAGCTTGCAGACTGCTACTGGTGGAGCTCTACAGGTGTCTCTCTTCAGGATCATCAGAGCTGTGATGAGCTCTGTGATGTGCTTTTCTGCTTCCTGACACTTGGATTCTGGTTCAGGGAAAAGACACTGGCGTACCATGCAGGGCACTCTTACAGACCCAAAGAATTGCACACTGAGGACGTGGAAGACTGCAGAAATATGAGCCAGGTGTTTCCTGGCTGTTTAGCCACGAAATCAGTCCTTTGCCTGATCAAACTGGGGAACTGCTGTCTGAATGCCATGGCTGTGTCACAAAGCTGGGGACATCAGGGCTTAAAGGCAATGGCCAGAGATGTGAGACAAGATTGAAAGAACAGACACTTGTATAGCTGTGGTGGCCATAGATGATGTAGGTGGGTTTCTGACAGGGAAAGTCCGGCAGAAAGGCTGTGTGAGATGGCAAAGTAGGTGGAACAGTATCAGACAGCACAATCATTAAAACCAAGAATATTTTTTTATTTTGATTGATTGTGGTATATGCTTGCAAGAAATTTGAAGGGCAGAAGAAATGTCTATAGGATAAATTTTTAATAAGCACATATACGTATGAAAAACAAAGTAATTCTGAATAATTAATACCTTCATCTGGGCATCATTCATTATAATCTTTATAGAAAGTCTGTCTGTTTATAAGCAGGCGTGAAAGCAGTTCCTGTTACGAAACTTGTCTCATCCCTGCCAGTGTAAGATCCTTTTCCCATTTGCTTCTAACTTTGCCAAACATCACGTGTTTGTGCTGCAATTTTTCAGGCTGTTCATCTGTCTTAGGCTGATATTATTTTCAGTCACATTTGTTTCTTCATTTTCCAAAATAAGACTAAAAGAGAAAAATATGCAGTTTGGCAGGTATAACTCCTTGTTACAACTTCTTGGTGGCAGCATCAACTGCTCAGGAAAAGAAATATTCAAATCCGACCCATGCAAAATTAGCAGGTTCTGCAGCTTTTAGAGATAAATACGAGGGAGAGAATAAGAAAGTTAAACCCTCAAGGAATGGCTCCAAATTTTAAATGTTTGACATCTTTGGGGGTTGAATGGGAAGGTCCCGGTCCTGTGAATGAAAAACCTTAGGTATGACTGGCAATAAGATACCTCAGTTACAATTACTCTGTTTTCCACCCCTGTGAAAATAGGACACATTTACTGTCTTTGGAGCCTATGCACACACAGTAAACCTTCAGTAGTTGACAGTTTAACCACTAAGACTGCTGGAAGGTTTTATCTCATATCAAGTGCTTTGTAGCTCATACTCCAATGAGAATGCACACTCTTTTACCCCAGGGAAACTGAGAATGTTGGATATTTTCCTGGGATTCCTGTTCCTCGCTGGTCCAGAGCCAAGTACAGTGATGCAGAGCATCACATCTCCCTCTCTCTCTCTCATGCTCTCAGTGTCTTCCACACCAATTCCTCCCATGCTCGGACAGTTTTGGGAAAATTGCCTTAAACGCAAAAGAGGAAAAGTGAGGATCAAAGGAAGAGGTATATAATTAGACTAAATCACAGTGGGAGATCACAGTGGGAGATGTGAAAATAAAACAGTGGAAGTTTGTGAGCTGATCCGCAGTATGTAAAATGCGGCCATGGAAGAATCATGGGAAGGGGGTGGGTGGGATGGGGAAGGAGGTTTTAGTTTAGTTGTGTAAACAAGTTCAACCCTTGGTTTCTTCTTTGTAACAGTCATTCAGTTGTGAAAGGTTATTCAGGGGCAAAATGAACTGAAAACTCACTTGGGACCTTCCAGATGTGAGTTTACATTGTTCAGAAGGATGGCTTGTAGGGTTTCTCCCAGAAGCTGGAGTAAAAGTCTCTCAACCAGGATGAAGGTGGAGTCTGGCCACATGTTGAGACATAAGTGCTCAGAAAAGACTCTGAAATGAGGGCAAAGATTCATTTCTCATAATGTGTTCAGGTGTGTGAGGTCAAACAGGTTGCAGCTGCAAAGGAGAGGACATCTCACCAGCTGCTAGGTGACAGTCTGCTTATCAAACCTCAGGTGTTTCAGCTAGTGACTCTTGAGAGGGCTTATGGTGTCTTTCTGGTGTCTTGTGTTCTCTGCTCCTCTTCTGAGGACTGGAGTCCATTCTTTCTAAATTGCAGACATCAGCTAGAACTATCCTAGGTGAAACTTAAAGGTATGTTATGAGTTTGCATGGGGTGACTGAATGGTCCCTTCTTCATGGGAACATGCATGGGTATCAGCGTGTGACCTATGGCAGAGTACACAAATCCAGTGTATCTGCTGAAAATGTAGGAAGTAGTACCCAACAGGCAAGATGAACACATCCCTGCTCGAGAAATGCCAAACCAGAGCTTCCCATACAAAAGTTGGTTGGGTATGAGCCTCAGTGGAAGAGACCTAGTTATTTCATGGAAAAATCTTGAGATGTGAAATGCTCTTGTGCTGTGGTAACGTGAAGACACATACCAGAATGTCTCTTGAAGGCTCCCAGGGAACAGTCCAGGCAGCATGATCCATCAAAAAGCTGACCAACCCAGCTGGACTGTAGTGTGTGAGATATAATCAGACATATACCCACGTGTATTTTTACTTCAGTGGCTGAATTAATCCATCATACTGATGTTCACTTACAACAGAAATACACTACCAATAACTCCACCAGTCCCTGAAATGTCATCTGTTTCCAAGGCGCTCTGAAAACAATGCTGACACCATGTCCTTTGATGCCTGGGACTTCCAGTGCCGTGGAACAAGGCCAAGAGTTTTTCTAGGTTTGGTATCTGTAACTTGCCAAGACGCTGAACACCTGCAACATCAGTTTGAATCAGTCACCAGCCCCTAGCACAACCATAAACTATGCTTTAGATGTAGGTACATGCTTAGATCAGTAATGCATGTTAGTAAAGCAATTAGTAGTTCAATTAGTCCTTTAAATGGAGTGTGCTTACAAGCAATATGTTGCCCTAGAAAATCATAGTTTCCTTTCTTGTTCACTAAGAGAAAACACATAAGCTCTTTTCTTAACCTGTTTGTCTGCTCTTGCTCTTCATCAGTGTCTAACATTGTTCACATCAATGCAGAAATATATAACTATTTCAGAATTAATTAAATCTACTGACCTGCTGTTGGCAGTCACAATAAATCTATGCAGAATCTAAAGCTAGCCAAGACCAGGGGACGTGGGCTTTCAAATATGCTTATGCTCCTTCATCCCAGAATTCTCTTCATAAAAATAGATTTTGGTCATAGCTTTTTGTTTTGACAGTAGATCAGCAGTCTTCCTGGCTGATATATTGATTGTAGGGCATCAGTCTTCCTGATCTAATAAAATATCGCAGCACAAGACAAAAAAAAAAAAGGAAAGCTTTTGTCTTCTTGGCAAGCCAGTCTGAAAGCTTTCCAGAATATTGCTTTGCATAGAATGAAAATGGCTGTGGGCCAATGACTAATTATATTAAAGGGCTGTGCTTTTAAATTATTTATGTACCATAGTGTTTACCCCAGTATTATTAAAACCACCACATATACTTCTACAAATAAGATTTTGGTTCAGATGAATGTGACAGTCACTCTGTGGGTGATATACCGTACCGGGAATTTCTACTTTAATGTAACAAATAGCTTAATGCACATTAACAGATGCATTACTCGTGGACCACTGCTGCAGAAGGAGATGCAGATGAAAATAATTTACCTCTGGTCCATTTAGACACAGCAGATTATGCAACAATAATAAATGTAGGAGCAGACTGCAAAACATTGTTTGAAATGAGGATTTGTCAAACTGGGGATTTTAAACTGCTTTGGATCCAGACGATGCTAACCAGAAACTTCTTTTGTTTCTGCAGCAATTGCTGAGCATACAGGAAGAATTAAATAACAAAAAATCTGAACTGGAGCAAGCAAAGGAAGAGCAAACGCATACACAAGCAATGCTTAAAGTCCTGCAGGAACAGGTGAGTGATTTTGGCACGAGAAAAATGCTGGTTTATGCATGCTAAGGGGAAGGAAGGTGAAACCATTAGCTCTGAAAGTCTCATGGCCTCACCTCCAAAATCCATAAGAGTCTGACTACAGAATATGCTGTGAGCAAGACATAACCTTATGTGGCCTGTGTGTCTGCTCTGATTAGGCTAACAGAGTCTGAGAAAACAGAGTGAAAAGGGACCCTGACTTTATAATATCCAGTATTGGATTTCATGTCTTGAGTAACATTTCCTCTTATGTATTCTACATAGATATCAGGGATAAGTGTTTTTGCTCTGAATTTAAAAAAAATTTGGAGGAATTAAATATACCTGAACCAAAACAGCTCTTCCTTTTAAGATTAGTATTGAAAAAACCATTTTGGCATCTCCTGTGTAATTCAAGCAGGTATGAATAGATAAAAAACTTATAGTGGCATTATCATAATGATCATGCACTTATTTAAGCAGTGAGAAGCAAATCTCTGTAAATCTGATTATCCCACCTTCTTTGATACTAAGGTGTGCTATGACACAGAGAAGTATATTTGATAGTATTGTTTTCAAAGGATGGTAAGATGGATATTTATACAGCAAAAAGCTAGTCTGGTCCTAAAACTGTAAACCTAGAGAAGAAAGAGTGCATTGGGTGCAAGCACAGTGTGCACAAATACATGTTGTCTGTATAGACCACGCAGCTTGGACACACTGAAATTGAAAATCCCCACCTGTGCTGCACAGGCACAATCTCTGCTTTGAGACCTTGTTTTAACCCTTTCTATATAAACTTTCAGCTAAAATATTTGATGGTTTGGTTAAGTATCTGCAGTTTAAGGTCTGTGGGATCTGAATTGCTTAGGTGGCAGAGATTCAAAATGCTGAGGGTTCTTATATTCAAGATTTTTCATCCTGTGTGTCTGAATATGTCTGCAGACAGATGTATACATTTAATGTACACATTAAGAAAAGTAAATTATGTTTATTTCAGTTTTTTTAATGTTCATTATGAAAGCTGGGACATTGTTCCACATTTACCATTTATCTTTGAACATATCTGATGACAAATATGTTCTACAAACTAGTAATTTAGGTTCTGGAAGCTTTTATGTTCAGATACATGTTCTTAGCACTTACGGTCACAGAGATACCCTAAATGAAAGCTGAGGCAAGACTGTAACACAGAAAATACCATGAGGAAGAATGGATTTGGTAATGGCAGAATCTTTATAAACACAGATTCCACCAAGTCTCTTGAGTTAATTGCGTCTCATTTCCATTTTCACATGGCTTTCAAAGTATAGCAGTATGAAGTGCTTTTAAAAAAAAAAAAGAAAAAAGAAATTGCATGAAGTTATTTTACATCTTTGTAGCAATTATATGCTGCAAAAACATATAGGAAGATCTTGCAAAGTGAGGCCCAGTAGGGACCACCAGGGCAGACTTCCGAATCTCTGTAGACTCTTGCTAATTGCGAATCAAATGTGCACTCATGCTAGGCAGACAGGCGAAACCGTAGCTGGAAGAAAGGCAGGGTGGATCTGCGTTTCTCTTGAGAATTAGCTCTGAAATGCGCCTAAGGCCAAGACTGTAAGTAGCCAGAATTCCTAAAGAGTGCTAGGCAGCCAGTGTGCTCCTCCAAGAACCCTGAATGAGTTCCAAAAGTTTCCAGAACAGCAGAAGCCCCAGCAATAATGACCCCCATTTGCCAAGACTCACAGCTTTCCTCTACAAGCACCACAGCTTATTTGTGTGTTTTATCTACAATGGGTACTTAAAATCATCCAGCTGAGCCAAGTAAATAGAGCATTTCTTTCAAAAATAAATAGCACAGGACTCCCGCCTTGACTTCATGGCTTGTTTTTGTGATAGGTTTGCTAAAAACTGCGTTTTTGTCCCAAGCTGGCAGAGAGATCCCACCCTGCCTCACTGAGGGCATGTTTGCATGGCAAGGTGCAGCTGTGTCCAAGCATGGCTGCTTCATGCACCCACCCGGCCACATCCAGGCTGGGATGTCCTGCTGGGAGAGGTCCCACTTGCTGGTGCACCATATTGCACTGCTGTAGTCAAAAGGCTTCTAAATCAGATCCAGCACGTGGCCGTCAGCTCTGGTTGTGTGAGGGATTCACATCTGCTGGTTTGAGTCAGCCTACCCCACCATAGCATTAGATGTATCAGACACTTCTGACTCGTCGTCCCTTCTCCTTCCAGGCAGGCCCGTGGTTGTTACTGGCACTAGCTCTGTGTGTTGCCTCAGCACACTTTCCACTGCTAACTCACACTCGCCCCTGACTTGCCCTGGAATCAGACTAGGGGGCAAGGCAAGTCCTGTTTTTCCAATATTGTATGTTTTTCTGAGCTTGCTATTCCAACATTTCTCTATTTAGCATGTGAGAGAAGAATTTAATTTAAACATTAATTTAGAAAAGAAACAACAATGAGGAAAAAAGGAACTTCGCTCCTTTAGCCTGTGGGAATGCAGCTGCACACTTTCTAACCTTAAGTTTTCCACCATTATCTCCACTGGTTCACCTCCACCTCTTCCTGCAGATGTCCTAGTCTTGGCACGGATGCAAGCACATTCTTGCCTGAGCTCTGGCTCAGAGCATGGTGTGCAATAAAAGAGATGGAAAGGCTCAAGCATCCTCTCTGCATGATTTTAATTGATGGAACAGTGCCAGGGCGATAATGGTGGGAAACCATGGCGGTGTGAAAGCCTTCAAGACCAAAGTAGTCTACAGGCTGAGCCCAGTCTCCCGTCACACCCACATGTGGCTGATGGGGACGTGGCATGTCACCAGAAGAGCACATTGCCAAGGAGCCACAGTCACCAAGGGGTGACAGCACTTTATCAATCTGGAAAGGGAAAGGCAAAGCATAAGTAATGAACAGCATTTCTTGAGCACTCAGGACACTGGCATTAGCATGCAGAACAGTTTTACAAAACAGAGAATGCTCTCCTTACCTCATATTCAGATTAGTAACTCAGCTGAACCCAACAGAACTGCTCATATTGGGTGAATTTCTGTGATGAAGAATTGCCAGAATCAGGAAACAGCTCTTTCGGTGACACTGCGCTGCATAAATACCTAATTCTGGTGCTTGGCTGGAAGTAGCCATCTCAGCTCATTCCTACCAGCTACCCTCATGGTGAGGTGGTTTCACAGGATGGTTGTTTTTTCAGTATAGGGAAAACATGTAGCACTCATTGGAAATGCACCACCCTCCTGTCAGTCTAAACTGCAGACTTCTTGAGGCTTTTGAAAGATGAGCTTCAGTGAATTGAACCAGGAGGCTTGATGATTTTGCAGTCTCCAGATATCCTTTGTACTACTTTATCAGGAAATATTGCCCTCTTCCCTCTCCATCAGAACTGGTTTAGTGGCTTGAGCAGCAGCTCCTGAACTGGTGCAGTTCACAGCCCTGCAAAATAAGGTACAAACAGACCATGGCTTGCTTACCTTAATTGTCAGGTTGGAAACTGAAAAGCTGGGAGCTGAATCACACTCAGTTCGGCTGTTACTGCGACGTAACACAAATATGATGGAGGTAACCAACACCGCTAGGATGGTAGACCACCAATACTTCCAAGTCAGACACTAATCGATATTTATTAGTGTTCCATTTCACCAGGATTTTAGGGCTGTTGCAAATCAGAGCCACAGATGTAGAATCAACAGTTACACCAAACCCAGCTTCTCTGGCAAAAAAGAAGGACTTCAGAGGAAAGTTGTGTTTATTGTTCCCCATCCCTCCCCTGTCCCTCCATCCCCCTCCTCCACATGATATCTATTGTGAATTAAATTAGAATAAAAGCATGACTCTTCAGAGCTTTACCTAAAGAGAAAATTATTCTGGGAATTTCATTTAAGTGTACAAACCTCCATGGCTTATAGGCTCAGGAGAGCTGCAGTGTCTCCTCTTTGCTCTGTGTGCTCAATCACAGGATGAACGACAGCACATTTCACTGTGGCTCAAGATGTGAGCTAGGACTTTCCTTAAATCTCCTGAGAGTGATCTTTACAATTCCCAGTGTAATCTTGGATTTTCCTCAAAAAGCTAATTCAAGAGGGAAAAAAAAGGTTTTGTTCAGGTCATATATTTGTAGTGTCTCCTCAGTTCTTCCTGCCACTGGTTAAATAAAAGAGCTGTTCTTCACTTCCCCTCCTTTTCCATCACATCCAGGAGCCATGTCAGTTATTTAGATGCATTGTCAGGAAGACAGTGTATAGTAGCACTTCAGCATCTTAGCTCAAAATGTATCATTCAAAAGTAATCATTGCCAAAACACTATTTAGCTAGTGGCAACTTGCAAATATTGTAAAGTTTAAACTAATAGCAACAACAATGGGAAATTAAATTGTTTATTATTCTTGAGAGAGAAATCTGTGCACCTTTTATGCCTTGAAACTACTTTCTAATCTTATTATTTAAAAAATAATGACCCAGTCTTATTATTTTTCTTTTTTTTTTTTTGCCAACCTATCAAGCCTTAAGCATGTTGGTTTCAAAATGGTTTGAGCAAAAACTCATTAGAATTATATGCTCCATCTGTTTTTCTCATTGGAAGCTTTAAAAAATGCTCCTTCAAATAAATCAAAGATAACTGTGTGAAATACTGAAGTAATGTGCTTGTTTTGTTCTGTTTTGGTTTTTTTCACTCTTTGCAGTTAAAAAGTGCCAAGGAATTAGCCGAAATCAATGGGCATGATGAATCTCAAGCGAATGTAGGTACATCTGTCTGTGTATAGATTTAGTACATGTATGTGTATGGTCTCAAATTTACTATGGATGTCTTAAAGCTGATAGAATGGCTGAATGATTTGCACATCAGGTTTGAAGTGTCTGGGTTTTTTCTTGAAGCCACAGGTTCAAATCCCAGCAAACTTCATTCGAGGTAGATAAATTGGGTTCCATGCAATTTACTTTGTAGGATTTATTTGGATGAGACTTTAACAACCAATGTCCTACTTGCTGTACGTGGGTGTTAAAGATACCATGGAAACGACTGCAAAAGAAATGCTTTTCCTTAGTGTCCTGTCCAGGATTATTCAAGCTACAAAGTTATAACCATTTGTCTCTGTGGCTGCCACCTTGCAGCTGGGCAAGCCTGGCCGTATTTCAGTTCTGAGTGAAGTGGTTCATATATGTGTATAATTTTGATACAGTTAATTTGCACAAGAGGACTAAATTAATTCATTGAATTATTATTTTGTCCAGCAATATTAAAGGACTCTTAAGGTCGTGTTTTTTAAAACCTGCTGCCAAAGAAAAGAAAACGCTTCTGTTACTCCCTTAACTATTGCCATCAAAACAGCAATTTCCTTAAGGGAGGAAGAGAAAAAAAGGGAAAGTTTCCTGCTATGTTTGTCATCCAAACCATGCAGTCTTGTGCTTTGTCATAAACATATGAATATTAAAACTGATTATATACGATATCTTCCTCGTAGCCAAGAGAACTAGCAACCGTTTAAACACTAATATATTTTAACATCTATTTTAGTCCATGTGTTGTCTAATGGCTCAGTCAGGAAGCAGTTTTATTTTAAACCTGAATGGAAGGCTCAAATTTTGTGGACTGCTTTGTGATAAGGAAATGTTGTCCTCATTTTTTTAATCCTTTCCTAAATCTCATTCATTGTGATCTGTTTGCGCAGTGAAGTCGATAGAGCCTCGTAGCTCTCAGCATTTGGACAGGAGACATTCAATATTGTCTGATAGCTCCAACAAATCTGCAGCTGCAGTCTGCCTGCACAGTGTCCCACTGCCCCTTTGAAAGATTCTGTTTGCAAACCGAAAATACATTAATCCAAAGATGATCTTGAAATACTCACATATGCTACCTAAAAACTTGTCATTGTACAATAGCTGCTTGCAGGTTTCCCAAAGGAAATCCTAAAGGAATATCTAAATGTAAGGCTTAGAAACTCTCTAAAAAGAACTTGCTTCCTCACCAAAAATGTGGATAAAACAATGTTTTGCAGTACGGAACTGTTTTAAAGGGAAATTACCTGAATGATTCAACTTGTATCATTTCAGCTTATATGTAACTGGATAAACAGAAGCGCTTGAAAGTTTAATTTTTGTATAATATAAAAGTTGAAATAGCATTAAAAGGAAACATTTCAGTTGTGTAAAGAGAGTGTTTCAGTACATCATTCCCAGATATCTAAACCAAAATATTTCAGAATATTTGGTTAATAGTAAATTTTTCAAAATGTAAGATTTTGATCCAGTTTGTAATTGTACAATTACAAATTGTACAGTTACAAGTTCCTCAAATGCCTGAGTTTTCCATAGGATAGAAACTCTATTTTCTGCCCGTCTTTTCCATGAGCTCCTCCCAAGCTGATCTCATAGCAATATATGACTCTTAAGAAAAGAAGTCAATACCTAGATTAATGGCAAAGAGGGAAATAAGATAGTTACAATTATTGAGTCACACTCGCAGCCATGTATTCAACAATAATACCACCATGAAATCAGAGAAAGCACAGCAGTACAAATGGAAATAGAAAAATAGAGGGAAAGAACTGATGTTAAAACATTTGCTACAATAATGAACTTTGTAAAATGGAAGCTGAAGTGCCTTTTAAACAACTGTCATTTATATGAAATATGTAGCACTCAGGTGTTGTGCCTTGCAGGTTGTCTCCACATATAATTATTTTTCACTCCATGGGTTTGGCCCCTGGCCACTGATTTGCCACTGTGCAAATCAGGGATGATCAAAGAGAAGAAGGTTTGGTGGCTCCTACGTGGTTCTTAGTGAACTGTGATGCATATAATTGGATTAGGACATATTTGTTACAGGTTGAATTCAGCAAATGAAATACCTCTACATGCCCAGCAATAGTGGGAGGTGTTGGTAAGGAAAAATGGCAACGTATGCCTGTACACTGAACACACAATCTTAT
The DNA here is from genome assembly GCA_013397725.1 of Rhagologus leucostigma. Lineage (NCBI taxonomy): Eukaryota > Metazoa > Chordata > Aves > Passeriformes > Rhagologus > Rhagologus leucostigma. Next base: position 604,365 of record VZTD01005474.1, on the reverse strand, counting down.
CTTCACATTGTGGCATATTTAGATTACTTACTCTGCAGAAAATCAGGCTCCTAGTGATGCCTCGGGTGGCTACCTAGAAACAGAGACTAGACAAGAGTAAGGGAATAAAGGTAGGTATTTATTTGAAAGACCTTCAAAGGTACACCCTGGGGAGCCAGAGGCTACTTCCAAAATGGACCCCAAGATGGACGACAAGTCACGAGTTCTTCACACTTTTATAGGTTTGGTCCATTTGCATATCAGCATAAATTCACCAATTAAAACTTTAGCTAATGATGTAGCTTCTTCAATTTCTCCACCTCTCTCGCGGCCCTAGTTTACACCTTTTGGGCCTAGGACAGTCTGAGTGTCCTTGAATAAGCAAGTTCAGAGAAGCTTTGTTGTGTCTATCTGGCCTAAGAGAGCAGCTAACAAGCTACAAGAAACTTCAGAGTTACACACTAAGCCAAACAGAATTTTAAAAAATACAAAAGTTAAAACCTAAGGCATCACTAGAAAGGACAGGAGAAACTTTTGGCACAGTGCATACACATCAAGAATGCCCATAGTGTAATCTTAAAAAGATTACTTTCTTTGCTCAGGATTTCTCCTGATGGTACTAGTCTGCATCATCTTTTACATTAGAAAATGGTGTTATTTAAAATAAAACATGGAAACATTTTGCTTAGCAAAAGCAGATACAGATGAATATGTATACTTAGACCTATCCTGATGTGTCTTCTACATACCCACTATGTGAGACCATCCTGAAAGAGTGACAAGGATCTGGACACCTTCGGAAAAAGAAAAACATCCCTCTTTTAGTAATTTATTTAAAAGTAATTTATAGGAGTCCAACCTACAAATTTGCCTTCATTTTTTTCTCTTGTTTTTGCAGGAGAATGAACTAAGTTGACTAAGAGGCTGGAGCAATTGCAATGTCACATTCCCTGCGTGGCAGTTCACACACAAATCTGTGGGGGTGGGGAAAACCAAAATTTTAGTGTACTGCCAGTACATCTGTTATTTCCAGAAAGCAAAACCATCTTACAAGGCTCTATACAGAGACATAAGAGTGTTTCGTGAGTGATTTGCCAGGTACATGCAGTAATATTTGTTATGGCTGTTGACATTTCCCAGCTATACTCTGTGTCAGGAAAGGCCAAATGTCGGGCTCAGGCAGTACACAGAGCCTGAGATCCTGGCCTGGTGTTAACAGAGACTTCAACAGCCAGCACTGCCAGAGGTGCTGTCACTGAATGCTCATTTCCATCAGTCCTGTGCTTAGGAAGAGATCAGTGCTTGCTTCTAATCTGAACCCTTTTCATTTCCTCTTCATTGCTGCATATAATGGTATTTCATTCACATCTCTGTCTTAACTGAAGTGAAAATAATGACCAATGGACAATCATAATTTCAGATATAATCCTCTTCAAGGATGTTCCCAGACTCTTGGGACCTGAATACTCCCAACATGAAAAAGATAATCTTGCTTGAGAGCTGTGCTCGAGTAGAGACCATTTTGCAAACTGAAAATGCTAATCACATGTTTTGTGACTAACTCTACAAAGGCAATTTATTCTTCTACTGTTTCTGTAAGTTCAATAGCTTTCTGTGAAGCTGCTAGTATGTAAATTAATTCTGGGTTTTGATCAAAGATCTCCTTTTGCTCGCTGCTGAATTCAGTATAGACATGGCACTGCATGCAAATACAGTGAATACATCCCTGGTTTGGGGGTCAGAAGGTTAACATCCATGGTATCCCTCTACTGTAAATGGAGAAAGGAAGATTTTTTTATACAAGTCTGATTTTAGAAGTACTCAGTGATCTTCCTGGAGTTTGTTGCTCTCCCTTGTCAGCTGCCTTCCTTAGATGGCTGCTGTGAATAACTCCTACCCTTTGTAAATGTGCTGTAAAATGGTAATCAAGAGTATCAATTTGTCACACTCAGACCAAAGCAAGACATGGGTCATGGTCACAGAAGCATTCCGAATGCCCGGACTGCAATTGCATAGCGAAGTCCTGACACTGTTGAAGTCACTAAAGAAATTCCCACCAGGTAAAAAGTCAGAATTTCACCAAAAGACTTTTAGGGTTACCTCATTATCACCAAGACATAATAAAATTAATATTTTTCAGACAGTGAAACTGATTTCACCACAAGGTTTTTTTGACCAGCTTTTTATTCTGTTGGAGTTTCATTATTTGAACAAAGTACTGGCTTTGACCACATTCATCTGTCTGCCTTCAGTTAGCGTCTCCCGCAGCTTGGACGCAATGTTCTGTGGGTTTTTCTCCAGACATGAAATCAATAATATTAAGTAAGGATGCATTTTTCCATTTGAATGCTTGAAGCTGTTGTCAGAGCATTTCTCAAGTTCAACCAAGCATCTTACATTTAATGTTGATTCTTCCTTTAATTTTTATCTTTTGTACCTGCTTTTGAAGCAGTTACCAGACGACCCCTGACTCTGAGTAGGGGGTATATTTCACTGCATTTCTCACCTTATACTACACTGAAAGTGATGATATTCCTAACTACGCGCTAGATTACTCTTTTCACAGAATAGGTTAATCACTGATGATCTTCATCAGAGAAAAGATAGTTCTTAAGTGAGACTTATTTTTGCAACAAGTCAGACAAAGATTTAAAAAGCTAACCACCTTCAGTTTTTGGAGAAGTCTGTAATTCCATCAAACTCATCAGAGTTCATTTCTTGTACTTCACCGTGCAAAGCTTTAATTTAGGCACTCAAAGGTGCCTGCTGTGATTGTCCCATATTAGTGTATGTGTTAATACACACATGATGTGGCAGCTCCACATAGTGTGACAGCATCACATTGAGCCAGGTGAGATGGAAAGGGCCCTGAACACAGGGAGAGGAGTAGGAGCTAGAAGACTTCAAAATCATCACAGTAGTTTGGGGCTGTGGGACAAAAGCTGGTCATCTTTAGTGATGAAGATCCCAAGTGATTGCTGATTCTTCTGCTTCACTTCCTTGAGCGTGCAACAGCCATTTCCTGGTTATCCCACACTTCAGAAGGCTTGCTCTCCCCAGAACAGCACAGGCTTGCAATAAAAAATGTGCTCAACATGACTTATATAAGAGCAATTTGAGTCTAAAGTTACAGGCCAGAAAACCACACTGCAGGCTTTGCACATGTCAGGAATTGTGTGTTTCTTTCCTATCTGAGCTTCCCAGGTTTGTAAGCTGTTAACCTTTGCCTCAGCAAACTGATATTAGTCACTGAGTACCTTCCTTGGCTCCCCCTGATGGAGTGTTCTGGCCTTGCAGCAGGCATTTCTGGAGCACATGGGTGTGATGGGGCACTGCAGAAACTGAGGCGATGGCCCCTGGGTGCATTAGAGGGTAAGGAAAGGGTCCTGGCGGCCTGTACATATCCATGAGCTCAAGCTCTCCATACCCATGACATTCCTTCCAGGGAATGCCAGAAGTTGGGGTTTGTCCCTCTGGCACACCTGAGAAGAAACGAACATGGACTATGGGCCGTGCTATGGGGACTATGGACCCCTCCAGCACCTTTTGTTGTAGCTGCTGCCCTCTGCAAGTTTATAAAGAGAGCAAGCAGAAATAATGGGCAGTGCAGGAATGAGGGTAGCTCCTTGAGAAGAGAGAAGCGGGGTTCGGTTTCTCGTTATGATGTGTTGTGTCTACAAAAGTAGGTGCAAGGACCCTTACCCTGACTGGATTGGAGCCATCAGGGGGGCTTTAGACAGACACATTTACTGTCTGTATTCAGGTTCTTCTGTCCTGGTGGGGTCAGTACCAAGTGTGGGGAGTGGCTGTGCCTCTTTCTACTCCCTACCTTTTCCATTCCAGGTATTTATTTGTAGCCCTTCCATCACTCATTTCTCCTCATTTCCTTCAATTTATGGCACATGGGGCATGATAGATTCAAGCAGCTCTGGCCGTTCGCAGATCAGCAGCTTTCCTACTTACTGTGGCAGGCATGAGGAATGACCACCTCCTGAATTCAATACCACGAGGCCTGAAAAGTAGCAGGAGTTTAACAGGCTGTTTAGGATGTTATCAAAGAGCCCGCTCAGCCTTCAGAAGTTCTCACACACTGGTAGATCAAGTCTCCCTGAGTTCCCCCTTTTGCCACCCCAGCCCCGGTTTGCCGTTTCAGAAGACAGCAAGAGTTTCATTAGCATGGTACAGATGTTTCTGCTGGCTAAATCACAGTCTCTGAGATTCCAGCCATGAGCCATCACTACAGGGAGCAAACGGGGAGCAAACCAAGGTATAGTCTGACACAGAATGTGCTGCCTGAAGTGGATCTAGGGTGTAGCAATAACCCCTTTGTTAATGTGCAGCAAGAAATCACACCACTTCCCTTGTCCCTAACTAAGAGTGTCAGAGTGACTTGGCTTTTGATTGCAGTGAATTCTGATCATCTGAGGGAGGAGAAAAAGAACTCTGAGACACAATGATAAAACCCATTCAGCCACCCACTCAGCAAATCACAAAAGTTTTTTTACTCTAAATTTCATATGAGCTCCACAGGGAGACAGATCTTCAATGCCCAGAGCTACCTGACATTTTAATAATATCTGATCATTATGTGGAGCCTTTCATCCCAAAGCATATTCCCTGAGTATTTATACTGCACACGTATACAGGAGTCATCCTGTCATTTCAAGTGAGGAATAACATTCAGCCTTATACATATGCAGCTGTGTGCTTAACCCACACAGTGTGCAAGGCAGATTGGCTTGTCAGAGCACTCGGGCTCCCCCGCAACCACCTGAAGGATGACGGGCCACCTCTGCTTCAGCCACAAGCCTGCTACTGCAGTCCTGAGGGTTGTACACCACACTCACGCTCCTTCCAACTGGCTTTCAAGGAATAGACAGGAAAAAATGTGACAGAAGTGAGAAAGGAACTTCAATATTCCCAAGTGTCGCTCTTCATAGAATGGTTTTCATTGGAAAGGGCTTTAAAGATCATCGAGTTCCAATCCCCTGCCATGGGCAGAGACACCTTTCACTAGACTAGGTTGCTCAAAGCCCCATCCAGCTTGGCCTGGAACGCTTCCAGGGATGGAGCATCCACAGCTTCTCTGGGCAACCTATGCCAGTGTCTCACCATCCTCACAGTAACAAATTTCTTCCTTGAATCTGATCTAAACCTGCCCTCTCGGTGTAAAGCCATTCTTCCTTGTCCTATTCCACCATGGCCTTGTAAAAAGTCCCTCTCCAGCTCTTTTGTAGCCCCCTTTAGGTATGTGAAGATACTCTAAGGTCTCTCAAGAGCCTTCTCTTCTCCAGGCTGAACAACCCCAACTGTCCTGTCCTCACAGGGGAGTTGCTCCAGCTCTCTGATCATCTTTATGACCCTCCACTGACATTGCTCTAACAGGTCCATGTCCTTCCTATGTTGGGAGCCCCAGAGCTGGATGCAGCACTGCAGGTGGGGTCTCACCAGAGCAGAGCAGAGGGGCAGAATCTCCTCCCTCACCCTGCACTGCTTTTGATGTAGCCCAGGATACAATTGGCTTTCTGGGCTGCAAGCTCACATTGCTGGGTCATGGTGAGCTTCTCATCGAACAATATTCCCAAGTCCCTCTAAGGAACCTCAGAAAGAGTTTGTCATCCTGATCAAGATCCACTCCAAAGGAATAAGAACTCCAAAGTGTTTAAGTACTTTTTGCGTATTCAGATGTGGAGGTTCCTAAAGTTATTATCTTTCAAATACAAACCCATGAAGAAAACCATTCACTCTCATAAAGCATTTAAGGTTGGTTTTCCCTGCCTGTTACTTTTTATTTCAACAAAGACATTTTCAAGACTTCTACAAGTCCCAGAAGGGAAACAAACAGCCTTTTTTTTTCTTCTCTCCTTAACTGTTCTTTTAGAAGTGCATCATTCTAGAGGAGATTGCAAGAGCAATATTTGTGCTAAAGACCATTTCAAAGTGTTTTTGCAAATTCTCAGTCTCAAGTAAACGTGAAGTGTCTCCTCCTACAAAGACTTCAGCAGAGCTGGTGGGCAAGTGATGCTTTCATTCAGCCAGCCACTGGTTTGCTGCAATTCCCTAAAACAAAGTGTGCAAAATGAAAATCACCTTTTATCTTGCAAAGCAGCAACCTTCACATCACATAAAACATCTGTGTTAAGTCATCAGAAACCTACACATAAATCCAGCTTTAGAAAATGAAGCAACCTGATCACACTTTTGAAAATGAGCATGAAGTAACTTTCATATTAGTCATCTGTATTTTGCATATGTACATTCCCATAAAATAAATGTGCTCAAATACAATGAAAAAAATATAAAGAGATAGTTTCAATGAGAAAAGCATATTCAGGTTATTGCTAGTTGCCTAAACTCAGCAGGTGAATGTTATAATAGTAAAAGCTTTGTAATGAAAAAGTTAAAAGCACCTCTCCAGCAAATGGATCAGAAAAATAGGATGTCAAGAGCACCATAATACAATTAATCTTCACTCCTGAAAATGCTTCTATTATGTAGGATAAATCAGATAAACAAACCTTAGATCCATCCATTTGAAGTTTTTCATTCACAAGGTCTTGCATTCACAGTTCTAATTTTTCTACATTGCTGTTCATATAATTGTAATGCCAGATAATTTTTCAAGTTGTCAGCTATTTGTGCACTCTTAAATTTACAATAATGGTAAATTCTATATTAGCGCATTTTAAAAGTAAATTTCTATGTGAGTGTCCTTTAAATATATTTACAATGTGCTGTTGCTGACAAAACTGACACAAGCTTCTTGCATAGAACAAAATAAGTTACCGAGTTCAGGCTTGATTTGAATGAAAAGATGACACCTGGTGTCTATCATTTCTAATGATAGACCAGTCGTATTCACCAGCAGTGCAGCATATGGCGAATATGTCCTTCTGCATCACTAGGTAGATAGTAGAAGGAGAAGGCTCTTGTAAGACCCTGGAAAAAAACACTGAAAAGCAAAGGCTTTTTAAAATTAATTTTAGACCTGGTGCTGTCTCTAACAGTAGCACTAGCTACTTGTGAGAGCTCTGGTTTTGGGCAGATGGTTGGATGCCTCATTCCTTGCCTTATTCTTTTCATATGTGATGCAACACTGCAAATTTTTAATGTAAACTGAGTTATCCCGGTACAAATAGAAAAGGCCAAGAAACCTCTCTGCATATAAACAGTGTGTCACAAGGCCATTTAACTTAGTGCTAGCCACTTTACTAAAATAAATTCCTAGGCTATGAGGAGCCAGGACCATGTAACAGATAAGCTTTCTAGGAAGTAGTTAAATCACTAGCACAAGGTAATTCATCTGAAGCAATAAAAGAATGATATTAATCAAAAATTATGAGCAATTTTCTAGTCACGGTATTTTTAGAGGAGTAGTCAGCAGAGTCAGAAACAGTCACTGAAGAGGACAGACTGAGAGAAGAGCTATGTAACACACGTGATGTTTATTTAAGTTAGGACAATTTTAAGTTACTTTCAGAGTTCAGACACTCAACTAAATTTTCATACATCACATCACAACTCAGTGTGCAGCCTGTGAAGGGGAACAAGCTCTATTAAAGAAAGAATTAGAGACATTTGGCCCAAACCAAGTATTGCTGCTTTTGGGAGACGCTGAATCCTGCGGCCTGAGAGAGACAAGGTGGTCGTAGCTCCATGGAATCCACCTGCAGCTACGCTGAGCACTTATTCCTCACAGTCATGTGGAAGAACACACATCTACAACACATGCATCACATGCATAAATCTGTATACACTTGGCCAGCCACACAGATCGACACAAACTCAGCATTCATAAACATGAACAGTACGGAGGTACACAAACAGCCCTTTCTGGCTGATCAGGGTAAAGGTCCATTTGTGAGAAATACATATGCAGACTTACACATATACACAGTGTGAATCCCTCCAGAAATTGGTCTTTGATTCTTGGGCTGTCGCACAACTTGCTCGTGATACACACACACAGACACACAGACACACACACACACAAACTGGTCATCATTTAGCCATTCTCCAGGCTCCATGGTGTCCCTAGTTGGTGTCTTGGACCCCCAGGTCTCTCTAACTGCAGCACCCCAGGCACATGCCTCTCTGATTGCTGATCCCACTCCAGCTGCTGTGCTCAGACCCCCTCACGGCCCCACCATGCACACAGAACAGAGAGTCCCTCACCCAGGAAGAGAGAAATTGAGTTTAATGAGTGTTATACACGTGTATTGACCAGCAACCTCTTCACATGCAACCACTCCCTTTTATCCCGTCCCAAACTGCCATGATCCCTCCTTTTTCCTTCATTTTCTTTCCTTGCTAAGGACACTCAACTAGGTTTTGTATAATCCCATGATGCTCTGCTCCTACATCCCATAATAAGTCCTGTATTCCTACAGGCAATCCTCTCTCAGTCTGTAAGATGTTTCAGAGAGGTGGACTGATGTTCACAGGTGTCACGTTAGACCCCTGGGGCTGATGCTTTCCTGTGACAGCCCTGGGAGCAGCTGGGTCAGGGGACTCTGCTTTCTCTGATTAGGTTATCACATTTTCCCTGTCTGTAATGGTGCTTCTGTACTCCTTTATGCTTGTGAAAATAGGTCTTGAATCACAAGTATCACAAGGATGGAGCAAGTGATGGTGGTTGGAAAATCCCGTCTGCAGGGGATGGAGGCAACCCACTGTTGATAAGGGTGCAGGACTGGGATGTTGCAGAGAAACTGCTGAGCCATTGGATCTTTTTGTTGCACATCCGTGTGCTCTGCTGCTGCAGCTGATCCTGCTCTGAGGAGAAGGTTGGACTAGAGATCTCCCAAGGTCATCTACATGATTTTGTGATGCCATGATCATCTGAGTCACAATCACCGCCTGTGAGTGTACTCATACATTGCCACATTTGCAAGGAAATTTGCTTTAAGTTAAATTGAAATAAACTCTTTCACTGTAGTTTAGCTCAGCTTGGATTGAATAATTTTGAATTCACCGTGGATAACAACATAGACAAGGACAGTAGCCCATTCTCAACTGACAACCGTGCTAAGCTGTCAGAAGGTGTCCTGTACCTCAACCTTGCATGTCCCCATAAATTTAAGATGCCTGACTTGATGTGCATTGAAACTATTGCAAGACTTCCATTCACTTGATTGGAAATTGAATTATGCTCCACTCAGGTTAAAAGTGCAAGATTAAATTTTCAAATGTAGTTCTGAAGTAAATTTAAAGAAAGACTAGCAAAGCAAACCCATCTATACCAGACTTCAGGAGGCTCACAGATAAATGCAAATAAATTAAATACATACAGTTCATCAAGTTGCAGACCAGTTTCCACCTAAGTTTGCAGTCCTGCTTGGTCCTTAATAAGCAGTTTGGGCAAACTCACCAGAAGTCCAAGCCCAGTTCTGTGGGCTCAGAGCAGGCACATGTATGCCTTTCACTACCTTATAGGCTGCAGGTTTGGTATCACGTGTGCATGGCTCTTTGTTCTATCAGAATTATAAAATTACCTTTTATTTCCAAGCTTACAGTATCTCTCTGGCCTGCTGTTAATAGCCTGCAAGATTTTTGCTTATGTTTCAGATATATAGTTTTTTTCTCCTCCTACTCGTTTTCTCTCGTAAATCCCCTGGCTGATGAGAAAGTGTGGTGTATCTCTTACATCTAACAACATTCAGCAGTTGCTCTGTCATATGCCTGCTGTGACAAACATCAAGTCTTTCCTTATTCAGCCGCTGTTTTAATGCATCAGGCAATTGGCTGTGTATGTTTAGTAAAAATGCAAACTTTTCCAGAGTCTGGTAGGTTTATGGGATTTTTGCTGGGTCTTTCAGAAGACACAATATTATTTTTATCCCATCACCACACAATTCTTCAGAATTCCATAAAATACAACAAAGAAAATGAGGTCTTTGAAGACAGTATGCAAGCAGCCATCATTCCCCCTAGATTCAAAGATAATTATCAAACACTTGGATTACCCAGAGAGTGAAGGGAATATTTCATCTCTTTGGATGTCATTGCATCCTGGTCACATGTCAGGTATCTTCAATGTCACATTCATTAAAACCTGTATTCTGCCTTTCAAAGCCGTCCTGAACAACAGATGGCATAGAACTGCGCTCCGGCAGGAGGAGCTTCCAGGTAGGGCAGCTACCGTGCAAGCCCTGTTCGATTCTTCCTCAGTGTTTACAGAGAATATCAAGTCCTCACTCCCCCTATTTTTAGGGATGCTGGCTAGCATACGTTTTCAGGCAAGAACAAATATTTTATATTGTCTGCCTTTTTTACACTAGTTCAAGACTGACCTGAAGAGGATTAATGCTATCTAGATTGAGAACTTTCTATTTAATATCTTACTTTCCCGTAGGGAAAAAAAGAAACCAATAAAGGAGAGAAAGACCCAAGTCATCCAGCCTAAATATCTGGAGCTTTCTGATCTGCTAGAGCCCTGGAGTGCAGAGCTAGCCTTTTTTTCTTACAGGATCTGTGATTATCTTCTGTAGAAAGTCACCAAATGTCTTCTACTCTTCAGGAACTCTGTGTCTCTCTCCGCAAGCGCATTTCTCTCAGGAGTCACTCTCTCCTTTGCCGTGTCTCCAGCATCGGATCCAGCCGCTCTCTAGATAGTGAAACCAGGCACATTTTGGAGCAGTATATTTGCCCATGCCTCTTCCAAAAGAATTTTCTTCCAAAAGAAGCCAAGATACTCAAGTGAATGATGCAAACCAAACTTCTCTCCCACCTTACAGCCTTACACCTTTATACATCCGTGTGCAAAACTGCCATGTATGACTCTCCACAGCTATCAGCTCTGTGTCAATACTGGTGTCAGAGATCTGCTTGTGGAAATTAATAGTCCATGGGATAAAACTGTTATTTGCTGTCCTCTGTTTTGTCCAGCAAGTTCTCCTGAAAGCTTTCTAGAAAGACTCTCTGTCTGTTTCTCCCTCCCTGGTTCAAATGCAGGGAGCCCTGCATCAAAATGCTAGTCCCAAAGGATATCTGCAGAACCATAGGGTTTTCAATCCCATGAGGGAAATTCATGTCTTTCCATCATCTGCTGATAGATGAAAGTGTCATTTGCAAGAAAAAGCTCTAAGCTGGTAATGATGAGAGCATCATGCAGAATGGTTGCATTCATACTGAGCAGCTCTGGAGCTGTCATCATCAAATCGGTCTTTCACGTTTTCCAATACCTGACATGATTCATGACTAATAAATAGGACCAGGTCCCTAATGATCTCCAGGTGTGACTTAACCTGGATTAAGCCTTTCACATACTGCATTTAGTTCTTGCAAGGTCATTTCATTTCTAATAAGTACCAGTTTGCACATGCTCAGCCATGTTCTTGTCTTTTAATGCAGTAACTGACAGATGGTAGCAAAATATTCCTTTGATTATGAAACCTGCTGAAGGAGACTGCTTAGGGCCTCAGAAAATATAATTTGCCAAATAAAGAATGGTCTCCAGGATAGAAAGGAAATACTGTAATGTAGTATATATTAAATAATTTTCCTCAGGCATCTGGTGATCAGTAGCTTTTTCTCATGTCAGAGAGGTGACCTAACTGTTTTTTTCCAATTATTTATTGCCTCATTCACCTTTGCACTCTTAAAAGTCTTGTTTCTGTGGGCTGACATAACTAGTGCCTCTAAAAAGTGTAAATTAACTGCATGAGGATTTGCTGTAGAGGCCTCATAGGTACCAGATTTGTATCTGCAGTATGTTGTCAGATTCTTAAGGTTTTCACTTACACTATAATTAGCGCAGTTTCTGGGTGAATTTCACACCCATTTTCTAGACCCAATTATGCCATTTCTCTTAAACCACTATTAATTCCTAGCAGCATTGCTACTGAATTCTGATCTACTTTATGTGACTATGCACACCCTGTATTTTCTCATGGCCTGTGCAAACTTCTTTTGGCAGCTGAATACATCAGAGGGGTCTAATTTATCATCTTCTGTGAGGCACGTAGTTTTGGATGGCAGAAACTTCCCCTTTTCAAGCCTCCAAGAACCTGCAACTTTCTTCTAAAGCCAGGGGTTTGATGAGTATCTATCTTTGCCACTCATTTCCTCAGGCTTTCCGATAAAATTTTTTTTACTCTTTTATCCTCTGTACCAACATACAGCTAAGGAAGACTTGATGTGACTTCCTTTAGCATCCATTTGCACTGTCCTATAAATCATACAAAACATTCTGCACAGGCTCAAATCTAGGCGTTAAATGAGAATCCATCTGTTCGTTGCTCCCAATGGGATTATAGTTTCTTTCCCTGCATCACTGCTTGACAAAACTTCTAATCCCACCCGAAACGGTGCTGTGTTTGGGACCTCTTATATCAAATACACATCTCTCTGCTCTCTCCTTCCCCTCTCAGGAATTGCTATTTTTAGACAGTTTTTCTATCTCTGATGAAGTCAAAGTTACATCTTAACCTATACAAGCTCTGGTGGCATATGCTGCTCTGCTTTTCTGCTGCACTATCATCAAATCTGTCATCCAGCTCTGTTCTGATCTGTAACCCCTGTGTCGTTACTGCCCTCTTGGAGAAAGTCATGTAAACACCTCTCTTGTTTCAGTTTCTTGCCTGGGTTTCCTTTCACTGTTTTTAGATGTCACAGCCAGCAGTAGATCAGAATTTGCATTGGCCATTGGCTCTGTCAGGAGGGGAATCAACAGTGCTGGACAATTTAGAGCATGCCGCTACTGCTATAATGTGTCCTGTGCATTACAACACTACAGGAGTGTTAGTGTCGAGGTGATGTAGCTGCCAGAGCACCCAGGAACACCATTATTTTAAGAGGGGATCACTGCCAACTCTTGAACTGCAGACTCCCTAAACTGAAATACACAACTAAAAGGTTATTTCATTTCTACTAACTAAAAAGGCAGCAGAGGATGGCATGTGCACAACTACACATAGATCTCTGGCCAGGAGAAATGCCTCAGCTGGCCATCACAACTGCAACAAACCCCAGATGACCCAATGGACCTCACTCCTCCTTCAGTGTGGGCCAGGGTCTGTCAGAGCCCCTTGTTGCTGGGGGCTAAGGATGCACATCTGCACGTATGTCACCCATATGCACATGGAGTTCCTTAGCTGACACATGGCAACTTGCTCTTCTTTGAGACGTGAAGGAACACTTGAAGCCACGATGCATCTGAGCCATCAGGCACTGCCTATCTGGCAGCTGCCCCTTGGAGCAAGCCTATAAAGAGCACAGACTATGTCACTCAGGTTTTTTGGGTTATGTTGTTCGTTGTTTCTTTTCCTTTTTCAATTGAGAATGAGCGTGTGACTCTTTTTACCAGTCTCATAGACTGTGAAGCCTTTAGTCATCCATAAAGAGGCACATTTGACATATTTTGGAGTTTATGCCTTTTTTTAGCATGGATTATTCACACATTCAGAAATGCCTTAGAGCAACCCAAGCCCAGTGTCCCTCTTTTATTGCCAAAAATGCTTGCCAAAAATTTTGGAGCAAGGCACCACCCCATGGGTATGTCCTAAAGGAACCAAAGTACATATTTGCTTGCATTTAAGGCTGCCCAGTCCCACGCAACCTCCAGCAGCTTACCTTGACTCCCTCAAACAGAACAAGAGCACCATGCCTTCACAGTCCCAACTCGCACCATCGTATCTCCAGCACCATGCTCTCTGCCTCCAAGGTTTTGCATGGAACTGCTGAGCATTTCGCAGAGCAGATGCAGCAGTGTGAGTCACTGCCTCACCAAGGAACGAGTTATTGCACATTGGCTGCTCCATGGAAACAGCCCGTGGATATGCTTGAATATTGTGCAATACACTCTAAGGCCGCTTGCATGCCTCAGAAATAATTTATTTACTTCACATACTCCCAGTCACACAACTGCCTGGGTACTTCTGATGGAGCATCTGCTGCGTGATCTTGTGGATGAAACTTATGTGGTTCAGGCCACCTGGTTCCAGAAAAAAAAAGCTCCGAGTAGGAGCCTTGACTTGTTTGCCCTTCAGGTTGGTGCTCTTTCAGTCCTTAAAACAAGGTAGCTTTATGCAAACCACCTGTTAGGAATGGTCTTTCTGAAACGGGCCAACCCTCAAAACATGCCTGAGAATTGTTTTGGATGGGCCAATGCCATGCCAGGTACTGGCTGAAAAGTCTAACAGGGCAGAGGGTTGTGTTCTAGCAGCTAGAAATGTTGTTAGTGACTGCTGAATTTACTCTTATGGCTGTAGCTGAATGTTTCCATCCATGTTCCCTGGAGGCGGTCTTGGTTTACAGCTTTAATAGCTGCAAAATGTGAGTTTTCTGACCATCCCCACACTTTATGGCACAATCTCTCCAGCTGTTATAATGAAGAAGCACTAGCAACAAAGTTATTACTTACTCGACAAGCAAAATTTCTCTTCTTGGCAGCACTTGGCATAAAGGTAGTTCAAAATGTGTCTTAATATTCTGCAAACAAATCAATTATTTATAATTGTCTTGTCTTTAGATGTGAATCAAAGTAATGATTTTTTTATAGAGTTGAAAGGAAGCAGACAAGTTTAATTGAGGTAAATGAAATCTACATGACCACTTGTTTGTTTTTTTTAAACTTTATAGGAAATCAATGTATTGACAGTAGCACTGGTCAACCAGGACAGAGAAAAAAACTCAGAGAAACGAAGCCCAGGTCTAAAATCAGAGAAAGAGGCACTATTAATAGGTAAGATAACTCCAGAGAAGATTTTTGAGAACAAAATGCCTTCTAACAGGTTTCTGTTTTGCATATGTGTTTACCCACATCTTTGTGCTAATACAAGTAAAAAAGAAAAAAAATCGACTTTTTTGTTTCGTCTATGTTCCGAATGGCTTTTAGTAAGAAAAATCCTAAAATACAAGTGAACTTTGCCTTTCTGAAAAATTCTGCAGTTTAATGAAAGTATTTCAGGTATGAAGAAAATTGCAGGATCTGCATTTATACTTGAAGCATGAATGTATGATGACTTTATTTACATCAAGATTTAGCAGGCCAGAGTTGTATAGCTTGTTATATGATTATTAGACAAAGTGGTGAAGGAGAAGGGGATGGAAATAATATTAGTAAACTACCAAGCAAAAAATATGTATACTGCATGTACTAAGCAAGCCAGATTTATGCCTTTGACATTAAGTGAGGGAATTAGCAATATGAATATTTATAAAGAATACCACAAGGACTGTCATATCCTTTACCTAGAATAA
Source organism: Rhagologus leucostigma (assembly GCA_013397725.1). Taxonomy (NCBI): domain Eukaryota; kingdom Metazoa; phylum Chordata; class Aves; order Passeriformes; genus Rhagologus; species Rhagologus leucostigma. The sequence goes on along the minus strand of VZTD01005474.1, from coordinate 589,185 downwards.
AATCTTTAAAATAAACTCTTAAAGAGTGCCTAAAGCTAAAGCTTGTAGGCAGTGGGCCAGCTAACTGGTATAAGGAATTTAGCCACACAGAACTGGCTGTACCCATGCTACCCTTGGCAGGAACACGCCCCATTTACACCCGTGCATATTTTGCATTTGGTTTCAGTGGGACAGGTTTGCATGGAGCACGGAGGCCCACAGTTCCAAAGTGTACCCTGTGGCATGGCAACAGAAATATTGACCTGACACAACAGGCTTAATTTTTTTGGTTTGGTCTTTTCACAGATCAGTGGTATCCTGCTAAGTGATAGTTCCAAAACTACCTTAATTTGTTTAAATGCAACTCATTTTCGTCACCTAGGCACCAGGAAAATTGCTGGTTTATTGCTGAGGCACGGATTCAGCAATTCTCAGGTTCAGTTTGGACCAAAGAGGTCATTTGAAAGTGAAGAATGTGTTTAAATGTTTAAAGTGCTTAGGACCCAAACTCCCAGTGACTAGTGAGAAGCAAAACAGTGGAATGTACAGAAATGTATGACTGGATTGAATTCTGCTTGTTATAATAAAATCTGGAACTTTTATTTGCAGAGGACAGTACTTGATCTGTTCAAAGTTCATTCTGTGAGAAGGACATCAAGCATGGGGTTTTAAGAACAGAATAACAAATTTTTTTTTTAGGTCACTTACTATTTGACTGCAACAAACAGTGGCAGTGTCCCAAAGTGGGTCCTGTACATCTGCTATTCAGTGGCACACTCAGATAAATGGAATAATCTCAGTTCAGATATTACTGGTCATAATACCCCCACAACTGACTCACAGTTCAAAGATAAAAGATTCCTCAAGATGGATTTCGTGTTATCTCTTCCTCTGATGCATGATCAGGTGTGGCAAGGGAAAAATGGGCCTTGCCTCCATCCATTCACTAAGCTTTTCTGTGTTTTAAAAAATACAATGTTGTCTTAGAGGAAAAGAGCATAAAAGAAAAAAAAATTACTAAAAAGTTATCATGGAAGTCCAGTCAATAGCTACAAAATATTGACAAATTACTTATTATTTACATTATATGAAAGAGATGGCTTTGAATGTCCTGAATTGAAAAGCCTTGGGAACCACATAACAGATGCAATGACACTGTTAAAATGTGATTTGAGTACAAATTTGGTTTCCAGTCATTTCATCCAAGTGTGATGGTCTTGGTTTTTGCTTCTGGAGCTCTTGTGTGGTTGCTTGTTGTCACCCACAGCACAAAGAAGGTCACTGCTGCTAGGACTTGACATAGTATAAAATTTATTACATGCCACTCCTTATGCAGGACCAGAAGCTTGTAAATGCCGTTTGAAAAGTGGAGGAGGAAAAAAGGTGTTCTTTGCAAAGCCAGTCTAAAATGTGTTAAATATTGCTTATCAGTTTCAACCATGGCCAGTACTTGGGGGAAAACGAAATCCAAGATTATCCTAATTCATTCAGCATCAAGAAAGCAGTATGGCCTGCAGTACACAAGATACAGTGACCCATTTTTGTCATTTGTAAGCATTTTTAATCCTGGTGTTTATGATTTAAGTAAAAGAAACTTCCCCTAGGGTGGTTCAGCTAAGAAGCCCATCCAAAGAGAGTTGAAAATATTTGTTCTGATTCTTACAGTTCAGCTCTCCCCAAACAGCAAGTAACACACATGCCATTTTGTATTTTCACTGTTTGCTTAGAAGAGAAGAAATTGGATAGATGCTTTTAATAGCAATACTGATGCCCCAAATCTTGTTTTCTCTGGTCATCATTATTAATGCTGTCACTTGATTTTCACTGCAGAAAAAATGTCTACTTAGATCCTGACTCCTTCTAAGCCACTTTTAATTCCCATACCTTTTATAATCATCCTGAAAACAACAATGAAGAGAGACAGAACATACTCTCTCTTAAGAAAAAGTAAATAAGCAAATATGTCATAAAGCATTTGTGTTTTCTTCAGCAGCAGTTAGGGGTAATACGGATTAAACACTTTTCATAACCAGCATCTGCATAATTACTAGAAAAATTTGAGGGAGTGAGGGTTCTGACACAATTGTATGAAACGTTTTCACAACAGAGAATCCAGTGAAGGGGAAAAAAACAATAATTTTACCATTACAATATCCACAATTTTATATTGGTAAATCAAGCATAAAATTAGTAGTTGAAATGCTCCCAGCAAGGCTTTGTTTAGAAATTCCTCTATTCATCAGTATATTATCTTGGTCACTTACTTGCTAACTACTGTCATTCCTGAAGACGAGCTATTGTATTTAGCACGTTACTATGACTGTATTAAAAATGTGCTGTTTTGTTATGTTTATTGGGTTGTGCAAGAAAAATAAGAACCATAATTCATACTGAAAAACCTGCAAGAACAGACTCTTCAGAATTATTTTGCCTATTTTCATGATACAGTGTCTGAGGTAATTTTAATATTTTGTGTGCATTTGTTTTTAATACAGGTATCATATCCACATTTCTTCACGTCCACCCTTTTGGAGCCAATATAGAGTATCTTTGGTCTTATATGCAGCAGTTGGACTCCAGGGTAAAAAAAATTTAATCAAAATCTGTTTTCTCTTTAGAAATACTGTATTATTCTTTACTGCAGGTTAAACTCTTCGTGCGTTTCCATTAGAAAGATAATGGGATATGGGGCTTGGGGGTTTGCAGTCTTTATTCATTTGCAAATTACAGTGCACGTGCTTGTGCTGAGGTCTTTGCCTCACACTGCTTAGCTATTCCTTGTGGCACAGAAGAGCAGAGCTCTAAATGGCAAAGACTAGCAGCTGATCTTATGACACATGATTCTGAAATATAGCTGAGGAGAAAAAAAGCAGAACAAGAGGCAGGTGCGGCCATGGCCATCCAACTGTGCAGTTTTTGAAGATGGCTCTTTATTCTTTGAAAAGTTGCTAGTTGTGTGTCACACTGAACTGAACCTTCATGGACACAGGAATGGACCGTGTAGCATGTCCTTTTTTTCTACACGTGGAAGCAGAGATGACCTCATAAAGGAATTGAGTGACCCTACTGCTAATTTCAGTGAAGCTGTGGCCAAGACAAAAGTGAAGCCAACACAAAACAGTGTGCAAAGTGGTTAATGCATCGGTTCATACAGTTCACAGTCAGTACATACCTGATAAGATTCTTTGACTTTTTAATATCTGCTGTAGAATGAGATGAAATCAAGCCTCAAAATGGGCCTATTCCTCTGCACTGAATATTAAGCAAGTCAAGGGTGAGAAGCTCAAGTGTGAAATAGCCACCTTTGATAGGTGAAAGGTACTCCAAGTGCTATGCAGCGGCTCTGCAGGATGCCAGGCTGCCAGAGACACTTAGCAGACGCAGGGGTCACCCTGTGGCCAGCCACAGCTCTGTACCACGTCTGCCAAAACTTGGATGATGGTGCTTTCCCAGATCTTGCTGCAGCACAACTCCTTTGATCCTGGTAATGTTTTGTTCCTGAACAGCCTCCTCAGCTGAACGCTAAGATCAGCTTCCCACTGCTTTGATGGGCTGCTTCCTGTTTCTGGAGGATCCTGGATCCTTCCTCTGTTTCTATGAAAAAGTAGAGCTAAAAGCAGAGGAGATCCTGAGCTAGAAGCTCACTGGAATTAAGACAGGCTACATTGATGAGTGAGGAAGGATGATGCATTTGTCAGGCACTGCCTTCCGGCCATGGCAACTCAGGTTTGCTAGTGCTGTACAGCCCACTGCCGCCCACAATGAAAGGGGAGCAGGGGATGAGGAGGTAGAAAGAGGTGAGAAACTGGTGAATTTCAATTCTTTTTTAAATGACTGGTTTTCTCAAGACCTGATGAATTCAGATCTTCACACCTCCAGCCATTCTTCTGCTTCTCTATGCCCCTGCCACATTTCCTTCATCTTGTCCTGCATCACCCAGGACAAGTTGATGTCCAATCTCCTCAGCTATCTTTCAAGTTCTTCCTTAACACAGCATTTGGCTAAGTTTCAACTGCCTTTTCCCCTGGATGACCTCTCCAGCTCTGTATCTCTAGAGTGGTAAGAGCAATCATCCAAAATACGGACTCCCTGGGCTCCAGCCCTGTTGCTCATTGCTTCTGCCCAGCGAGCTCTTCGACATTCTCCTCCTGCACTGCTGTGGTCTCTTTCTTGTGCATGACTGTGGGCTCTTTCTTGAGTTTTTGCTCACGTGAGTAACATGTTGGCTTCTCTGAGGCTGCCAGGGTCAAGCTCTTGACTTGCAAACAGAGCCCTCAAGGAAGGAGCACTGTCTCCATCTCTGCAGCTACCACCGGACCTACCTACTGCATAATAAACGCAAGCTGCAAAATTTGACCTCGTTGGTTTATTTTGGAAGCAACTGCTTGTAGAAACAAATTACTTTTTAATAGCGCGATCCAGAGATGCAATCTCAGAGATGAATTTCAATTACTTTCCGTGGTTAGCCTGTCATTCCTCGTCTGAACAGGAATGATAAGGTCAGCATACCCATGTGGGCTGAGGGCTCAGTATAGAGCTCAGATACATTGCACGAAAGTAACCAGACACCCACTGCTGCCATGTGAGTACTTAAAGGATGGTTTGGATCACTCTGGGGCTGCCTCCAACAGTGAGTTTTGGTGCCACCTTTAACAAATCATTTAATCTTTCTGCTGCACTAACCTCGACAGAAAAATAAGAGGCAATAGATACTTTCTCGCCCCCCTTGGGTGTACTGAGGTATAATTAGCACATTTTATGTTTATATACTGTTTTAAAAAGAAAAGTTTTAACCATTGAAGGTTTCTACTAATATAAATAAGCAGAAATATCGTTATTTCCAGAGAAGCCTTTCAAGCCATGGAGATACCTGTGGATAATAGGCAGTACCCATAGATTTCTTTGCTGCTCCTTTCATGACCACCACTTTAGAAGCAGTAGGATAAAATGGCTAATGTTCCATGACTGTTCATTTCTTGACTTCCCTACTGGTTATACCAGGAAGGTTGCCTTTGTGAAAGTGTTTTCTGTAATGAGAGCATCCTGCCCATTAGGAAGGTGACCAGTCATTAAGGTTTCAAAATGATAAAAACATCCTGACCAATGCAGAACTGGGAGCTTTACTGTTAATTATCTGGGGCTGCTGAACTGGGTAAGACAGAAGATGGCTTCATGAATAGTCAGCCTTCAGTAACAAAAGGGAGCTGATTGAAGTTTTTTGAAGGAGAAAACCTGATGGAGCTGAGAGAAGAATTCAAGGGCTCGTAGGCTGAGAAGAAGAATAAGGTCCCATCTGCTTTCTCCTCCTCACGAGAACACCCATGACTGTAGTTTTTAGATGGACTTCATACCACACGGTGGCCACAGCCCCAACATGGCAGTTGTCGTTGCTTTACAGTGGGATGCCACCTACAAGAGCAAAATCATTCCTGCAAGGAATCTGCACTTGCTTTGGAGTCTGGAAAGTCATGTCAGGCTAAGGTTAAAAAAAATAATGATGGTTGGCTGTTTTCATATGGCCTGAATTCCTCTCCCCCACACCCCTGTTATATCTGTTCTTAATGTTTCCTTTTTACAAGCTACAGGGCAGCTATCTCACTTTAGTTTTACCTTTGTTTCTTTCTCAGATCTCTGCAAATGAAATAGAAATGCTTTTGATGAGACTGCCACGCATGTTTAAACAAGAATTCACTGGTGTAGGAGCAACACTGGAAAAGAGGTGGAAGTTTTGTGCCTTTGAAGGAATTAAAACTGTCTGACTGTGACTAGTAATGAAGCTATGCAGAAGAAGAATTCCTAGAGCATGGCAGGGTTATAAAGTATTAAAGTAAGAAATTTGGGTTTGGGCACATAGTAGTATGTTTTCAAAGTTATCCAAGCCTAATTTTAGTTACATTTGTGACGTTCTCTTGTGAGTGGAAATGTAGTTGTGCACCAGTTCCTAAAATAAAATAAAATTTAAAAAAAAAAGTTTCAAAATGTGACAGATTGTTTCCTATGAAAACTGAAGAAAGATACCACAGTCATAATGATTTCAAAATACTACATGTCCTACATCTAAGAAAAGCTCATTGAGCAAACAGTTAAGGAGAAAGATTGCCCAGTTATGGTCGCTAAGCTACAGCGATTTATATATAATATGTAGTAGAACTCATTAAGTTTTGTTATAGAAAGTTCTTTCTGTTTAGTAAGAGAATTGAGTAATTTTACAGTGAGGCAAAGCATACCAAAAGAAAACTTGAAGATGTGTCTGAAGTTATTGTATTTTGTAAATTAAGTTATATGCTGTACCAGGGATTTTTGCCTTATTGAAAGAGGCCTGAAAATGTGATTGGAGTCCTCAAGAATGCTTTATCAAGAATATTATTTTTCTAATGTAACTATTCTCCATTACAAGTTCTTTTAACATGGATTGCATATCAATTTTCATAAACATGTAAATAAGGAGGAAACCAGTGTTACTGTATTGTATTTGGTATGTAACATTCAGGTTTATGCATCAAAATAAATATTCAGTTGCATTACTGTTACAAATTTTATAGCAGATATATTAATTTTTATCAATAAATATGACTTCTACCATATTGTTTGTATAAGTTTTTCTTCTGATGTTTTTGAATTTTAATCGATCCAGCAAGAGTCTCCTGGAACTTATCTTTCCCCTACCTGAACTATTAATTGCAGATAACTTGGTTAAATGAATTATAAATCAAAAAAGAGCTTGCAATATTAGCCAAGATTAAAATAACTTAAAATACTGGAAGAGGAAGTATCAGCATGGACCTTTGATTTTTTTTTTCAACAAGCAGATGGGTGAAAAATGAACGCCTTCAAATTTCTCTTTTTCCTTGTTGTGTTGGGTAAGAACTGCTGTGGGTCAGAAACAACAGCCCCCTTGGAGCCACACCCCTGTGCAGGCAGAGGAACCAGTCATGAGAGAGCTGGTCCTATGAAGTGGGGCACCAACAGCGGGAAATATGGAAAATTGAAACACATGCAGGGAGCATTCAGATACATGTCAGAGTGATGTTTCACTCAGGTTCTTCAATAAACAGCAATTAGTGTCAAATGCATTTAGTAGTGAAGGAACTCTCCAGCATGGCTTTTGGTGATTGGCACTTTAGGACCTATTTCTCTTCTAGCACCTTCCTGGAATATAGAAATATTAAACGAAATGCTAATTGTGTACAAAAGGGGAAAAGAAAGAGGTTCAACAGGTCTATTATGGGAGAAAATTATGCTTTCAGGCAGTACACACAAAATTTTAAAAAATAAAGTACATCTCGATTATGGTTGCTATACAGCCTCTGATAAATTACTCAGGTGAAACTAGTAATTATATGCCAGTTATGTTAATGAAAACTAACTAGTTTAATCCAAGTAACAACTCTTTCCTCTCTTGAGATCAAAGAGTTTCATGAATAATTCTGGCAAAAATATGTTAGGTCTGACAGCTTGTATTTAAGTACTGTAACATAAATGTGTATGGATGCCACTCAGGCTGGGGAAAAGAGATGTGAGGAAACTTTCTCCTCATCTTACTCCATGCCATACGTACTGATTATATTCTGTCATTCCTTTCCTTGTGTCCTCCTTTTTTTCCCTTTAGATCATTGTCTCTTTCACAAAACAACTGCAAATCCAGATAGTCAGAAAACATTTTATTTTTTGACAGAACCTTGTAACCTAATCACTGTATTTGCTTTGCATGTATTTTTTTTTTTCTTCATAGGTTTTTCATGTCTGTCTACACCATCAGAGCTTTAGAAGGATACCTTTTTAGTCCTTGTATAGTACCAGCTAGAAGGGAAGCTCTCTCACTGGATTTTAGATACTGCCAAAGAAGATCTAAACTTTGAGTATGAATAGCATGTAGGCATCCTGTAACATTGCAATATATCAGTCAAGAACTTGAAACTCAGGGAGATCCTCAATGCATATCAGGTTGGGACAAAGAACTAGCTTTAACTTTGCGTGCTTTGGGGGAAACTGGATTAAAATGTTGAGCTCCATTGCTTCGGTGCTGAAATGTCCCTATGATGACTCTCGGGGTATCGAGCTGGGAGTTCTGCAGTTAATACAATGAGATTAATAACAAGAAAGCCACCTTTGAAAGACATCTAAACTGGGCATTAGAGAGCATTTCTTTACTGAGATGGTGGTCAAACACTGGAATGGGCTTCCAGAGAGGTGATCAATGCCCCAAGGCTGTCAGTGCTTAAGGGCATTTGCACAATGCCTTTAATGGCACGATTTAACTTTTGGTCAGCTCTGAACTGGTCAGGCAGTTGAATTAGATGACCCTCATAGGTCCCCACAAAACCTAAAGCAACTTTCTTCAGCTGAGTCATGTTGAAGCAAGATGCACATTTGGCAAAGACTCAAAGCCAGTCACAGTTAGCAGGATCTTCACAACAGTAGTGGGAAAAAAAGAAGGAAAGGCCAAACAGACTAACCATGAGCTCAAGAGATGAGACTGAGCAATAGCCTGGCATGCAACTGCAAGTTATGGAAGAAAGTTATAGCAGTGTTCCCTCTTCTCAAACAGGGACTAGTGGAGCAGGAGAAGATTTGGTTTCTAACTACCCAAACATGCTGAGAGCATTTTGCAGGGAGTTGTAAGTTAGGTTGGCCTGAACTCCTGTTCTCCTGGGAGAGCTTTTCAGACCATCCTCACCTTTGAACTGTCTTGGACTGATGGCAGGGGTGACTTTCATCATCTTAGAGGGGCCAGCCTCTTACTGCACTGTATCTGATTCCCACTTGAAGGATTAAGAGATACAACCTGCAAAACCTCTTGGACATATGTGCATTCCACCCTGCACATTCCAGGGAGCTAAGTGTAACCTCTCTGTTAAACTACCTTTTATGTCCACGAGAGATGTTTTATGTTTGATGATGTTTGATGAAGACTGCATTATCCCCATCACTGAAAAGGAAATTCTTAATGTCTCCTCGTACACAGTGGAGTCAATTGTTTATTGAAGTGTGTGTGTTTAGGGCAAAACTTGCATGTTCAAGACTGCCAGAGCATCACATTCACTTAAGGAACAGCTATACTGAGATTTAGAGAAAATCCTGTATCAAGCTATGCTACATTTAGCTACACATGATGTGCAGCAAATGCTGTGGAATCTAAAGCTAGAAAATTGGTTGTAAGAGCATTCTGGGTGGTTTGTTTAAGTAAAAATTCTGGTCATGCAAGCATTGTTTTATTTAAAATCAGAATGGCTTTGACAGTCACTGTTAGTATGACAAAAATATTCTGGGCTGATGAGAGTTGATTTGGGAAAGGAGGTTTGGGGAGAGAAGGAGGGAAAGGAAAGAGTTGGCTTTGGATATTCTTTTTGTGCCTCTGGCACCAGTAAGTAGCCAGGTCTGATGTAGAACTGATGTTCGTTTCATCCACTTAATAAATGCATCTCGGTGTTAAGCATTAAAAGTGTGAGGCTTTTATGACCTTTTTTTTTTTTTGTGAAAGGGTACAAGTTGTCCCTTGACCTGTCACTCTGGTTATCCTGCTAAGATCTGCAGCTCTTTCACTCTAACCTTTCCCTCAAAAAGAAAGTAGAAAAAGCATCAAATTCTTTCTGGTTCTGTGTGTGACTGCTTGGACTGCAAGAAGTGACTATGTATTTACTGAGTTAAAACTGAATGTTTCAAGAACAAGTAAGTCAACTGAAAAAGCAGCTAAATCAGGAAATTATGCTTACAAGGTACAGATCCTCCAACTGTATAAACCCATTACATTGAATTCATGGAAATCATAATTTGTAAGCAAAATCAAATAGATATGCTCAGGAGTACCTTTGATCAAGTGTTTTGCCTCACACTGGGTAACATTGTGCCTGTTCAGATTTAATAGGCTGACTCCAATGTCAGACACCCTTTCAAAAGGGATATTTGTGGGGCAGCAAGAGGAAAAACGTATATATTCCTTTAAAACTAGCAGACAGCATTCCTGCAATCCTACCACAGATGTATTACGACCATTCACTCAGACTTCTGGCTGGTAAGTACTTCTTGCCAGTTTATGTACTTCCATACACATAACATTGAAGCCTGAAAAAAACCCCATTGACTTGGACTGTTCGTATCTTAGCCATGTCACTGTTAATTCTGTAGTGATCCCAGTAGCATCTGGTGGATTAAAATACACCTCTCATAAAAGCACCCAGACATAATCAAGGTTATCAGCTGATGAAAAAGATATTTTTTGGCTTGATAGTTTCTTAGAAGAGATTAGTGTTGTCAAAATTGGGTCCTAACTTCCTAACTTCATTTTTTCTGGCTTCTTCTAGCCAGTTTTGCTCTTCTCTGCAAGATTAAATAATCCTTTAGTACTGCATATTTTCTCCCTGTGAAGATATTTATGTATTGTAGTCTATTTACTTCTCAGTATTCTTTCTCATAAGCTAAACAGATTGAGTTTTTAAGTGTTTTGCTATAAAGCATTTATCTTCTCTTCCTCGAATCATTGCATCCTTTTTTTTTTTTAATATCCTTTCCAATTTTTCAAAACTTGCTTTAAAATGTGTGGAGAAAAACTGTTACTTGAATTAAACTGATCAGTTTACAGCATACAGACACGCAGCCATGTCTCTGCTCCAGTTCAACTCTTTGCCTCCTCTTCCTCTCAGATTATGAGCTGATCACTGAGGTCAAAGCAGTAACACAAGTGAATCGCTGTTGGGTCATTTTCTTCATCCTGGTGTAACAGATTCCTCTGCATAGATATGCTTCTGTCTGCTAAACCCTGTTTTTTTTATCCCCACAGGCAGGCTTGCTTGTGCAAGGCCAAAGGTCTCACACCACAAGGATATTTTGAGGCTTAGATCCCATGCACAGCCCTGTTCTTTGCTGTGGGGTAGGTTTGGATAATTCTAGGATGTTTATAGCCTTTCATGATTAAAATGGGGTAGTCAGATCAGCTGTCAGGGTGTTCGCTGATCGCATCAAGCATTCAGAGGGCAATCGCACAGGCTTTGTCTAGACTAGGGTTTAAATGTGTGTCATTAGCACATATTAGCTGATACATTTTAAAAGTCTGATGCAGACAAGGCATAATTCCTTTAATGTGAAAAGCTGGCTGAGTTAGACCCTTGGGCATTGGCGTTGACACTGGTTTGTCTATTTTAGAATTTTAGAATAAGTTAGCTGAGGGCTTGTCTGCAAAGACCAGTTAATTTGGAGGAAGATAGGCTATGAATTTAAAGGGCTGTTCCAAGACTTGAGGCCGGAAAAGGATTCATTCTGAAGTAGTTGCTCTGAGATAGCTCAGTATAATAGTAATACACACTTAACTAGGTGAGTTTTCTCTCTCCTTTTTTTTTTTGATTTTCAGCAGAAAGACCAGTTCCCATATTAGAGTTGATGTGTTTAAAAATTAACCCTCTGGTGCATTTCTGTTTTTATCACTGCTCCTTACTGAATACAGCTGATTAGTCTGGTTGTGTCTGGGGAGGACGCTGGAAAACTTGTACACTCTGCAGATCTGGTTGCTGACGTTAAAAGCTGACTTGCATTTCACAGGGGGAAGACATGGTACGCTTGTGAGAGGAAATGGGAGTGAAGCAACAGAAGACCATAAAATACGATTAAAAATAGAGACTGGAGGGATTTTGTTAGAACCTGGCGTTCCATCAAAAAACCCACGCAAATCCCAGGACATCCCAGAAGCCTGTTATAAACTAAGAGGGGGAACAGGGAAGAAGAAGAGACAAAATTTCATAGTAAAAATAATTGTAAACTATGGTGGTATTGAATTTATAAGAGTTTGTGCATTTCCTTTGCTGGTTCTGCCCATGGAGTCAGCTGCCTCAGGTGTTGTGACTGAGATTCTGTAAAGAGGAACAGTCCAAAATTACTGTGCAGTTGGCTTTATCCCAAAAATAAGCTCAGACAATACTAACTTCCAATTGCAGAGGAGCGCCTGCCTGCAAGAAAAATCTGCATCTCCAGCTCTACAGTTCACTGGTTGCTAGTGATGTTAGCGAAAACATTTTCCTTGAGATCCTTGAAGGCTAGTGAGAATACATATTACTCATAGAAAGCAAATTTTTGCCAGGTAATCAGAACCCATTTCAGGGTGTCATTTCTACCCCTCCACTCTGACTGGCTGTCACCTTGGTTGAACTTGTCACCCTCATTAAATGCAGACAAAAAAATCTAAAGTCTCATCAAGGTGGAAAATACACTTTTGTCTTGAGAAGAAGAACAGCCATGGATATACACCATGCCACCTTTTCAAGGCTGATTTGTCTAATAAAGAAGTGCAAGGCAGGAGGTGCTTTGCAGGATGATACCGGAAGCTGGTTTTGCGCCATAAAACATACTGACAGAGAAAGAAACCAGATGGTGTCTCAGCAGCCCAAGTTTTCTAAAACACATTTCCTACCCTGAGAAGTTCTTGATTGACAGCTCTAGAAACAGGTGTTTTATTTGTCCACAGGGCAGGACAGGGAAGGCATCTAATATTGTCCCAGCAGAGGTCTACAGAAATCACCTGCCATTTCATTTCCATCACTATGAAGTCCTTGCTTCATCTGTTCAAACTGCAGAGGAAGAGGACATCTGCAGAATGCGCATTTGACCCTGATTTGAGTTCACAGAACTTCTGCTAGTTAAAACTTTAGTTTCAGGGCTGGGTTAGAATCTCTGATCCGTAAAATGGATAAACTACTGTCTTAAGGAAATTATCCAGTGACAGAGGAGGGGAAGGCAGCCTTTCTTGAAGCACAAATATACCTTGGTGACCCCATTCTTCTCCCTCAGTCTTCACAGTGAGTGAGAAGATTTGGAAGTACGTAGCTGGCAAAGAGGTTCATCCTATTGGAAAAGACAGAGAAGAGCTCATGTTATATTTACACAGAATGTTTTGAGATGGACTTTTTAAGTCTAAAGAAAACCCTTCGCAGTTCATAGCCATGAGACGCTCTTAAAACAAAGGTTAGTAGGGGGAAATGGAGAAGCAATGAAAAAAAGACTATTATCTTTTATGGGTATTTTACTACTCTTCCCTTTTGAAAAGATTTCAGTGTGGAGGCTGAAGTCCCTCTACTGTTTCAAAGGTTTACAGTCAAGAGCAGGAATAATGCAGGATTTGCAGCCTTTGTTTGATTTTTGTGGTCTGTGCAGTTCAAATGTGCAAAGAAAAGTATGCAAGTGTGTGCCCAGGTGAAATGGAACTGGGCAGGCATTTATATAAAACAGAACTTTTGCTTTTCTGCAGTGCAGAGATTTTTATTTACAGTAATAAACCCTGGGCAGATGGTCAGAAGTTCAACAAGGTACACTGGTCATGCAATCAGGAAATCTGTACATGTTTAGGACCGAGACCTTAATTTTTTGTCTTTCTTTCAAGAATGCTGAGATTTCTGTCATACATCTTGAGAAAGACATCAGAGGGTGATCTGGATGGATCTGGGGAAAGAGGCCTAATCAAAGGTCAACTAGAGATGTGACTGTCACACAGTGCATATCCCCACAAGCAGTGAACAGGCTAGTCTGGCCACAGGGGACATCACAGCTGTGATTGTACAGCCTCTGCCCAGCTCAACCCACTCTACTTACTGCTCCCAGGTTAAGAAATGTGTTACTTGGCCGTCTTCTTCCAGACTTCTTTCTACATGGTTTCTTATTCTGCAAAGTTAATTTAGAAGTAGTTCAAGCCTTTTTTCAGGCAGTTAACAAGCTGTACCATCAACAGGAAACTACGGATGATCTGCAGCAATAGTGGGTGGATCCTAATTGGAGAAAGAACCTGGACAGCTTCTTCCTAAATTTGCCACAAGCCTTGAAATTACTTTATTTGCAATTTCCAAAGGAGAAGTGGCAGCAAAAACATTTCCAGAAATAACCAGAAAAAGGTTTCATCTCCCAGTCCCGTTTGGCCACACCTGTTTCATGTTCCCCAATCCACACATGCAACCACGTTCAGAAGAAAGCAAAATGTGCTCCAGAGATTAAGTCATATGAGGAATTCAAGGCTTTGGGAAGGTTATAAAAAGGTCCCTTGCGGGCAATCCTATGCTACTGTTCTTCTGTGTAACTACTCTCAAGTAAGGTTTTCATTAACTCTTTTTATTTGATGCATTGTGAAACAAACCAAATGAGAATGTTTAGGCTGGCAAAAAAAGCAACACAAAATCCCACAAGAACCCAGTGTAACAGCCTACACCAAGAGCTAAGTAACAAAGAAAATAGCTCTGGATATACAAAGTCTCAGTTTTGCAACTAGGCAGGAGGTGCACAAGTCTAAAGCTATGCGTGAGTACCAAGGCTCTTCTCCCAGCAGAGATGTTGAGAAATCACCACTTTGTGCGACGACATAGAATACAACACACTGCTAAAAAGTTCTCGCAAACCACACTATAACCACAGTTATATTACATGGTAACATACAAACTTGGGCTAAGACCTTTGCTTTTTGAACTACTGGCTGTCTGAAAGCTGTTACCAAGCAGAGAGAAATCTGTGACCAAACCCAATATTAAAGCTACTCAGCAACACTCCAAAACCCAGCCACAAAATGCAAGTTTTCTACTAAGAATTTTCTTTTAAAAGCCATCAATACCAGGATTTTCACTTGAATGTGGACATAGAGCCGAAGATGTGAGAGATGTCAGCCACTCAACTAACTTCGTAGAATATCCTGTCATGGAAGCACTCACCACTTCATACTATGGTCCAGAGTGCAGAGCCTAATTTTAGCTTGTCCAGGTGAGCACTTTATCTGCTGAGCTGTTGGATAGGCAAGATGTCCCACTGTTCCAGTTGCCATCACTTCATGCAAAGGCTGTATCCATCCGACGTGTTCTGAGGACACCTGCCAGACTGATCCACTACCTGCAGCTGTAGGTGCACACCTCGCTTCTCAGCACTCTTAACTCTGGGGTTTCAGACAGTCCTCAGACCTTTGTGTAGAATTGCTTGAGAACCATGCTCCTCTGAATTCAAAGTCTGAGAGTCACTCACATTCTGAGTAACATAAGGAAACACAAGAAACACAGGCCTTGAAGTGTAGCACATGGCGGGGGTTTGGACATTCTTCTTGGGATTCTAGGGAGACCTTTCTTCAGATCTTCTTAATCCAGTATTTATCCCTTCTCATCCTGTCTACAGATTGGTGTGGGTTTGTGTACGTGTGTGTGAAGTCTCCAGACCATTCAAGTGGGCGAGGGCTCTTTGTTTCCTCAGTGCATCAGGTCTTTTAGTTTGTTCATTATGTCATTTCTGTTACTTTACTGCAAATCATATAGGTAGAGGTGAATTACGAAGGAAAAATGTCTACCAAGTCACATAATAAAATATATCTAACAGCAATCTCATATATAGGGAAAAAATCTACATGTAAATGGCAATCTGTCCAGTTTACAAAGAAGGAATGAGCAATTGCAACTGAGAACCCATAAAGATTTATATAAATGGATAATGTTAACTAGCCTTGAAAGATGAAAGGCTGCCTACTCAGAGTAATTTTGTCCTGATGGACCACAAGCTACCACTTACCTAAATTTTCATTCAAATATGAGAAACAAGAAGTCCAAACTGTAGTGTCTAATTGACACCACGGATTACCAGCACCTAGCTTCAGGAACTGACACTACTCCTACAGCATCTAAATTCAGGAGAGCAAGTGTGACTCAAGGCTTGTGCCATATGACTGGAAAAGCAGCTCCCAAGCTGCCTACAATCTGACATTTGGCAGGTAGGGGCCAGCAGTCCCCATGTAAACAGGACTGGACTTTGTTTTCTCAGCCTAGTCATGCTGGTAAACAAGAACCAGCTTCCACCTTTCACTGAGGACACTGTTTTTCAGGCATCGTGACAAGAGATGTGAGACTGTAGTCAGCTGAGGAGGAAGTTCAAGCATGGGGAAAGTGCTCTTGGTCTTCACTGCAGGTAGCTGCTGGAAAACCAAAGGTTACAACATCCAGCCAGTGATGACTTTACTCAAAACACAGAGAGACGGAGCATATTTGTGGCAGGGACTTTATCTCATCCCAGTTTAGGGTCTCCAGCAGACAGATCTAGTGCACATCCACATCCACAATCCTGCACTGCCATCTCGTTAACCAGGTGCTGAATTTATGAACCCATGTTCACCTGTGGCTCACTGGAAATGCTAGACCACAGCCTCCCACCAGCCTTCTGATTTAAGTGAAACAAGGGAACAGCTGGTAAATGCTGCCACTTGAGGAGGGTTTTCAGTGGTAGGAACTGTGATTGCTGTTTCCTGGAGTGCTCCTAAATCTGCAGAGTACCTCCTTGGTGTTGCTACCCTCAAAAGCAACACCACTCCTTGAAGGTATCAGTCAGCAGAGAACACTGCCACTGCTGACACACACAGGCAGTGACTTATTCACATCATCTCCAAAGGAGGCAAGTCACACAAAGGTCGTGGTGCTGCAGACAAAGTAAATAGTTTGCTATAATGTATGTGGTGAATACTAATGCCAAGCATTAGAACATCATCATAGAACAGAGGAGAGGATGAGGAAATGTGTGTTTCCCCTTGCTTAAGATTTATTGAATGATCAGAATCAGGAGAAAATGAAGTTGAGAGGATGTGGGTAGGAGGGAGCTCCCTGAATTACCTTTTCTTTCCTTCCTTATGCTAGCCTTACATATAAAATGCAACATATATAATCTGTGTATAGATGAGCAAAACTTGTAGTGCATACCAAATCTGCAATCCAATAATTTGTATTTGAATGTTTTAGCAAAAGCTCACAGCGACTACAAACACTTCACAGACTAATTTTCAGATTCATGAGTTTTTGCTTGGTTTGCCTACATGTTCTCTGAGCTCTCTGCCAAAAATATATTTCCTTTCTTGCACTGGAATGTAACGCTGACATGTGTCAAACTACTTCTTTTGTATGGGCTTAAGCACACTTCTTCCTCTTTCTGCTTTTTGTAGATTCATACATATTAGACACACATCTTTGGGTTTTAATTATAAAATTAATGTAGACAGCAACCAGAAATAAAGCTGACAAATCTAATTTCCCGAGTAACTCAATATCATCTCAGGATCTCTGAGGAGGTAAACAAAAAAATTGCGTCCAAGGGGTTACAAGAATGTTTCTAAAGGGACAGACTTAAAAAAAAAAAAAAAAAGGCTGATCAGATTAATAGAGGAGCATTTCCCTATTTCCCTAACATCAAAATCCGTATTTATCACCAGCTAGGAGAATGTGGTGGTATTTTAAACATTACATAACTTTTCATAGTGCTTCTAATCCCAGACACTTAGATGGAAAAAGTATCTATCCATCTATCTATGCATCTATCTATCTATCTATCTATCTATCTATCTATCTATCTATCTATTCACATTGTAAATGCATCTTAGAAGAAAATAATTTCTAAAATAGTTGTTTAATGACCTTATACAAGACATGTTTGGAACATTTCCTTTTTAAAGTACCAATACACAGTCAATTGTAAAACAAAGAGCTCTGTAAGGATTCAGTACATCCACACATGAGGGTCAGACCTTAGACTCCAGAGAAGCTGGTATTCTTCTCCACTGCTATCAATACAGAAGCCAATTTCTCAGTTCAGCAATGAAAATTGAAAGAATGGGCTGAGAGAATTATGGAAGAAAGTCGTGAAGCCCTTCCCAGGGCCACGGAGCAACTCAGAAATACCTTCATGACACAGTGCTCTCCGAAGTCCTCAGCTCTCTTCTGAAGGACTGAGTTGGAGCTACTCTATGGAATGCCCATCGGTCCAGCTCAGCAGTGTGCACTGAGTAGCTTGTCCTGCCTAACTCCAAGAGAAACACAGAGAACCTTGAGACAAAGGCTGGAGGCTTGCAGGTTCCCTCCTCCTTGGGAAGGAATCTAGGGACCTGAACCTTAATGTCCGGCGCTCCCTAGTGCAGAAGTAGCCAGGCGACAGGAACTGCATGGCACAGCATCCAGTTTCTCTCACACTGCAGTGTCTTTCAGGTGATGTCCAAACCCATCCACGTCTACAAAAAGGGAGCCATAGAGACACAACAGAAGCCTTAGCCTACTTACCCAGCTCAGAGACATGTAGGTTCTGCACAGGATGAGGACCTAGTTTACGCTCCCAAAGGTTGGTGTGTGAGCAGAGTGCTTATGTTTCCATTACAGGCAGTGGAAAAGCAAGTCACTAAGTTAGGCTGAGAATCTGCAAGGCTATTCAGCTTCCCAGATGTAGATGTCTGTTCTAGGGAGAGGTACTCTTATATCCAGTCAGCTGAGTGGCTCCCCAAACTCCATTCACTACATGTATGACAGCAGCTTAGTCATCCTCTTTATAGACTCTTTACAAGTTCATCTGTGGGGCATTTAGCTTAGGCTAACATGGACCGTATCTGCCTGCCAGAGCCAAGGTGAACACTGACACCCACAATTCCCACTTAATTCTCCAGTCTACTAAAAAAAAATAATTCCACCCATAGCCGAAAACTTGCTTTGAAAAATTTGTGGCTTTTGGCCTATGGGTCTTGCTGACTTTTCCATCACTTTTCTATTTTATACAGTATCACTCTGAGCTGTGCATGAACGTATTTGGACTTTAGTATGCAAAACTTTTCAGAATCTCATAAAAGGTTTCACTTGGAAGTGGAATTTATGCAAGTGTGTATTAATGATTTGGCATCTTAAAGGGGTTATTTTGAGTGCTATCTTTAACTTCATTACCATTAAATTATTCCTTAAATTATTCCGAAGAGATTGTGGCCTAATGCTTTGAACCAATTTAAAAACTCATATGGATAGTTTGTGATAGTCCACAGTCAAGAGTACATTTAAACAGAGGAAACCAGTTAAGCAGCTTTTGGGAGATCAAGAGATGTTTACCTCAGTTGCGCAATGTTGACACTTTTCTATATTTTTTCTGCATAGAGTGATTTTGCAATCAAAACTTGAACAGGTGGAAAGCCATCACAAATACCTAAATCATTTGGTAAAACACAATCCACACAGCCCTTATTTTGCAAGTAATTATTGCCACATGCATGCAGTAAAGCTGAAAAGCTTCTAGAAATCAAGTTCCATTTGAACAGTCAATCCCAGGTGGTTTCCATTCCTAAAGAAGAACATAATAGAAAACAGCATCTTGAGAGAAACATTCATCTCCAATAACTTGGCTGTGCCCTGTAAGGTCAGCATGCAGACAGCCCAAATTTCAGGATCGTAATCCATTTCCCCTATAGATGTAATACAAAAGGACAAAATCAAGGAATAATGGGCTTTCTTAATCCTTTATGTGATCGTAGGACTGGCCATAAGAACTACTGGTGCTAGGAGTTTTTAAGTGTGGCAAGTGTGAGGAATGTAGCTATTCCGTATGAACTGTTCTAATGAAAGCTGTTTATCCTTAGCCAATGCTGCACTGAATCACTGCAAGGGAAAAGGAAATACAGACAACTGAATGTACACTTAGATTCATCCTTAGGTTAATGCAGTCAGAGCAAAATCTTTTTAGCTCCTGACCAAGAGATCAATGACTTATTATGATCAATGACCACTGAGAATATATTTGAAATGTCTTTTCAAGGTGAAATCCTTGCCTCGTGAGGTGTTTTCTTAATTAGAAGAAACTTTGGCTGTGCGAACATGACTTTTGGGGGTTAAGGGAAATGTAGGGGACAATTCTGTTACTTACATGAACACTTTATTTTCTTGTCATGCATTTCCACACCTCCTGAGGTTTTGCTAAGTACTTTAAAGTTACTGTGGGATAGGGGACAATTGGTATTACCACTATAAAATCTTCCCCTCAGTCCACCACAGCATGAATCAGAAGTATAAATTGCTGTGCCTAAGTGGGTGAAGTAAGAAATAGACTGTTCCCACTGGAAAGATAAGTGACTGGAAATGAGCCCAAAAATTTGTGCTTAGGAGCCTCATAGCTGGAATACTGCTAGAGTGGATTACCAGGGAAACCAGCAATGAGTAGGAACCAGAGCCTAAACATCTGACTGTTTTCCTGGCATATATTTTGGAGAGATGCAGTGTGCATAAAGAACTTGGATATACACTGCCCATCTCAATAAAGAGACATTTTTTACTGTAGAAAATAATTTCTCACTGGTTTAACCTTTGATATCTTAGTGTTCTCCTCTCTACATCCAATGACTCTGGGTTACAGCAAACTGTTCCTTTCGCCCACCTGAAGACTGGCATGGTGAAAGAGGAAGGATGAATCTGTGCAAGTTAACTCCTACTCCTTATTGTCAGTGGCACAGGACCCTCTACATGTTCTGCTTTGCCCAGAGATGGAGGTGGAATGTGCACATGTGCACCTACCCTACATTTCCTCTTTTGATAAACACTGCCAGCATCTTCCCAGGAGACAGTTATAGCAACAGTCCTCCCTTGCCATCTTCCCATCCCCATCTTTCCACTTCCTGAAAAAAGAAAGAGTCTTGCTGTTTTTACATATTTTAGAAATCACTGGTACATCTTCTGAGTTTCGCATTTTTAGCTGGCCTTCAATCCCACCTTCAAGGCTTTTTCCCTACGCTTGGAAGAGCTGGAAATATATTCCAGAAAAGTGTCTTAAAAAACTCTAATGACCCGGAGATGACCAAGGTCAAACCTGTACATATGTATAAACACGCACACATGCAGCTTCTCTGCAAGGTCTACTACGAATGCAGAATTTGTCCTAATTCTGAGAAACTCACTTCTAATCCTCCTCCACACTCACACATACTCTAATGCACTCCTTCTTGTACGAATCCACCCTCTCCCACACCGACATATATATTCTCTCTCCTTCACCACTCTCTTTGCCTCTGAGCTTAATTACTCTACTGTGGAAATTGCCATCAGCAATTTTCACCCTTTGCTGCTCTTTCAAGGAGTTTATGCAGTGGTGCAGTCATGATGCTCAATTAGTTACTTGATATCTTTTGAGCTATTTCCCAACTACTTTCATGCATGTGTTACAGAACAGCAATGTTTCTCTTATCACCTCTGTACACTTAGGCCATTGGCTGAGCTGGATGAGGTTAAATCTGTATGTTGATTTCTTAATCAGAATCAAATGAGTGTTTTTGGGATGATGTTTCTCATGTTACAAGGTCTCTGCCCAGCTACAAAGCACCTGCATATTAACTGTATTTTATGGGAAGAAGGTTAGTTCAGAAGGCTGAAGCAGTGGACTAGGACCTGGAGTAGCTCTCAGACCCTGGTGCTATCACTAAAGGGATTGATGTCCTGGTGGTTTTGCTCAAGTGTGTAGCACCACCCAGCTGCTTGTTCCCATCCTCGCAGCTCATGGTGAAGACTGTGATGAACAGGCTGAACATTCTGAGGCTGTTTCAGTTCACAGTCAGACAGGCTGTCTGAGATCCAGATGTACCCCATGAGGACACTGCTTTACTGCCAGATCAGAGATGTGAGAGCAGCTGTGAACCATTTTTCTTACATGCAAGCTTGAAAGGAAGTGAGAAGGTCCCAGCTGAATTCATGGCTTGAGCTCTTGACCCCTTTTGACTTTCCCAGGTGGCCATGAGAAAAGTCTTCTAACTTTTCTGCACTTCAGTTTCTCAGTTATAACAAAACACCACTTTTTACCTCATGGGGAAATTTTGAGGACAAAACCATAAAAGACTGTGGGCACTATGATGCTAGAGTAACAAAGAATACAAGTGCCCAAGAAAATTTTTGCTTTTCATATGTGAGAATAAAAAAGCAAATAAACCAGGTTAAAATGCTTACATTTAGGATGGATAGGGGAGTGTTATAAGGTTTGCTTATTATCTGTCTAAAGAGCTCTACAATGCCGTAGAACCAGTTGGTGTTAGAATTACACCATCATCTACACAGTTTGATGAGCCAAACAAGCCATGGAAGATGATTGTTTTTTTAACTAGTCCTTTAGATTTATTCTTTGAGAATCACAAAATATAATCAAGTGCATGTATATGAGTGGTCTTAAGGGAGAGTAAGTGGAATGACAAAGTAGATTAATCTTTATATCGCATTAAAAAGGTGGGTCCTTAATATTGATTATTCCCAGGCAATAACCTTGGTGGTTATATCTAAAAAGCTGGGCCGAAGCACTCAGTTGTTGGAGGAAGAAGAGTAGGAACTCATTTCTCACCTAAGAGCTTGTCAAAGGAGTGGGAATTAAAGGAAACTACAGCTTCTTGAAAATCTAGACTAGTATCTAGTGATCTCCTTGGAACATTTTTTACTGACAGTACCTGTTTCTCCCTGTTCTGGTGAAAATCTCATGCTGCCAAGAACAGCTTTTTGTTCAAGAGAAATGCTGATTCTGTGGGAAGTGAAGGGAACCTTTGCTCAGCTATTCCGATCTTTTAAGTAAATATTTATTTATTTTCTGCATGAAGTTATAAAGTTTCTTGGGAATACAGATAATGTAGCAGGAGAAAAAGTAATTACTGCAATTTTGCCTGTGCTTTCAGAAAATAATCCATCTGATAAACACCCCATTTACATTTTGTGAATTGCACAGTTCAGCATAGAGGAATCTCAACTATATGCATGCAGTCCATGTTTATCAAATACTATAATGCTTCTGCTAACAGAAGTACTTGTTTTGGCCTTTTGACTTTTCAAAGACCAGATGATTAAGATGTCGTTGACATTAATCGTGCCTTGCATCCATTTCTCAAGGAATGACGTGGTCAGAGGTTGTCCCTGAGAGTTAGAAATCCTTCGAAATGAGAGAGGAGAAACGCAGCTCAGGAGGATAGTCAGCACCAAATGGCTGCCCCTTCTTTTCACAGACCCAAAGTATGTCCAAGCCCCCTCTGCATGTCTGGGAAACGGATGCTACAAATATCCATCCAGCTCTTTTCTGTCATCTTCCTGGAGGTTTACTTTCTAGCAGAGAAAAACATCTGTCCCTCCGATTTTCTGGGGATAAATGAGAAGCGTCTGAAAGAAAACCTCATTAATTCCCTGTGCTACAGATGACATCAAATAAGACATTCTCTAGGAAGTGAAGTGACAGGCTGAGGGGGAAACGGGAATGGGAACTGACCTAGCAGCCAAGTCTGCCAGGTAGCACGAGGACAGTCAGTTCCTATCAACGTGAATGAGGACTGAAGGCACTCAGGACCTTGTATGACTAAGCCCAAACCGAAAGCAGCCTTTCTCATCAAAATTGCACTGCCTTCCTCCTTCCCAAAAGGCATGCTAATTTGTGAGAATTTGCTATCCTTGGCAGCTGTTTCCAATTGAGCTCTTTTGACCTCCCTTCCCATCATTTGATGGGAGAGCAAGATGTGTTCACAACAGCTGAGAGATTCAGGGCACTTCAAAGGCAGCCCAGGTCTGCTTCCATTGGCCACACCACATTTCCTTTCCCATCATCCCACCTCATTTCAACCTCAGCTGCATCTCCTTTTTCCAAGCAAAGCTTGGGAAAGGGACAGGCAGGTGCATGTCCATCACGACTTGATGCATCATTCAAGTGTGGGCTCAGGGTTTGCAGAGATACCTGTGGGATATCCGTGTCACACACTGTCCAAGCACGCAAATGAGAAAGGCAGGTTGCCACCTGCTTGGAAGGATCTGAGGGCTCCTCTCTTTCTCCCCTTCTCCTGACCTTTCTCTACCAAGCCTCAACCCAAGTGGAAGCTGAGCTGTGTCTTCTTATGTAGGTTGCCAGCAGAAGAGGTGTTTATTATGTTCTATTATTTTTTGTGCAGGAATTTTTAGCTCTCAAACAGCGTTCATGTGACATACAGTAATACATTTTTTCCGCAGAATACCTTCCCCTATGTTTTTACACTTTCTATCCTCTGCAGAGGAACACACAAAATATTTCTAAGGCATCAGGCTTGTTACACAGATTTTTCCTCACTGCCTGTGTGCCAAAGCATTTCACAGTAAAACTTATGAGGCTGCGTACGGTGAAATGCGAGGAAAGCTGTTGCAGAATGACGCCACACAGTGTGAGTGGGAGAGGGAAGGAGAAGTCAGTCATGAGACCAACACAACTGAGGGAGAGATAAATTAAGAGTCATAAAACAAACTGCCATTCAAAACTCCCTTTCCCCAGCAATGCCATCACTGAGGTTTCTGTTGGCTTCAAAAATGGGAATAATTGGGGAATGGTCCCGATTATACATTTCAGTTCCTCTCCTGTGTGTCACAGTCACCTTCTTTCATTGCCTAGCTGCAAGTATAGAGGAAAAGACACTTGGTTCAGCAGCTCCACCTTTTAACGTCTACCTCCTTCAAAGTGTGTGGAGAAATAGGGGTCAGAAAAATGGTATCATGTTAACATACGTCCAGGGCTTTCCTCCCAGAGAGCCTCCCCTTCCTACTGCCTGGAACACAGCACAATATAACCATGTAAAAAACACTTTTTGTGATTTTGGGGTTTTGTCTTGATTGCACTTGCATGTAAAGAAACACACAACCCAAGAAGTGATTGCTTTGCATGAAGAAACTGTCAGTACAAAATATAAAATAGAAAAAACCTGTCACTGGATAGTATAAATATATTTACCATTAAGTCGTTTCCAAACAAAAGGAGCCTGCATTTGTTTATTGGTCTTTAACCTTAGTCTTAGAACAGCTCTTGAGAAACTGAGCAAACAAAATCAAAGCTCACTTCTTTTGCTAGATTTCACAATGAATCTCTGCTCTGCCATGCTCAGCAAAAAGAAAAACACCAAAAGGAAAACTTTGTAATAAAGACTAGATAACCTTCTTCCTCCCCTCCTTGCTTCCCATGCATCCTCCCTACCTGTGTCTGGTTTTGTGGACTCACCATCTTCCTTGGCTTGTGAACAACAACATACTCTGGTCCAAAAGCACTGTAGATGCCAGCAGTGCTGTGAAAACAGTACTCTGTTTAATGCCTTATCGGTACCTACGCCAGACACAACCAGAGTTCAAAAATTATGTGGATACTGGAGGTGAATACACAAATTTCAAATTGTCAAGATGAGGGAGGAAAATCTAGATCACTGAATCCACTGCTACTTTTGAATACATTATCTGTTCCTCTGTCTGTGCCACATAGCAGAAATGTTTTAGGAATGTCTTTCTATCCCCATATGTCCATAACTGTAAGGTATTCCTCAGCATTCAAGATCCTTATGCACCCTCTGGCATAGTATCCAGACTTTTATCCATTTCTTTGATACATTAAGATATAAAACTACTTGGATTTTGAAGCAGATAGCACACAAAATCAGATGCTGTATCCAATCTTTCATGCCACTTTCACGCCACTGCTGAAGCTGTCAGCAAGATGGTAATTTACTTGATTTTGAGTGTGCAAAATGTTAAAAGCTGTTTGTGTTTGCATTGGTGTCAAAGCAGATGGGGCCTCCTGCTTCTCATGAATTTTATTTAGCCCACCTCATTGCATACACACCAATGTGTTGCACGGACAACATATAACGCCCTTCCTATCCATCTGACTTATATGGGAGGGAAGAGCTCTCCTTTTGAGTGTGATATAACCTGGCCTTTCCCAACAGCTATTGATTATGTTTTTGTCTTCCTTCAAACATTCATATGTCTGCTGGTGCCTGTGTTCTTTCAATTAAGTAACAACAGGCTGTGTTACTAGTTTGGTGATCTGAAAATATTAAAATACTTATTGGCAATGGGAAAGTTGCAATATTTTGCCACCAAGAGTTTTATGGTACCTATTTCCTGAGAGTAACTAGATCTCCCACAGCATTTACCAACACCTGTTTTTTATATGCGTAAAGCTGTCTTAACACATACTCACAACTTCCCTATCTTTACAAGATAGTGTATCTAGAAGTCATGCAACACAAGGTAATTAGAAGTTTTCAACAGGAATTTCAGCCTGTTTCTAATCCAAGACTTCAGTCTCTAAACAGAAAACATCCTTTTTTACCTTTGTCTTTAGCTTGACAAGTAGAGCAAGCATTTGAATTCAGAAAGCCGCTGCCTTTCCCCCTTACCCACTGCTTCTCTGGATTCCTAAACCTTGCAAATAAAATGCTATCGTTTTCTTCTTCGTCTGAACAGTTCTGTAGGAAAGGATAAGGATGTTAAAATTCACAAGAAAACCATTTCATAAGTGAGGGCTTGAAAAAAATGCAACATGGGGTCTGGAGAGCAGGGAAAAGAAGGCCCTGGAGAATGATATTTCCTAAAGATTCATCTTAGCAGTTGCAATTAACTTCCTCAATACCTTTTGGATAAAAGTTATCAGATAAGAGATCAAGAGAGAGAACACGATTTAGCTCTAGCAAGTCTCGATTTACAATCTGTCTTCCCTGATCTAAGCTCATTTTGTGCAACTCCTGTGTCATGTTCCTCTCTCACTGAGATGGAAGAAAGAGTTTAAGTCAAAATAGATAAGAGTAGAGCCCCCAGAAGCCAAAATGAAATGTCTCTTAATGGCATTTTTATGGCACTCCCAGGATATCACCATATCCTACAGGGCTATTATGAGGGGAATTTCATCTCCTTTACTCGAAAAAGCTTTGGTGACATTCTGAAAAAGTGCATAATGCAGCAATTTAAAATAGCTAAAATATTTGGTTCAAATTTCCTGGATTTCAACCCTGCCTCAGAAAAGAAGTGTGCAGAAAGGGAGGTGCAGAGAGAAAGGAAAGAAACAGAAATTATCCTCTCTCCCTTCCTCCTTTTGCTCTCTTCTCCCACCTCTCCCTGACTGATTCGAAATCAACCTGCGGATTGAGGGGGAAGATGCTGCTGCTGAAGAGCGCTCTCTGCCAGGCTTCTCTGTGGAGAGGTCTGATTTTCATGAGCATGAACAGGAGACCTCTCCCTGATCATGTTTCCAGGACTGGATTATTAATGGCTGTATTTCCATCCCTTTAATTGCTTCCTCTTCTGTTGATGTCTTTTTTAGTCTTACTGCAGCTAATACGCACCTGGTACATATTAAGTAATGAAAATGCGCAATCAAGGCACACATGCCTTGCAACTGCTGTTTCTACCCAAGGATTTAAAACTAGTAACAAGGGAGATTAATGTTATTCTTAGGAGATAACACTCGTTGCTACAGCAGAGACGTCTTCTGTCACTCACCGTTGGGAAGATGGCACCTGAGCTATGAATGTTTGATGGCATTTTTGCTTTTGAGATGAGCAGTAGTAATTACTCCAAAGCAGACACTAACCCCTCTGGTTCTGAGCAGACATCTCATGTAGGTGCTTTGTATTTGAACAGGCTCCTCTCTGCCTTCTCAGTGGGCTCTACATGCTGGCATTGATTGGGTTTTTCAACACCTGAAGAAACAATGGCAACGATGGAAACAAGAGCTGGTGTCAGAAGAGAAGAACAGTCTCACAAAAAAAATCACAAAACTATCAAGAGACTTTTTCGTTGTTGTTGTTTAATGGGTGTTACAGTTTGCACCATATTCTGAGGATCCTTCAGCTTTCTAAAATATTTAAAATTTCATTAGGCCTGATCTGCTGATCACAACTTCATGATCTGCACTTCCTACTAAAATTTATTCAGGCAATAATCCACAAGAAATTGGTTGTTTTCAGCAGTTTATGACTTGTTATTTAACATTTAACAGAATGGCAATTTATTTTGGTAACAACCAATACTGAGAGGTTTATTGCCATTGTAAACCATAATCAACTGTTTGTATCATTACTAGTTTTTCAAGATATAAAAATGGCCAGCTGCATTGGAAAATTGCTTAGCAGCTATAAAAATTCGCATTGAAGATTATGTGTGGGGCTATTTCACCCTAAAGGTCAAAAGTCTTTAGAGAAACCATTCTCTTCAGTGGATGTTTTCAGCAGATCAGTAAAACCCAACCCCAGAAGGACAATACTGAAGCAATTCCCAGTAATTTTTTTCAATTATGAATATGAAAAAGGAATCTGTAGGAGATGGACAATACAGAAGGTTGCACTTTCTTTGTCACAGCATCAGGCCAGAAACTAAATCTTCTTGTCTTTATAGTTGTTGCAACTGTTTTGCTGAATTGTACTGTACTCACAAAATAGCTTAATTATTAATGCTTCCCACTGATCTCTTAGTGTCAGGCAACTGGACACAGATTTCATAACTGACATGCTTAGAAAAATCCAAAATACTTCCATTTTGATTGAAATAAGTTACAAATGAGAGTATACATTTTACAACAGTGTATCAGTTCATCACAAACCGTTCCAGTGGGCCAAATCTCAGTGAGTAATTCACAGTGAATAATTCAAGTGTACAAATTACTTTCTATTTGTGCTCTCAAAAGTATATTTACAAACAGTCTGCAATTTCCTTTTTTTTCCTACTTATTTTGCTAATATTTCTTTTTACTCCATAGTTGCTGTAGCAGTCACTGCAGATACTTGAGCCGAGTTTAATCACAAGACCTCTTCTATTTCCACTGTGTCAGTGGTTACGTACATTTGCACCATTCATGCAAATGTTCACTTGGGAATAAAACCAATTCTTTCCTCTTAACACTTGTGTCTAGCTCAAAAGTTCGTTCTTCTAATCTATTTGTTCTACTAAAACTTTCACTAAGCAAAGCCACTCACAGAGAAGACAAATGGATGAAAAACATCCATTTAAACCTTTGAGCAAGTAAGAGCAGGTTTGGTTTGGGTTTTTTTAAATTTATGTTTGGTAGTATTCAGTCAACTCTTTAATGCTGATTGGAATTTCTGGTAGAAATCTTTAACTCATTTTTTCCTCCAGTTTTCAAACATCATGAATCAAGTTAATCCCTACTATAACTCCAGGGAATTTGAGGACATTATGGCAGAGATTACTTTGGCTGGCATTGCATTTCTAGTTTAAAGTGCTTACCTGCTCATATACACTTTTTAAACATCAAGAGTGGTGGTTGCTGGATTTCATTATTCACATTCAAATGATGTGAAATATAGGAAATGCCATAGCTTTAATGCTCTGATAATTTTCTGGATTCCACTTTCTGTAACTTGGAGTGGGTTATTAGGATTGGCAGATCCATGCAGCTGTTGCTACTCCACTTTACCGGAAACAAAAGTTTTCTGAACGTCCACAAAGGTGTCCAACAGGCTGCTAAAGAACACAAAACTGCACAGGCATCCTCCTTGGAATCACAGTCCACCATGTCAATCACCTTAGAAGCAAGAAGATAATTTCTTTTTTAAAAAAAAAATCAAAATTACAGCAAACACTTATTTTTTCCTCATTCACAAGCCTAGAAATAATAAACAATACGAAAGAAACTGAAACAAAATCCTTAGGAAAAGAAAACCCCGAACTCATATCCACTGCCTTGTCGTATTCAGCCTGTCTTTCATGCTGTTAAAAATTCTCTTCAGCCCTGGGCATCAGTAGCAGAACTGCAGCAATGAGGATCAGGCAATCTTGCCTGCCAGTCAGAGGCATTAGCAATTTGCTGGTTTCAGAAAAACTAAAAATATAAGGGGAGTATTTCATAAAGAAAGAAAAGCAAGGCAGCCTCGTTTCTGGCAAGCTGCCTCGGTATAGCTATAGGCTACCAGGTAGCTGATATGAAGAGCATTTAGACCTGTTTGATGCTTTTCCACAATTGCAAGCAGGGATACAAAAGCAGGCACAAAGGTCAATGGACAAAAACCTGCATTCTTCAGTTTACCTTTACTGACCGAAATAACTTGCAATCAGAATCATTAGCAACCTCTGCTGGAAGGACACAGCAGAGGAAAATGTGAATCAGAGGGTGGCTTTTCCAGGCATGGATGAGTTTTTAATTGAAACAGTGCCTTTGTGTTTTATGAAATCATTTTCCCCTCCACATTTTAATGAAACACTGAGTCATTCAAAAATTTGAAAGCATTTATGTTCATTCTTTTTGCTGCATTTTGGAAAATGGTATCGTGTCCCCCAACCCCTCACCTCCAGCCCTTTTGTAAGGTGTAAGCCATCACTTACTATGGCTTTTTTTCTTTGGTCTGGAACCACACAGCATAGCCACTGGTATCATTAATAGCTTTAGTGTTGTCATGTTTTCAGTTTTTCAAACTGGGCTGTAAAAGACTACACTTGCATATTCATTAAAGGCTGTTGGTAGCATAAGCTTGTACGAATAGACTCACTTTCAGGGCTTTAATGTCATCTGCTTATGAGTTCAGCATCCTCACCTAGGGACATCCCAAACCACGAGCTCACCAGCCAGCAAGGACTTCTCAGCACTCTGCTTTTTCTTGTCATCCCTGGACAGGCTTTTGAAAGAGGACTTTTCACAATATAGGGCCAACTTATGAGTGCTCCCTAACTCCACTCTCCACAATCCGACAAAACCTGGGTATTTTTTCAACTAAGCTTCAAGCCAACCTGAGTAAACAGGTCAACTTTCCCATGCACTGGCTGCTCAGCAGCTAATGCTGAAGCAGCACAAACTGATTTATATTCTGCAGGGTCACTTAAACTCTCGAGTGTTAAGCTAAAGTGTCAGATGGGTCCCCATGGGGCGAATCTCTGCAGCTCCTGGAGCACTGTTTCTTAGGAGGAGAGTTTCATCCCTCATTAGAATTCGTTTTGTATTATGGATTTCTTCCTTCCTTCCTCACAGAATTGGAAGGAAAAATTAGAAATAGTTTTTCTATTTTTTTATTTTTCTATAGTTTCTATATTTCTATATTTTTCTATAGTTTTTTTATTTTTCTAAAAACTGCTGACATTCAAAGCATTATTAGAATGGCAGCCCACTGAAAAAAAAGAAAATTCATTCTATTGTAAGAGATCCTGAAAATTCAGGTGTTTTTAGGCTCCAATAAGGTCACTTTTAAAGCTTTCCTCAGGTTCATGTCCAGAAACCTGGCTTTCGTGGTAAACCAGTGAGACTGGAGAATAGCTGATGCCTTCTGAACCTCTGGGTTCATTGCTTTTTGAGTTTGTTTTGGTTTTTGGGGGGTGGAGGAGGAGGAGGAGGAGGAGGAGGAGGAGGAGAGGGAAGCTGTTTAAAAGAGTAGAAAAAGCCCAGGCAAGCTTCTGTGTTTCAGAACCTAAGCCCTCACCTGCTGATACGTTGACATCTGCAAAGGTTTTTCATTTGCTTTGGTTATATGGATTCTGTAACGTGCTATCTCTAGTTTTGTCACAGAATTCCAGCTGAACATTCACAGGCATAAATAAATCGATTCCTCTGGTGAGGAGAGGAGACAAGGTGAGAAGCATTGGACTCACTGATCCTTTTCAGTCCTTTCCAACTCGGGATAGTCTATGGTTCCCTTCTATGATTCCGTAGGCCAGCCAAACCTGAAGCACATGGAGGATGCTTGTGCGTGCCTGGCATAAGCAGATCTAAGATGTGTCACTGCCAAGGGCAGCTCCTCCCCAGCACCTCTGTGTGCACCTATGCATTCACATCAGGGCAAGCCAGAGACTGTGCAGCACAGCAGATGTCATTTCAATTCATTGAAATTACAGCCCCATCACAAGCACTACCACAAGAGGGAATCACGCTCAAGCCACAGGGCCTTCCGCAGCTACATGCTGTTAAGTTGGTATAAGCAGGTCACACTGCTGCTACCTATACCCACAAAAAATCCAGTAGAGACTCACAGTCATTTAGGAAGATGTGTGACATTTTCACTCTGTCTTCAGATTTTGATGGAGACAAAATAGTCTAGCTTCACACCTTTTAAACCATATCCCTTTGTGGGGTGGGAGGATATGTGTTGCTGAGGGGACGAAGAAAACCCTTTCACGTGTATTTAATTCTCAGCAGCTGGTAGTCTTTTCAGCTTGCGAACCGACTGTACATATGTAACTTCAGTGCTGAGCAGAAGATAGATTCACAAGTTTGAGGAAGGGGAAAAACCCCCAACCCTAAATCACATTTAGAGATTCCAGGCAGATTCCAGCATCAAAATGGAAACAAGAATAAAGTGTCCAGAGGTTTAGGAGAGAAAAAAATTCCTCTGCATGTCGCTGAAAAAGGTTTGTAATGTCTACAGAAGTCTTCACTGCAGTGTAATCCTTCCTTCCATCCCCCAAACCAGTTTTCAGTTATCTTCTCTGTTCATGATTGCCTTTATATTGTCATTGACATTGTGTTGCATTAAGTCAGTCTCTAATATTAGATGCAATTATGATACATGACATTGAAATCGTGCTTAAAGTAAGATTCCACTTGAAGGAGTCACCTTAGATCTATGTCTTTGTAAGGCTGTTTATTGCTTTTGTGATTGTGCTATCAAGTATTCTTTGTATACAAGTACCAGGGTGCTAACAGCGAGATCCAAAACAGATAAAAGGAGCCAAACATTTGAGTAACTTGAATTACGATGTCTGCAGTCAGACTTGTACTCTAGAAATACCTCACCAGCTGTTTCTTACCTAAGTTTTGGAAAGTACTGCAGTTATATTTTTTCTTGATTTAACCTTTGGTTCCCCAGGACTATGTCGTGCCTCTGCACAGTGCTAGAATTAAGTCTATTATTGCTAGTAGCT
Organism: Rhagologus leucostigma; assembly: GCA_013397725.1. NCBI lineage: Eukaryota > Metazoa > Chordata > Aves > Passeriformes > Rhagologus > Rhagologus leucostigma. The sequence goes on along the minus strand of VZTD01005474.1, from coordinate 556,831 downwards.
CCTATGCCCAGACATCAAGAAGCTAGGAAATTAGATGACCCATGGATGCTGTTGGAGCCAAAGTGACTTTTGATCCCCCACTGGACATACTGGCACACTGTCAGGCGTAGTGGAAATTAGGAGTTTAAAACATTTTGTGGATTTACCTTGTATTCTCAGTTACAATTTTTTTACCCCGGACTGAGAAAACTGGACCACAACCTCATCTTTTTATCTCAAACATCATATTCCAAAAGTTTCTGCGTCATATTGTGCCATGGGTCACACTGACTTGTGCCTTCTGACCTGTAAGAATGCCTGTAACAGTGGCACATCAGTGGCAACACACCAGTGTAACTCACTGGCAATTAACTCCACTAGGAGTAGGATCCAGCTACTTCATGGTTAAAATCATGACAGCAGTAGAGTTAACAGCAGAAAACAAATTTAGGAGGAGAAGAAAAAAAAATCAACAAAAATAAGATGTGACAAGTGCTTATTTACGTAGTCATTTTTCAGGAGCTGAGCTGCACTTTAATACATAAATGCATTGTACCTTTAGTAAAACCTTCCTCCTGAATAGCTAATAAGTTATATTTAAGTGCTTTCACCAATGAACTGACTTACTTTAGTTACTGTGAAATCATTTTTATTATCCTTCTGTCCAAAAAAGTTGGAGGTAGCTAAAATCATTTTGGTGCACCTCCTGCAAGATCATGAATTATTGAAGACTGGAGCTAGAGTGGTTGCACGACGAAAAAGACAGATAGTGAGGGCACTTTCACAGTTATTGAGAAGATGGCTTGAAGGGAAGGCAGGAGGCCTGGAAACGTCTGCAGGATTGTATCTTAATGATGGGAATGGTGGAAAAGACCGAAGCCAATTCACCAAACATTGAAATATTTAATTGTGTAATAACAATGTATGGAGATGCCAACTGAGCATGTAAGGAACTTGCAGATGTTGCTTTGTGGCACAGCTCCTGGATCCCAGCTTGCTCTGCCAGGCATTTAAAGGTCCCTGCTGAAAAGGTACCTATGTGCTGTTGAGAGTGATGTGGACTGGTGGTTAAATAATACATTAGGATCAGAAGAAACATAACAAGTTGGAGCTTGCAAAGGACTTTTTTTATCTCAAATGGGAATAACACTGCTTCTTCCCCAGCTGCGAGTAAAATAAACCTAACTGGGAATCAGACAGTCCTTTACTTAATTCAAGAAACCTGATCTGCTATCTCAGCACTCAGATCTTTAAGCCTCTCTTAGCTGATCAATTTGTCCCCTGAAGCAGTTCCTTCCACAGAAATTCCCACTGCCGCCAGTGCAGGAAGCACTAAACAATTATGGGCTGGCCCACTGTTGAACATGGTAACTAGGTGCTCAGGATTTGGGGAGGTATTTCTGTCTGTTCAGGCCACTGGCAGTTTTACAAGGCAGAATGTCTTTGTTCCTGACCCAGTGGAGACTAGAAGGCTTCCCACCACCCAGTATTAAGAACAAAGGACTGACTGGACCAGCAGCGCCAAGACTGGTCCCAGAGTCCCTTAAAGCATTGGCTCCAGGACACCAACAGAGTGGTATAAAAATACTGATATTTTGTATTGTGCAGCTCTCAATACCGTTTTAAATATGATTCTAAGTTCAGCTGTACTGCAGACTTCATAAAAAGCAAACAAACAAAAGCCACACACAGAACTATTGCAGGATACTTCCCCGATGTGACTCCTTTGTTATTATACCTCTGCCATCTGTCCTCCCCACTGGATCTCATTGCATAGGACAATTCAGGTTGGGAGAGACTTCAGGAGGTCCTTGGTCTCACCTGCTGCTCAAAGCAAGGCCACATGCAGGGCTAGAGCAGTGGATCTTGAAAAACTCCCAAGGAAGCAAAATGCACAACCTCTCTGGGCAACCTGTGTCAGTGCTGGATTGTGGGATGAAACAGTATTATTTACGTCTAACCTGCACCTCCTTTTCAACTTGTGCCCCTTTTTTCTCAACCTCCCACCACACATGACATGGAGAGCCTGGACCCATGTTCTTTATGACCTTATGAAGATGGGGGGCTGCTGTGAGGACCCCCAGCAGCCCTCTCTTCTTCAGAGTGAACAAGCTCTATGCCTGCAGCCCCTCCTCACAGGGCAAAGTGTTCCAGCCCCCAAACACTGGGGTGGCCTTTACTGGACCTGCTGTGGTTGCCCAATGTCTTTGCTATTCAGAGGTCCCCAGACTGGATGCTGCAGCTCGGTGTGGTTGGCTGAGAAGAGCTGTTTCTGTCAATCTGGTGACCATGCTCCCGCTCACACAGCTGGGAGGCTGCTGTCCCTCTCTGCTGCCAGGACACGCCACCGGCTTATTCTTGCTGTGACCCAGGCCCCTTTCAGCAGAATCATTCCTCAGCCTGGCATTCCCTAGCCCCTAGAACTTCAAGGGGCACTTCCTTCCCAGGCACCTGGCTCTGCACCCGTCCTTGTGGAATTTCACAAAGGGTTCCTGTCACCCCATTCCTGAACGGTCTCCAGGTCCCCCTGAATGTCAGCTCTTCCGTCCAGTGTAAAGAGCAGTTCAGACTGTTGCAGTGTGCTATGGCTGATTCCCCGGCCAGCAATACCATAGCAGGTGCACCGGATTAATATCCATGCAGCCCAGGAACCCTGTGAGTGCCCAGAGGGCTGTGCGAGGTATACAGATCACCCCCCCATAACTGGCCGCTGTCATCTCCTCCCCTTCCCCCTGTATTTGGTTTCTCCCTCTGGAAAGTTCTGTATCCCTCAGTCCCTTGTTGGCCTCCATTACTCCTCTCCTCCCCATTGGTTCTGTACCCCTTGCCCACGAGAATTCAAACCCCGCATCCCTGCCTCATTGGTTATTTTGTATTTTCCCCTCCCACTGTGGAAGGGATAAAGTACCTGAGTAAGGGCCCCCCAATGGCTTCTGCGTGGGACTTCCAAGTTGATTAAACCCACTCCTGCTCTCGCTCGCAGAAGTCCCTCCGCCTCGTTCTTACCTCCTCAGCACGCCGTGACCACCGATGGGTTAGGCGAGTCCAGGCTGGAACCTCGCCAACCCTCCCACGCGTCCACGAGCAGCCTCCGCCACCCTCTCCTGGCATGGCTGGGTGCCTGGCACTCGTGGTCACCGAGCTAGCTGAAACATATAGTGCTGTGGCATCAGATCACTTGGCATCATTGGCAAACCTGATGAGGGCTCAGTCTCCTTTTCCAGATCACCGACAAGTTTGTCGAACAGGAAAAGACCCAGGACAAACTAGGCTTTCCACAGAGTAAGCCCCTTAACCACTTCCCTCTGCTCCCAGTCATGCCATAAGATAACTTCTTATCTACTGAGCTCTTCACTAGAAGTTTGTTTACGCTTCTTTCATTATATTATAGAATCACAGAATGGTTTGGGTTGGAAGGGACATTGAAGATCCTCTAGTCCAACCCCCCTGCCATGAGCAGGGACACCTTCCACTAGACCAGGTTGCTCAGGACCCCATCCAGCCTGGCCTGGAGCACTTCCAGGGATGGGGCATCCGCAGCTTCTCTCAACAACCAGTACCAGTGCCTCACTACCCCAGAGTGAAGAATTTCTTCCTAACCTTGTATTAGTCAAATTGCATTCACTGGAATGTTTAGGACTTCTGCTGTTCTTTGCACCACAAACTGTTCACTCACCTGCCAGATGTAAGGAACACCCAAGTTGCCCAGATCAAATCCAACAGTCAGGAGAAATTACTGCATATGAAACCATGCTTTATGCAACATTTATATCATACAATAATTTTGGAGAACTTTTCTACTATTTAAAACTAGAGTTTATTAGATGCAATATTTGCTATATTAAAAAAAATCCACCTAATTAACCTTCCCTTGTATAAGCCAGTACATAAATTAGGAAATTGCAATAGCACAGTAGAGGTGTTCTAATGTCACATGAAGCTGTAGAGCAGTTACTCTGTGTTCCATAACTACCTCTTGAAAAATCTTAAGAATACTAATCTGACGATGTTACTATTGTCAAAATTGTATTTCTCATTCTAAGTACAGTTCCGCGATTTCCTAATAGTAAAGGAAGTAGGTGTATTGCTAACTAGGCTGACAATTCAAGTATTCACAAGAATCCATGGTTCACTGACCATTAACAATCAGTAAGACATCAAATAATGATGTAGAATTCCCTCCCTCCTACTCAGTGCCCCCAGAGTAAAATACAAAAGCATATTTTAAATGTAGCTGAAATTTTAATCATTTGCAAACAGAAAATTTTGTTTGGGCAACATCCCAAAAAGCTGTCATTTTTTATTTTTGCCTATTTAAAAAAAGTTGGGTACATGTATCTTGTATAAACACAGTATGATGGTAACAGAAGAACACTATTTCTTTAGAAGACTCATAACTACATTGTATGTATCCATATCAGAGCAAAACTGAGAATAAACTCAATAAAAAGCAAAAACTGGAGACTTTTGGGCGGTGTGTGTTGTTTGATTTTTAATTGGCTCCCTATTTATGCACATAATTAAATTAAGATGTCCACTTTACTTTGGCATTTTGCTGTCTTGATCTGATTCGGAAAATTTAGTTTAAAAAAAAATCAAGAAAAGTACTAATTTTTGGAAGTGTGCCCCAGTACAGATGCAAAATTCCACACAGGATCCTGAAAAGCTCTGTGTATGTGTATAAACATGTGCATGCTTACACATACATGTACATACAACCTGTTGCTTGAGAGCAATCACTGAAATGACAAAGTTCAAAAGTCCCAAGATTGTGCTGGTGATGATCCAAATTCACTAACATGAATTTTGCAATCTACACACAAAGCCCTGCTGGTTATGACCCAAGGAAAACATTCATATCGTCACAATTCAACTAAAAAGTTCTGGAAAGTTTAGCTGGCCATTTAGTGCCAATCTATCGTGCTGCTTGCCAAAGTCAGACCAGCATACAGAAGCTCACAGAAGAGTCTGAATTAAAGACCCTAAAGACCAACCTGTAGGAAGGGAGGCCCCTAAGGAAGTCAGTAATACACCAGCTGGTAATTTCCTGAAGTTGTTTAGATATGGTTTCAGAGTTTGAATCTGACCTGAGCTCAGTACTCAAGCCCAGGAATCTTGCAGGCTTTTTGAGCCTTACATTCTGCAGCAAGGCACAGCCACAGCAGGAAGCAGAGCGAGTGCTGTCACCTCCTCAGCCCAGCTTCATCACCAGTCTCACCTGAGTAGCAGGTCAGATATTGTGATTTTCACACCTAAGCAGATGACGCACCCCACAACCACAGATACCAGATCAGGCTTTTCAGGGAACTGAAGACACCAGGCACTCAATTTGTTCATTTAAGGATGAGAAAAATGTTGAACTGAGCAAAGACCTCCCAAGAAGAAAGTCGTTTTACACCTATACAGAAGCAAAAATCCAACCACACGGGAGAGTAAATTTTTACTGTTAAAACAACCTAGAAGATCAAGCAAAGGTTTTGTGAACTGTGCCCTTGTTTTTTCATGCCTCGATTCTATCCCCGTCCCATCCTAAGCCAGCAAAAGTTTTCCAAGTTGCACTCATGCATAGGCAGATAACTGGATTCCACTGGGTCTTTTTGCAGACCTAGTATGTATGTATGCCTAACTCTGCTGTATCAAGGGTAAAGAATGAAGTACCAGGTAAAACTCTCAAGGACTAAGAGTAAAAAGCAGGCAGATGAGCAAGCTCTGCTTCATTAAATAAACTGAGAATCACCCACAGCAATGCCATATAAATGCACTCAGTCCTGCCTGACTTCTGACGCTATAGAGGATATCTGGGACTGGTTATCATCCAAGCAGAAAAATACCTGGGAATTCCCAAGCTAAGAAGTTACAGATGAACATTTTCTGTACAGTAAAGAAACATATGAAAAATGAGTCTGCTTGTACTAGATGGACAGAAATTGCACCAGAATAAATCAACCTCTATGCACTTTTCTTACACAAAAAACACTCATGAATTCGACAAGTAAAGAAAATAGTCTCAAGGGGCTGAATATTTCTAAGATTAAATTACCAGGCTATGTTTTTAAAAATAGTAGCATCCTGTTCTTCCTAGCCCAGCTGAGCATCAATCCAGGTGCTGTTCTGCAAGGCAGTCTCCAAAGACATTCTTCAGCCTGCCAGGTTGACTATCAGCAACAACAAATTGAGCAGCATTTCCATGATTTGCCTTTCCCTGTCCTATATTCATCCTTCTAAACATCACTTAGTAGGTAAAGCACGCTGTGCAAGTAAACAGACAAGAAAAATATGCTTTTCTATATGTGATGCTTTCACAACTGCTTCTCATTAGCTTCATTAATTTTGCAGCATTTTCCAGAGATAGGATGAGCCAGTTAATCTAATTTTTTTAATTTGTTAATTTATCAAATTTGTTAACTGGTCAGTAGTCTGCTCTGAAAAAAAAATGGAGAAAGCAGAACTGGAACTCGGTTTTAGTTCTTTTTGTTAAAAAGGACAATCTCTCTCATAACTGAAAGGCAGAAAAAAGTGTTTTGTCCAAAATAATCAGATATAAATAATTAGATCAGAGAGGAAATTATCAACAACAGAACCTCACAAAAAAACCCCAAACCCTGTACTTCTTACAAAGACATGGGAAGTTCATTTTTAAGAACAGAGCAAGTAGCCATCTTTAATGCATTTGTTTTAACTGATGCTTTAGAACAGCTCTCTGCAACTCATTTTACTCAGCGAAAAAAAAGGTAGTTATATGAAAACAACAGCATGTCAGTTCAATATCATTAAGCAGAATGTTTTTGCTACCTACCATTCACATCAATTTTGGTTTTGCACACTGATTCATATCACTTACAGATTCCATTTCAGAAAATTAGGACCACCACCATTTCACTTCTCCCAAAATGAAAACTGTCATGATTCTATTTTTTGCCAATACAGACTGATATACCAGTGAAAGGAATGACTAACCCTAAATGAGCATTAATTGATGGCTACTCCTTTAACATGAACCAATTAAAGCTACTGCATAGGAATAAACTGTTTTCATTAAAGTTTCTTGTATTAGAGAATTAGTTATATGGCGCAACTGTAGTACTTGTATAGCGCATGCTATTCCCAGGCAGGTTTCTCCCGAAGGTCTTTTTTGCTTTATCCAGTGAAATTGTGCCATATGTCTTGCCACTCTAATTGCAAAGAATTCTCTAAAGTGCTTAGAATTACTATTTTATTTTAGGGTCAACTTAAAATTTTTCATCTCCCTTTAATGAAAGTAAGGGAATTGTGACAAAGTGTGAGGAATCAGATAAAAAATAATTCGTATTTTTTCTTCCTTTCAAGGAAAAATCCACATAATCTGAGCATCCACTACTGGATGAACTACAAATGCATGTTATGGCGAATAAATAATTAAAGGATCCAACCTCATATTAACTGCTCTTAGCCATCTTACCTCTGGCTAAATAACCTAGAAAATGGAGTATCTAAATTTTATATTTGTAGTACTTCAGCAAACTGTTTATTGTACCTCTAATGACAGAGTTTGGACACTAGAAGTTTTTCAGTCTTGCACTGAATGCACTGGACTGTCTACACTGAGATTTAATTCATCTGCAGACAACTTACTGGTAGAAATCTGCAGCAGCCAAGTGCCCTAAACAGCACCTACTCTCAGCTGTCAATTAAAACTTGTTCTCTTTAAAGTCTGAGATCCATGACTTCAGGATTCCCCAAAGCCAGCACTAGGTTGCTAGGATGCTACATAAGGAGGGAGGTATGTATGCTCTGGGATATGAAGCATAATGCAGAAATGTGAGCGTTACTGGAGAACTAACCCAGGAAATGCTTCTGGAGCCATGTGCAAAGCAGGCACTCTCCTGTTTGTTCCCTGATGTATCAGTCCTACACCAGGTGCACATGACTGGGCTGACACAGACAACAGCAGCCTGGAAAATCCATCTAAACCATACCACATAGACCCACCTTCTTCAACCCCACTGCCATGAAAACCCTTGCAGAAAACCCCACGTTAATTCCAACTGCTAGAGATTAAACATACTCTGTGACTTGAAGGAAAAGCATGTCTAAACAATCACTTGACAATTTCAGAGACAGTTTAATATGTAAGAGAAGTAACCAAACCCAAGAATCCTCCTTCATATCCTCCAAGAATCCTCCAAGCCCCATACACACACCTAGTGGAAGCTGCAGTCTGCAGTTCCATCAGTCATTCTGTCCTGAGTTGCAGCTCTCAAACTGCACCCACGACCAAACCGTACTACTTCACAAATTAACAGATTCAAGTGTAAAGTGGTACTGAAAACTTGCCAAATGGGTCTGACATATTTCCTGTGACTCAATACACTGTCACAGATTTTATGGTGACCCTAAAAGATAGAGTTGTTTCTTTACTAACAAAGAAACAAGCCTATATTTAACACTGCTTTTAAGATTTTATTTTAAAAGATCCAAAATTTAATGAAAGAAACAAGTACTTCTGAAAAAACCACAGACAGTTAAGAGAACTTTTTCAAAGCTTGTAAGGGATCATAATTCTGTAAAAATACACTAAAATTGAGACAGAATCACAGAACATCTCGAGTTGGAAGGATCATCATTCCAACTCCCTGCTCCTTGCAGGGGAATAACTGTACATAACTTTACATAACTGTAAAAGATTTCAGTTTGCTTTTAAATAATCTTAACATTTTAATTATGACAATAAATATGAACAATCAATGTTAAGAAACTGTGCAGAGCAAGCAGAAATGAAAGCTATTGCACAATGTATCTGCTGAATCTCCTATGACCCAAAGCTTCGGGTTTCAGTTTTTGGCACCGGATTCCAACAAGTCTTTTGCTTCATTTATTTTTGTCGCTAAGTAAGGTGATCCACCTGAGAAGAGAAAGGGGAAAGGAATACTGTTTACACATTAGTATTAAGTACCAAACTACCTCTTTATTACTCACTCTGCAGCCTCTCTTTATTAGTCACTTTTATTAGCTCTTTCCTACACAGATCCTTTTGATACAAATGACATTGATAAGAAGTAAACTAATTGATAAGGAAACATGAGAAATGTAATCAAAACCAAAATCAGTGTAGAATAATGTGGAACAATTTGTCTCAGAGAGAAGACTGAAATCTGAAATCACTTTATATCCTGTGATTTAGATCTGCAGTGGGATGCTACTGCAAATGTATGCAAGGTCAGCTGTCCTGAACATTCACTCAAACCTAACAGCTATTACTTCCACTCATCCCAAAAACTGAGAGGTAAATTTTAAAATAATTTTGACAAAGAATTATTGTGCAAGCATCTCGTGTGCGAGATGCCCAGAGTTACCAGCCAGAAACCATCACATTAAAGCTATTTAAACATGGTACACCTTCTAACTTCTAGTGCTGAACACTGTCATTGCTCTACGCTCCATCTAACAATCCGATTACAGTTCAGCAGTCTCTTTGTGTTTGGGTTTTTTTCACTCTCCCCTTGAGTGCCAACCATCTGGCCACAGTCACCGAAAACAACACTACAATGTCTATATCACTAACTTACCATTTACCGTAATACACCTATATTTTTATGTGAAAATGTGATTTCAGCAGTACTGTGCACTACATAGCCTTTTCCAAGGCATTTGTTCAACCATTTTTTTACATTCACCATTTCATTCATTCTATTAATCAGAAAAGACAATAATAGAAGAAACATGCAGAGCTAGTTGCAGACATATACAAATAAAAAGGTGAGGCTTGCTTAAAGACTTCTTTAGGACATTGCTGCAGGAATCCAAATCAGTATAAAGTCATTTCATGGTGTAATAAAACAAATGGGAAAAAAGAATGAAGTTCTTTTCCATGGTTTGGTCTTGTTTGGTTCTAATAGGTAAGCCACACCGGAGGAAAGTGAGGCAGGGCAAGGGATGAGTAATGAATTGGCTATTGAAAAAAGAATTTTCTTTTCTTTTTTTAAATCTAGTAGCGTTGTAGCAAGGAATAGGATTTACTACATTGACTATTGCTTCTTTCACAGAGTAGATAAGAGGATCAAACAAATAGTAAAGACTAAAACCTGCAATAAACAATGTATTCCAAGTAATTTTTAAATGTGCATTGATTTTCTACATGTCTAGAATACAGGATCTTAAAGTAAATTCAAATCTGTTGGAAGTGTTTTCACCACATTTACATCCTTAAGTGCCATATTAATTTTGTAGCCCTCCAATGAGAAGAAATTCAATCTCATGATTGCCTAAGTGTTTGTTTACAATTAAGGCAAGTCCAAAAGGTTTCTCTCTTCCTTTTTTTCTGTGAGGAAATGTTCTTTCATAAAATTGGTAACTGATAAATTAACATACAATGTATCAATATAAAAACACTTTAAAACTGAACTGTGAAGGTTAATAAGCAACCATTTCAGTAGTACTCTCTGGGGATGTTATTATGCAGATTTCTATATATTTCTTACTTATTTCTAATAATTCTCTCTCCACCAGTTTGGATCTCAGAACATATGTAACTTAAAATCTGCTTATTACTGCCCTTTCTTCTATCATCTCCGGGTGGTAAGAATTATTTTAAAATTACATTATACCATCGAATATTATTTTTAAAAGAACATCCGTACTACCCACAGCCAAAAGTGATCTATACACAAGCAAACAAGCCTCTCTGTGATGCCACATGTTCAAGATTACTCCAGGCCCTCACTCTGCAGCTGAAGATATTACACAAGGTTTTTTCTACAGCCATGCCAGAAGAGCTTCAGGGGCATCAGAGAGGCACAAATTCCTTCAACTAGTGTTCCTACTGAGAAAATACTATTGAGAAATCCTACTCCATGTCTCACTATCATGCAGGAGGTCTCACTACTTCCATCCAAATCTACACTGGGCCCAGCTGCAGGGGCATTAAAACTCCAAGAGTGCAGCATTAACATCTTTGTTAGGTCGTTAGGATCTTCCGAACAGGAACCACCTCCTCAGATCTCCTCAATATCCACATGGAGATTCACAGTTCTCTCTGGCTCATGTCTCCATGTACTGCTACAACAAACTTAGATGTTCGTTCTTAAAAAAATCTTGACCTAATAGGTACTCTGGTGGTTAAGAGCCTTTAGACCACTATAATATATTAGAAATGAAGAAGAGAATTTCTTTTCTAGGTCTGTGCAGCTTATCCATTGTAGATAGAGTAAAAAACAAAAGTTTGAAATCAAACAAGCAGGACAACTTTAAAACTGAACTGAGAGGTGAAGAGAGAAAAGAAAAGCTTCAACTAAACACTTTCCATGGCCAGTGGTCACACTTACTTTTTCATTTTCATAAAATGGGGTGCTGGTAGGGAGCATGTAATTCTGTCAAAAAGATATAAAAACCCTCTGATTTCCCCTTTTGACTTCTGAAATACAGTGCAACTCTTCACCATCTGTTATTTTAAAGTAGAAACAGCAATGAACATATGGGCTTTCTTTCTCAACCAGCTGTAGTGTAGTTAAAGTTATAATAATAGCCTTTCTCTAAGATAAATTTACATTAAAAACCTGGCCAGTAAAGCAACAATGCCCAGCTTTACATTCTTTCCAAGTGAACCCCATAAAGTCTGAAATTCATCAATGATGTACTTATTAACTGCAAAACATTTCCCCACAGAAAGTTACGTTCATGCGTGCAACTGGTCCATCACGGTTCAAAACAGGAATTTTAGTTTAATGTAAAAATTTTATAGCTTATTTTTCCTTATTTTTTAAGAAGTTTTTGAAAATTGTAGAAAACCAGTCCCTGAGCTCATAGTTTTAACTGAAGCAGCACAAGTACAGAAAACAACTTTAAAGAAAAACGAGTAAAACTGGTTCATAAAGCTCAGTTTATCTGAGAGAAGACACACAGAAGCTCAAGTCAATAAATAAACAACAAACGTTTGCACTCAATGTAGTTATTTACACAGTCAGAAAACTTAAAGGATCTCATTTAAGCCTCTTCCTTTCCAGTCCTGGTTAAGAAAAGTAATAATTATTTACCTTTATCAGGATGATTCAAAATCATTATTTTCCTATGTGCTGTTCTGATTTTGTCCTTGCCAGCAGATGGACTGCAAAAACAAATTAAAGTGCTTATGAGAAATGCCAGAGCACTCAGGCTAAAAATTAACAGTTTATACTGGCTTCAAAAATAATTAAAACTTGAGATTTTCACCATCTTGTGGACAAAACATAAAACTGCATCTCTGAGGAAGCAACAACAACAAAGGCATGTAAGACACAGAGAATGACATTTTTCAAAAGCCTGTGTATTTTACACATACAAATATCTTTCAGGTTTCAGTAAAATGCAATACATACACTCATTTAAAAAAAAAATTGAGAGGGAAAGAAATAGGAAAGCCCCAGCAGTTCTAGGATACGTCTGGTTGGTTATTCTAGCATTAAATGCAGAAAAAACAATTTTTCCTCCAAGAAAATAAATATTTTTATGACCAGTGACAAAACTACAAATATTTAATATTATCACATTTTGTGCTACTGTAAATATTTTTATAGCAGCTATAAATATTTCTTCTTTCTGCTGGGGCTTGAAAAAATCCCTGTATGTGTTATTTTTGCAAAGCTGTTCAACGTGTTACACTCAGGGACATGCTGATTTACAGGTGCTACCTACATAATGTTGTTTACTTCAATGACATACATAAAATATGTCTTTGGCCTAAATTAAATACAAAACATGTACCTTACCAGACAAATAACCACTTATGGATGCAGTATGCCAACACAGTAGGGCTCTTGTATGCAAAAGGACAGTTCGAATGGTTCAGTTTTTTATGATTTGTTAGTATGCAGAAATGAATCAGTGTTTTCCACTTCAGGTGACTTCTTAATCAGTGATGATTCAATTAATTAATCTCTCTGTAGATACAGCTTGAATGCAAGGTATCAGCCCAACTAAATTCCCAAGGTAAACAACCTCTCTAATTATTATTCTGTCACAGTGAAATTAGGGTATGTTGCAAAAATAGTTCACAGAACTGCATAATAAAAGAATACTTCAATTGAACAGAAAGTAACCTAGAAAGTAAGAATCAAACAGAGGGTGAAAGGTCTTGGATTATATAAATACAAAACCAAAATGATTTATCACACAACTATAAATAACAATCATCTATATTTTCATTTGTAAAGCTGTTTTTAGTATTAAAAAGGAAAGCTGTTATACCACATTTAGAACCTCAGATGGCCAAAGCACAACTGGGAAAAGTGGCAATTGCATGTTGCAGAAGATCATGCAGGTCTGTTCCCAGAAGCAATTGTGAAAACAGGGGCTTAACTTCAAATTTGCTTAGTTTATGAGATATTGCTTATCCCACAATGGGCTCTAAATATTCTTAATCATTATGAAACAAATATGTAATGTCAAAATCACATTTTCCTTGCCTTGCAATCTGAGTCACACCAATGTCATGCTGCCTTCTAACATCATCAACTGGCCAAGAAGTCTATCACTGTGGAGGGAACAGCTGATATGCTGGAGAGCAGGGCTGACACTCAGGGGCACCTCCAGAAGCTGCTGGAACGAGGTGATGGGAACCCTTCACAAAATTCCACAAGGATGGGTGCAGAGCCTGGTTCTTGGGACTGAAGTGTCCCTCGCAATGCCAGAGGCTGAGAAATGCCTGGCTGGGGAGTGGCTCTGCTGAAAGGGAGCGGGGGCACAGCAAGAAAAATTCTCCACTGCAGTATGTTACCATGCCTTCAATCCAAACAAAAGTCATATGTTTTATGAGCATTTTATTGTTTGCTTTTTAGTTTAAGCAGAATGTTAGTATAATTTATAAGCCATTAGAAGTCTTTTACAAGAAAAGTTACGGTTTTGGCAAAAGTATTGTACATTCTTGCAACATGCATCTGCTTCATTCAATACTTGCTAAACTAAAACATATTGATGTAGCACACCTACCTTACACCTAAAATAAGACTTGACTTCTGCCTACTCCTTTTCTGTTCAAATCCTCCTTTATAGTATGATGAAAGACTCTAAAAAGAAGAAAGGGAAAAAAAGCAATAATTAGTTCAGGTACAAGGTGCCAGGAACTAAACTGTATTTATATGACCTCACCAAGAGCATTACATTCACCTGTAATTTCTTTCGAAGGCATGGAATGACTGCAAACCAGATAATATGAAAAGACTTCTCCTGAGTGATAACACATGCAAAAACCAACTTAAAAATAACTATCTGTGTTTTCACAATCTTCTACTGTTAATAAGAGATATTAATAGCTACAATCATTAAAATCCTGCCTCTGGGCAAAAAAGTCCACAATCAAAGTACATACTAGCATAGGGTGGTACAGTGCCTGTGTTGGGGAGAGCATCGGAGGGAAAGTAGGATAATTGTTGAGAACAGCACTGGTACCATCACAATGGAAAATGTCAAAAGTGACAACACTTCGGCATCCACAGATATTATGGACAATCACTTCAGATATTTCTACAAAGAAAGTAGGTGAAAAACCGCAATAGAGATAAGAACAGATTTCCAAGTGAAGGAATGTTACTTCAAAACAGTGTATCATGAGTTCTTTGAAGGAACCCTGAAAATAAACAAAGACACAAGAAAAAAAAAAGGTTTAGCATAAAGCCACAACCTCTGTTTCAGGATATCACTGAACTGGAGAACACTGGAAAACAGTAAAGTATATGGGGAAATCCTAAGCCTTTACATCCTTCCTTCAGAACCTATGACTGACAACTATTAGGTATAGGATCTGGGGTTAATTTTTTTAAACTCATTGTCATGGGAAACTTTATCCACTGTTTTAAGAAGGGAATAAAAAACAGTAGGAAAAGAACATTAAAAAGGAGATAGAGATGAGAGTAAATCATTACAACAATTAATTGTCATAGAGAATGGGTTGAAAGTATATTTGTCAACCATAAATCTATTTTAAATTATGAAAAAAAAAAACCCTACTGAACCACCAGTGATTTCAATGTGAATGTTTCTGCAAGTCCCAGAGGTAGCAGATGTAGCTCCAAGCCTTGGGGAACTGGCACACAGAAATCACTCAACAAGACTGAAGGTTTTTCCTCAACGTGAAACCTATCAACTGGGGGAAAATAAGCTTCTTTTGTTGTTATCAAAGGGAAGTCTGGCCCGAGAGCTGAGACTATTTTTAAGTATTCCCTTTACCCCCAAGCAAAATGTGCCTGGCCCTTAATAAAACACTCTTCTCACTAAATATAGCCATTCATATTCAGTGAGAATTTTGCCTTATGTCTACACAAACTCTCTTATATAATTTCAAAAGCATTATAGCATTTAAAGGGCTCTGTCTATATCTAAGCAAAGCCTTTAACTAAGCTTAGGAGAGATACTCACCCAAAAGTGTGGTTCAGAAATACTTCACCTGTTGCTACCATAAAGTCACACGCAACCACAAAAGAGATTTTTTAGTGCGCTGTTATGATCCAAAACTAATTTTATCTTCCTTCTTCCCACCCCAAACCATGAATGAAATAACCACTACTGTAACACTAGAGGTATCAAAGCTGAAGTAACTGTGGATGTGCCATGCCTACAAGGAGAATCTGTGGAGGAGCCACTTCTATAACTACAGGGTAACACAAACCAGGTCTGTAATAGTGCACGTGCACATGCACATGACGGGTTAGAGTGTGCAACACTAAGAGAACACACAGGGCTTCTCCGGTTCTCCGAAGGAAATGATGTCAATAATTTATTGGCCAACAGGTAATACCTTTGAAGAGCAGAACCGCACAGAAATTTGCAACAATGCCCAACAATTACTACAAGCAAAAGAGAAAAGCACACTTAAATGTTCTCTGAAAGGTTTTCCAGAAACATTTGCTCCCAAAGCAGTCTAGGTGCAGATGGTTTCCTGAATTCTTCTCTGCCCTTCAACTCTGACATACAGCTCTAACGCAGAAGAACACTAGTTTGCTGTTCATGTAGCAAAGAGCAATATCTGAATTTTCTTTAACACAGCTTGTCTCTGTTCTTGGTAGATTTCATCTAAAATCTATTTAAAATGAGAGAGTAGGGAGGGATGGCTGTAGGCTTACACTCAGAAATATTTTTTCATGTTTTTAAAACCTACTTCCTTTACACTGTTCTAACCTTAGGAAGCTTCGGTTCACTTCCAAGAGGAATGAAAAAAGAAATCCTGTTGCCTGTGTCCTTTCACACACAAACAAAAACTGTTAAACTGGTCTTCAAGAAAAAATATTTTCTTCTCGTAAGTGAAGGATGTAGCAACAATAATCAATTCTTAAATTAAGATCTCCATCCTAAGCAAAATTTAAAGTAAAAGGAAATTACACATAAAAGCATTTTTTTTTTTGTTGGCTAGAAAAAAAGAGTAAGAAACACTGAGACTTCATTTTAGGGAACACCTTGGCAAATTTCTAATTCCCTAATGAAAGGCCTTTTGCACGCTACTCAAACTAAAACATTTTTTTCCTCGTTGTAAATTCTAAGTAATGGCTGGAAAGATATTTTTCTGTTATGAGAACTCCTTGATGAGCAGGCAATTCTAGACACTTTATTATTTATTAACTCCAGAAATTGCAAAGAAAATTTTGTACTGGAAAAATCACTGAAATGAGCTTTTCATTTCTTTGTACTATTTGGGGGAAGGGGAGGAGGTATCATTTAATGTTCTTAATTTCGTTGCACATTATTGCTGTTCAGCAATTTATGTAAGCAAGTCCTCCTTTCTGAACAAATGCTATTAATAGGTTTGGGGCGTAGAGAGGGACAGAAAATGGCTGCACTTGCTTTGCAAATGTCTATTCAGTCCTGCAAAATTTCAAAAAAGCAACCAGATAAGAAAATTCAATGCATAGGGACCCTGACATCTTCAAGATACTTTTTCTTTCATAGCACAGGGAAAGCATAATCACTGTTTCCATGCCAGTTAAGACACTGAAAACACCAAAACTGAGATCATGCATTACATTACATGGAGTAGTGAATTTTTCCGAAAACTCTACATGTTACTGTTCCAGCCAATACAGTCGTCCACCAAAAAGGTAACAAACACCAGAGGAAACAAAAACAAACACAAAAACCAAACTACAACCACAAAATATTTAGAAGCTGTGATATAATATAATGCACAATTTTGCTAATATCAACTTTAACTTCCTTATCTTTAGTAATAAAAGAAACCTTATAAAATGGACTGCATTGTTCTCTGGAAACTTTATTTTCAATTAAGGACAAGAGAGATGGTTGCTACCCTTATCTCTCAATTCAGAACTCTCTTGAGTCTGAGCAGAATCAGATCCAATAAGGGAAATACAGCGTGAAAGCCTAATGATGTGGTACAGAAGACATCCTTTTCTTATGGAACACAGAACTTCATGACTGTGGGATTTGAGTATTTTGACAGATTTGGCTTAGAGTTGCTGTTTCTGTCTTCAATATTTTCTATGTCTGTCTGTCTGTCTGTATCTATCTTTCAACCCTCAGTATCACTGATTCCACAAAAAAAGGTAATGAATTCTACTGAAATACTTGCTTTTTTATTTCACACTTTAAGGAAAAATTAACATCATAATTAATGGCATTAATTCTGAGGAAGGAAAGCCAAATGACTACTTAGAGCTATGCATCTTCTACTGGCAACAGACTCTTCTCACAACATACAGAAAGAAAACACTGCCACCGGCATTTGTGACACCAGTGACAAAACTAGGCTCAAACTAAAAAAACCCTTCTGTGGGAGCAAGCATTATGACTTGTCATAGAGTGGAAATGACAATGTTTCCTCTAGTGTCTTTCTCCACTGAAAGAAAGATGGTAGAAAACTTCAAGACTAAATTACAGCAGCATTTACAAATATATATTCTTAAATATGAAGTAACCATCTTAAATGAGAGATAAAAATTCAGAATAAAGAGTAATACTCTTACTTTCCTCTACTTAGTATTTTTGACTAAAAGGTGAGTGCAGTTGTTGACCGTACAGGTTACTTATTTATGTAAGTAAATAGGAAATGTAAAATCCCCAAGATACAGCAAGCAGCATTTTAAATGATCATTTCATAATTGCTCACCTTGACCTTTCCCAAGTCATTTATTAGTGAGCAGGCAGAAAGAATGAACAGCACCTGTATTACCTTGTGTGACTCGGAGGGACCAACATCAGCTGTGACTTCTACTACAAACAGAGGTGAGGGACAAATTGTAAACAGGGGAAGAAGAGTTGGGGCTTACAGAGGGAGGCAGCTAGCTTTTGAATAGGCAGCTGTTTCACAGACTCTCGAGAAAAAGGAGACCATGAGGGACAAGGTTTGATTCTAGAAAGCTAGAATAAGCACGGAAGATTATAGTGACCCAGGTAGGTGCCTTCAAACACCACAGAAACTCAGCAAAGTAACACTAAGCCCAGACACTAAAGGTCAGGAGATGCTTTTCCCAGTAAACACAGGTAGAAGTACCAACTGCTTAATATTGTTTGTCAGTACAGTGTAAAGGGCAATAAGCTGTCAAGAAATGTGATGAAAGTGCTCATTCACAAATACATTTAGCAGCTTCAAATTCCAGAAGTCTTGTAAAACTACTAAAAGAAGAAGTTTGGAGAATAAGCACTTACATAGGACCTTTGCATTTAATGTTTTCTCTATTGTTTCAAAGAAAATAATTCACTGTTCAGGGGAGAAGAAAAAAAAAGTTAAAAAATACAAACCAAGAAAGTAGTAGCTGTAGAGTAGTAAAATTCAAATAATCTTGGCTAAGAATTATACAAGAATCTTCAATTTGGACTATGGTTGTAGAAGAAAACTATTATCACTATCCTCATAAATATAAAGCCAACAAATATACACAGTAAATGGCAAACAGGAAGAGAGTTTTAACTGTCTCCACTAGATCTCATCTTACACTGAAAACCTGTATTTTCAAGTTCAGAAACAGAATAGCAAAAGAGATACCCCACTGGAAATCAGCACACAATTCTGGGCAGAAAGGCAGGATGTGAAGGCAGACAGAGGATACTGCTCCAGGGACTAGGAACACTTAGAATGCAGAAGCTCCTGGTTTGCTCTTTATGGTTGTTCATGAATTCTGCAGGACTCAAAGTCATTGTGATAAAAATGAGATAGGTCTGTAATGAGGTTGGCTCAGTCAGTATTGAGGGGTACAGTTTCCTAGGAACAGACACTTCTCAGTGCAGTAGCATGCCACATTTCAATGTGTTATAAAGAGTCACTGCCTGCTTTCTTATGTGAACATATCTGAATTTAGATTCTCTAGCCTATATCTACAAATGGATAGAAAAAGAATTGCTGGAGTAAAACTGCTAGGGAGGGAGGGAGGGAGGGTGAAGACTGAAGCACTCCATACTCTGAAACCACATGTACTGCTAGCTACATCTATCAAGCCTGCAAGTCAGCCTGTATCTGTATCATGTGAAAACAATTTAATTCACAGCACCTAAAGTCCCCTCTGTTGCTCTGGCAGGCAACACGTGAATCTCTCAAAAAATTACTTTGAAATAGGAAAAAAAAATTGACATTGGTCTTACAACACCAGTGCGATAAGAGGGACAGAGAGCAAAAAAAGTGATCAAGGAGCACCGTTTCTGGCCAAAACATATGGCAAGCAAAAACAAATGTGGATCAGCCCCAAGAGGACAGTTGAATCTTCTCCTCCACAGGAAGCTTGCCTTCATCAAGCTTGCACCTTCAGGACATGAACACCAAGCACAGATGGCAACTGAATTTGGACAGCAGTGTCTGTCTAGACAGGCTCTGTGTTGCAACTGGCCTAACATTAATAGGTACAATGCTAGTATCACCTTTTTAAAAAACCTATCTTTAGCATATTTTTCAGGAAATAATAATCTGCAACTACTCCCTGAACATCTCACCCATCAGCATCAAGAAGGGAATAGCATTCTTTTGCTGTGGATAAGTTTACAGAGACTATGAACTCTGAAGTAACACACTGCCACAAGCAGACATCTACCTCACTAGGAATTACTTCAATCAAACAGGAATGGAACATACGTATTTATTTACCAGAGGAAAACATAGCCACTGAATCAGTAAGTAAATGCTCTCAAATATTCCCTCCATATGCCCCCTTCACAACACTTTACTTCTTGATTTTTTTACCTCATTATTGTATTTTTTAACAAGTAGGGCAAGCCCAAAGAACAAAAAGCTGGTTAAAAGTTCAAATTAGCTTGGGAAGAAGAAAAAGACAACTCATATGTTAACCAGAACACAAGCTCTCCCATCTCCATGGCAACCCTTCCTAGAAGTTCATCAATTTGTCTTCTTGATTTTTAGCACTGTATCTAAAACACTAAATTCTTTCACTTGTAGCTGCTTGAAATCAAACTGCATGTCATCGCTTTGCAATCTTTAGGAATTAGTGAATTTCTCACAGCACACTTGAACAATTTATCATTACACTTAATAGTAAAAGGTTCCAAAACAAGGAACATCAGCAGAAAAAACTACAACTGTTTATCAAACTCATAAACATCTTTTGATACAACTTCATCCATAAGGATTTAAAATATAGCAGACAACGTGCCAGAACTTACACAGTAGGGAGCAGCCCTACCCTGGGAAAAAAATTATCTATGTGACACTTAACTGTACTGAACATAAAATGTCTCCTTTCTGAATACTTGAAATACAAAATCATAAATTTATCATAAAGTAATATCTAAACTTACAGAAGTTGAAATCCTCTTTGCTGCCTCTGTAATTGCCTGCTCCAATGGTTTCCAAAGGCGGAAAGCATAACGACCTGAAAAAGATGGAGGTTAAATGAAATATTCACTAAAATGCAAAAAAACCCCACAAACAAGCTCCAACTTATGCTCATCAGCTTACAGCAGAAAGAATTTTGGTTTAAAGAAAACCCAAACTATTGGGAGAGGGAGAAGAATTTTAGTATACTGCATCTAAAAACCTAGGCACGGACTGCAAAGATCCATTGTGTTTACTCACTATTAACTCACTACATAAACAGATTTAAATACATTTTAACATGATAAATGAAGATACCTACCTTGTGAACTTTTAGAAAAAGGGCAGTTTGAAACATTAGCTTTGGATATACATTATTTATTAAATACTGTTCAGTTGTGTCTTCAAAAAAGAAATCCATGTACTACACATTTCTTGCTGTGATGCTGTATGCTTAATCACATACCTTGTAAATACTGCATTTTTAATTTTGTTACAAAAAGACAAATCTTCTGGGATTCAGAGCCATTCAACTCCCCACTAGTACTGAATGTCTATAGCTAGGAAAGGCTAGAGGGATCCCTGTAAGACTGTGTTCTCAGAAGTACAAAGCAGGTCTATCAAGTTCAGAATCAAGATTTATGCCATGTTACTGGAGGATTTTCCACATAAATCCTCTCTCCCCAGTTATTGTTTTAACTATTCATTAGCAATGTAACTTACTATTACACACAATGGAAAAACTATTTATAAAATGTGGCTCTGCTTCATTCAAATAGCATCTTGCATTCATTCTTAAAATACATAATGTGTCCATGTTTTCGTGATCTAAGCCTGTGCCTATGTTAACAAATAAGTTAAAACCACATTTAGAGTATCTCTGTTGAAATGCTGTGAATCATTACCTCACTTTCTTCTTAATGCTTTCTGTTAACCATTATTTCGCTAGTTGCCATTAATTCTTCAGCTCAACCAGCAGAAGAAATTCTCTGAGCATCCCTCTCCTGCTTCTATACAAACGCATAGATAAGCCAACTGCTTAGTGGGTGTACATCACCAAAGGTCTTGTCTTTCCTTCCCGTAATCACAAAAACAACACAACTGTATCCACCAAACATCTGCTGAAGTTTTGTGCAATTTGTTCATCTATTGAATCTATTCCTGGTGCATGCACTTGTACATATCTGACCACAGTTGGTTTTGTATACTGAAAATAATAGAAATCGATTTGTGTATTTCAAAACAAGAACACACCACAGTTACCTAGACCAAGTAACCCAGGGTATAAATCACGTTAAACTCATGCCCCGTGTTCAAACTGTAACCTATTTTTCAGAGTAACAAACAGTCCAGATGCAAAGAGTTCAGGTAATAAACAACGCAGTACGGAAACAGTTAGTATGATAAATCACTAGTCACTAAAACCTTTTATTTTCCTCTGTTTGAATTTGTCGAGCATCACCTTCACATCACAGGATCGTGTTGCACTCTTCTGTTCTAAAGAGCCTCCACACTGCAATATGTTATTAAGTAAATAAACTTTTCACCTTCCATTTTGCAGACAAAAAGTAGATGGAATCTTTAGCTGCTGTCCATAAAATTACGTTCTCCAGCTTTCTCCACCTTTTTCAAAAAGAATTTTGGAATTTATGACTTTGAAGGGACAGGATCTATAGGTGGACACAATTTTCCATAGTACTCTCAAGGAACCTTTCCACTTTCCACTATTTATATTCACAAAAACTTCATTAACCGTTTTGGAAACCACAGCTCACAAGTGAGAGTTCCACTGGTAATTTACTTTACCTGCAAATGCAACAGTTGCAACGCCAAGTCCAAGCGCTATCATAGTCCTGGCCTAAAGCAGAGAAACAAGAATCAGAATAACACGCAAATTCCAGTTTGATATATACACACCTTTTACTTTAACAACGAATATTTCTGATGTCTGATGTGGACATTTCATATATAACTTACGAGAATGATGAAAGTAAGTTCTGTATTCCACAAGCTACATTAGATTTTATAGTTCAGTCCCATTAACCCACACCAACACACCAGGTTTAACTTGAACTACCCACCAGCCAATCAGTGAACACACACTGAAATCAGCTCACAGTATGCACTGATAAAAACACAAGGCACACAACTATACAGGATTACTTGAAATTACTTGTGCAGACTAGTGCAACACAGGACATAACAGAAAGTATCGGTTTATTACAAAAACACAAAGAACTCAAAACTCCTACATCAGGTATATGTATTTTCCTACACAGTGATTGAAAAAAAGTCAGGCACTTCAAGAAGGACAATAAGTATCCCCATGTTGATCAAGAAGCTGATGAAAGGTATGAGGTAAACCTTGAAGAAAGGACTGATTTCTCACATGTTTGCAGAATTCAGGAAGCGTAACAAGCTCTCCACTTCTGAAAAGCCTTCATGTAATCTTTGAAACAAAGGAAATAGTCATCTGTGGCATTACCTGTCTTATCATACGACAGTTCAATAATGCCTTGAATTTTCCCCAGGAAACCTGAGAAATCAGATTAGGCTTGTTTATCTTGAATTCAAGACATAATGACAGTGAAAATGCTTTTATCACCAGACTGTCTCTTCCATATATGACTTACTTCCACAATTATCCCATAACTGGTTTATACATTTTGTACAAGCAACTCTGACAGAAGGACTTAAAAGCTCCAACTTCAATGTGAGTGCCCTAATAACTGGATCTGGAGCCAAGATACCCTTGCCACTAAGATTTCTGGGGCTAAAATACTCTGTCTTTGATTGTACCCAATCTCATTTCTAGACAGTGGGAGTATGGGAAGAGTTCAGAAAAATACTGTTTTCAAAGCCTTCCTAGATCTGGCTTAGTAGGGCCTTGTCAGAGACTGAAAATAGTTTATGCCTCAAACATCGATGTAAAGTTTTAAAGAAGCTACAGCCACAGAAACCTCCTTGAAGAACTTTGGACTGTAAATCGAACTGCTGATTAGATGAAAAGAAACCCATTGTTCAATCACCTCAGGCTGAGGGAAAGGCATGCATCCACAATAGGCCAAAGCCTCCAGCTGCCATCCCAGCTGAGTTTGGGGTGGGGGGAGAGCACAGCTCACAGAAGCCAGGTTTACACAGACTCCCCCCAAACGAGGGGGGAGGAGGAGGTTTTTGGGTGCATGGGGTAACCTCTGGTGAGAGGCAATAAACACCCATCCTCTGATCACACAAACAGCCCCAGCTGTGGAACCCCCAACCCCACAGGGCACATCCACGTGAGAGGCTTTGCCTCACAGGACTGCGCGTGACCCAGAGACTGCCCCCCTCCAGGGGGACATGCCCAGTCATGCCTACCTAGCCTGAGCATATATACCCATGGGATCCTATTTTTGGGGGGGGACCTTCACCACCAAGAAGACCAGCTGGAGAGGATCAATGGAACATCGTTGGGATCCACAGAGTGGTAATATTTTCCTTATTCTGTCCCTGTCACTCTCTTTCTGTCCCCCCCACCTATTTTCTACTTCTTTCTTTCTTTCTTTCTTTCTCTCACTCTTATCTACCATCAAATAAAACCCATTATTATTGTCACTGGCATATGGTCTCGTTTGCACCTTAATTTGGGCAGAGGAATTTCTAAAGAACCTTAATAATAATTGGATCTTAACAGGCCTAGATGATGGGTTGGCAACTTGCCCAGCAAACAGGCAGTTGTACAAGATGTAGGCACTGCCCTTGTGCCCAGTGGCTACTACAGCTTTGGCTCTGAAGGTGAGTGGCTGTGACTGCTGACTGTAGCACTGAGCTCAGGACAGAAGAAGTTGCAGCCTCCTCTGAGGTCACCAAGAAGCAGCTGTACTCCTCTGGATATAGCTTCTGGATCCTGCAGATTTTAACTAAGTACCTACCTCCCATCTACCTGAGGGGGAATTCTTGCCTTCGAAATCTGCCTGTATATCCCATTTTAGTAATCTAACTCTTCCACTTCAGTGTAGTCTTCAGCCTCAGTATTAGCATTCATTTCTGAATGGAAAAATAATGTAGTAGTTTTATGTCTGTTGTTCCTTTCAGTTCCACAAAATTTCCCCTCATCTTTTCCCCATGAAAAAGTTTAAGCATATTATCTTAAATGGTAGATGATGTACAACTGTGAAGCATACAGTTCATCTCCTCACTAAACTAAAACTCTTTCCATTTCTTCTCACAAATCAGTTTTCCCAAGCTCTCAATATTCAAACATTCAAAAAAATTCCTTCAATTCCTCCATTTAGACACGAACACAAATAGCCACGCTTCTGAAAACATCATAACCCTATAGCAATTCTGTATTATTCTGTCCCGTGGTTTGTGATCATGGATTAATATTCAAGAGTTTCCTTGACTTATTCAGACTGACAGCAAGAATCTTTTACTAAGTGGTTACAGTCAATTAAGAGCTCAACAATGTATGAAATAGATCACACTGCCAAAAAAAAATAATTATTAGCCTGTGATTGTCCAAATTAAGTTATACTTGCTTTGCCACCAAAAAGGTGGTGTAAGTCAGCAGTTTACAAGACACGCAGGTTCCAACAAGGCATTAGCAGCAGACACCTCATCACAGGCAAGACCAAGCACAGAGACCGGACTAATAAATAATACCAGGATTCTGTCAGTTCAGTGCAGAAGTAGCTTAAGTGTTTTTGCACAGTAATCTGGGAGCACAATGCAAAGACCCCTGAGGGCCTTTGACAGAGTCAGCCATATCCGCTGGAATGCATTAGTCCAGTCTCAGTGGAAAGCACTAGCAGTTAGTGGAAAGCTACTACTGCTGGGAATACAGCAAGTAAAAACAAACCATGACAGAATGCAGGATCAAGGGGAAAATGAAGACAAGGCAGAAAACTTGGTAAAAGTGGTTCAAAGCTCAAGACAGAGAGTCACAAAAGACTGTCCACACATTTAAGTGAGGTACAGGCACCAGAAAATCTGAGAAATACTGGTTTATGGTAACTCACCTTATTTGCATTACAGGCATGTTACAGAAGAGTCGCCATATATTAGCAAAGAAGAGATAACTTGACATATCAAAGCATCTTGAATGTCTGTTATGATGTCAATGTATCCTAACTATACACATGCCATAAAAAATGGAACTTCAATCAGTGTGAGATTGCAGGTTTGGCTTTTGGTTGACATGGACGCTCATAAAAGCAGGGGCAACTTCAAGTACTAACCAGTAAGTCCTTTAAGTCCAACTTGACTCAGTTTCCTTTTCCATGCTCACTCAACTAAGTCGAATATTTAAAAGAATCAGTCAAGGTTAGCCTGGTGCTTTGAAATGTAAAGTCCAAAGCTTTAATTAAATGCACTCCTTTCACATCAATATTAAATGAAAGCAACTCACTCCCTCTGTGGAAGGCAGCAGTTCATTTACAGCATGCTAATACAACTACCACCACGATCATTTTCGTCTCCTATTGCTTGAAATTGCATTTCATAAGGGATAAATAAATAAATACATACACACTAACTTTCAATTATGACAAAATTGACCTTCCCCCCCCTCCAAAAATGCTGTTAAGAAACTTCCAAGATGTGGATTTTAAATGAAATCATTATGTTAAGATCCAAGAGGGAAAAATAAAGGAATAAAAGATTAAAAACTAACATCTGTCCCTTTCTTTATTCAATGAATCAGCTCCCAAAGGTTAGTCATCAACCCCATGCTATTCTGCTGATCTCAGTACTTTAATTTTACTATGTAGTTCAGTTTTCAGTAACAAAATCTGTTAAAGAAAACTAATGAAAAAGTTATGCTAAATCTGCAAAACTTGATTTTTGAAAATTCTTTTCAGAAATGTGCATAAGAACACACAAGCATTAGAAAGGTTACTGCAAGACACGATTTACCTCAGCATTTGGCAAACAAAAGAGCATAAAGCATATTAATTAACACACAGTATGTGGAGAGGTATACATCATATACTATTAGAAAACAGAGATCTTCTGCCCATTCCCTTAATATTTAACTCTCCGGTAGCCTTAATTTTTTAGCAGAAGAAACAGGTGAGGATGAGATATTATGTTTGCAAATTCCCGATCCACGGTGTTCTGCTAACTTAAATACACTCAAAAAATACAATGGCGTCTGTAGTTCTTAGCATTAGAGCTTTTTCTTCTATGAAGTAGAAAAAAGTTAAATTTACAAACAAAAGGAGAATTTCAAATGCATCATTTTAAAACTTCAGCACAACACTCATACATATGACAATGGGCTGCAAGAGCCACCTTTTGGATTTTATACCGGTCCTTCTACCACAACCAGTGGAACACCCTTCTCACTCAAATATTAGAATAGAAATAAAACACCCTTCTCAGTCAAATAGAAAAATATTTTGCTCTCCTCACAACTAAGTTTCACACACACAGCAAGAGCCCTACAGTCTTTTGCCTCGGAAACCTACAGTGAGCAGAACAGAATAAAAAGCACAGAGAAAATAATAATATGTTCTCATGGGCTGAATGATGTTTTGCAATTAATCCATGCTTAACCATGGATCAGCAAAATAGGAAGTATGTACCTATATTCAAATAGATACACAGGTGTAAATTGCTTAACTAAAATTTTTTAAGGTTTGGTTTGTTTGTTTGCTGTGGGGTTTCTTTAGTTCTGTATGTTGCTAAGAAGTAGGATGCACAAGTATCCTAAACTTAGTGTACAAAAATATTTCTGAAAATAAATCTCCTCTTAAATAAAAATTCTTGACTTGAAATATAAATGATTGTTTGGTACGGAAGATAGAATAAGGCTTCTTTCTATTCCTCAGAAGAGCAGCTACAGTTTATTGGAATACTGCTGCAGAGCAAACCACCTCACTAACACTATATGGAGCCAGAACCATTTTGAAGTGGCATTATATTATAAACTATATGCAACCGATTTGATTTCATAATCTAGTGTTTTCCTGCCGGTCTTACCTTCCTATGAAATTTAATTTGTTTTCCAACAATGAATTAAAAGTAATTTCAGCTAGATGCTGTTCTCCATACTGACACAATTCTCACGTCACTTTGTGTCCTTTAATTTACAGCAACCTCTTTGGTTTGTATATAAAGCTACGACTACAGTGCCTGATACTTTTTCATAGGAAATTGAACCAGAGCAAGATTCACTAACAGAACAATTATCACAAGGTATTCAAATCAATCTTCTTGAGTATGTATTAAAACAAAGGCTCTTGTGGGTGATCTTTGAGAAGACTCCTCATGCTTCCACTGCTGCTCCTCCATTGCTCCAAATGCTTTTGTAAAACAACTACAGGAGTAAACGTGACCATGATCAAGTGACTTTCAGCTAATACCTTGGACTAAAGAATAAATTTCAGTAGAAACCTGTAGACATCCAGATTTTAGTCCTCTAAAGACCTACCTCAATCTCCAGACCTCAGCAAGAACGTGACAATACTCACAACAACAAAGCAAGCCATGCTAACCCCAAATACAACTTTTATCCCAAATGGGTAAGAAGGCCCAAAGACTCAACAAAATTCACTAGGAATTCCCTGCTAGCATTCTGCAGGGAGAATGGCCGTGACAATAATGGGTTTCAGAGCCAGCTTCTTAGGATTGCACACTTGCTGTTAAACACACAGGAAGATTCTTCTGTAGGAAAAAAAAAAAGTCCTAGACTGTAGTAACAATGAATAAATAACTTACAGAAGTGTGAGTTTTAAAACTGTGTTTTAAAAAAGTAGAAATATTGTAGAGACAACTTCACACACACAATTAGGTTAGGCAAGTAAGACTTTTAAGCCATTTAAAAAATGTGAAAACTTCACCATCTGGAGCTTTAAACCGTGCATTTTTCCCAAATCTCTTTTCCAGTGGGAACTCACTGTTCCCTGAACAAGTTGAAGTGACAGGAATGAAGAAGTGGGATAAAGTGCCAGCATCCTTTCCTCTAGAGCAAGATACAGCATAAGAAACTTTGGAGACACTCTGCCTCCATACAGCCTTTCCCACCTTACAAAGTACCGTATGAGAATTACTCTTCTGAAACAGAGCTCCACAAAACCTTCAACACTCAAACCTGCCTGTGGTAATATCATTTGCACAGTGGGTGAAAATGCATCAGGTATCACCTCTTCATGGCAGGGGAACAACATTTTCAGCCTTGTTTGTAAATGCTGGGGCTGAAGAAGTGTTCCCACGTACCCTGCCGGGGAATCCCAGAAGATAAGGGGCTAATGTGTATGTTCCAAACACCCACTGGCTGTGGAGCCAACCACGGATTCTTGGTATTGACAGACAAGAATTGCTGGTAATAACCAAGTATTGTTGGTATTAACACGCCGTGGGAAAGAACAAGATGCGTCTGGAGAAGGGGGAGGGAGGGCAGCACTTTTCCTTATTCTAGTTCCTGAAGGTAAACACAGCACAGTACAGTGCAAGGATGAGGGCAAGAAGTGGGTATGGACCGGGGTGGGAGGAGGGGAGAGGACGGGGGACCAGACCATCAAAGACTCCCCAAGCCCTCCAGCCCATTTCCAGAACTGCACAGAAAGCGAGAAACCTATCTTCTGGGTGGGGAAAACCTGTCCATGAAAAAGTATCCCTAGGCGCCCCCAGCACATTCTATCATTCCAGCTGAGGCTGGAACCAGGACTGGTGATCTCGTTTACTCTTTTTCTCTCACTTTTCCTCTCTTTTATTCATTTTCTTTCTCTACTCCTCTTTAATTCATATCTTCCTCTCTCTCTTCCCTTTTACCCTACCCCTTTATCCAAAACCCACTGCCACGTGCTTACACAGTAAGTCAGGGGGCAACATTTCCACGCCAACCGTGTAACGCACTAATAAATCTCTCTCATTCACTCCGAACCCTCTTAACTCCCGCTGTTCCTTTGCACCACGAGCATTTACGAATCTTGAGTGCGCCCTTCCCCTCAGGGGTGGGACGCCACGCCCGCTGCCCACATTGCAGCTCCACCCGCAGCACCGGGGCCAGGACTCTCTGCCCCCCAGCCTCCCTGCCCAGCCCGGAGGGGAGCGGAGAATGCCTGTCCCCGCAGCCCCAGCCCCGGCCCCCTCCCCGCTGACACACGTCACCCTTCACACGTGTGAGGGCCCGGGGTGAGACCGGGGCAGCTGCCTCACGGCCCCGGGGGCGGGGGTCCCGCCGTGCGCTCACCAGCCCCCGGTCCAGCTCGCCTTGGCCCTTGCCGGCGCCCGTAGGGGCCCGAGCGTACTCGGCGTAGCGCAGGCCCTCGGCAGAGGCCGCGGCACCCTCCATGATAGCGCGAGGAGGAGCGAACACTACGGGTCGGCCGGAGGGGCAAACGGCGCGGCAGGACGGACCGCGAAGCGCCTCCCCGCGCGAGGCCGAGGCAGGCACGCCGCAACCTGGGAATGAGGAAGGAAGAGGGAAACGGAGGGATAAGGGATAATCAGTGCGTTAACAAATAGGATCAGGAGGGGGAAAAACACTCAAGCCACACGAGAATTATTCGTGCCCATCTCCAGAATACAGGATTTTAGAAAAGTAGGGGGGGACAGATGGAAAGGAAAGGATAAAGAGAAATTAATCTAGGAAAAAAACCCAAAACATTAAAAATGCATTTTAATATTTATATGCTTGCGCCTCGGTTGATGTCTGTATATGTTTATGTATTTATACTTTGATTCCCTGCAAATGCTGACGCTTTGGATCGTAGTTCCCCCATCTGGAAGTGCTCCTGTGCTGATGCCTCCCTGTGCAGAAGTTGTCCATCACCTTTTGTCTCGTCCCACAATCAGTAAAATGCTCAGTCCTGTGTCCGTACAGCAGTGAAGCAGCTCTTCCCTTGTGCTGGTTTTCCTTCGCTTCTACCTGGTAGTGCTGGCAATGGAATTGGATCATCTGCAAGTTGCTAAGTGGTGTGACTGGACAAAAAGAATTACTCTTCTTACCTCCTGTTTCAAACGACGATTGCTCTTCTGAGCATCTCTTAAGTATCTTTTTAAAGTACCGTAGAGGTGAGCTGACCACATACAGCATTTCATTAACCTTAGAGGGATGTATAAATTTACCTTTGCACTGCACAGAAGTCATTGGAAGTTGTATGATGATCCATTTGTCAAAAAATGCATTCACTTTTACTTCTTCACTGGACATAGAACATACGATGTGTGATTAATTTTTTAAACCTTCAGTGGAATTGGATTTCTTAGAAACTTGAAACTTATTTTAGAATCAATAAAAATGTTGCCAACTAATCTTTTTTTTTTATTAATTTATTTGCATAGAAGTGATGCAGAATAGCATGTCACTTACTAGTTTCTTGATTAGCAAACCAGCTTAAAAAATAATAAATCGATAGTTTTGGAATTCAGTGTCTCTTCTTTAGTTTTCCAAGCTGATCTCTGAGACCCCTTAACAGGTCAGATTCTGTTCTCATTAAACCAAAGCTATTTTTCTGCTATTTTGCCCTAATACTACTATGGTCACAGAAGCCAAGTTCTTCCTCATTTGTGAGTATCAGATCCAGAAGAGCATCTGCCCTTGTCAGGTGCTTGATCACCTTTGGAAGGAAATTGTAATCTATGAACTCAGGAAACATTTTATGTCATTGTAAAGTTAGCAAAATTGGGCCCTTAAAGACACTGGGTCATACTATGGTCCGTACAAATGTGTCCAGGCATGCTCTGAGATCGAGAACAGTGCTCGAAACATCTTTTTTGTATCACCAGCCACGCTATTACTGCTGTTTTCTGGACAGAGAGCCACAGGAAGCATATCGATTAGGCAGAGCAAACCAGATAATCAACACAAGGAAAATGTATCTTCTGCCAGGAGTGAAACACTGTAGTTTGTTTCCCTTGGAAGCAAGGAGGGGAGGAATTAAAGCAGCTGGGTCTTTGGTTATGGTTCTCTCTCGAAGCTCCTCTCAGCGTGGCACAGCTGTGTGCTACGCTATGCACAGGATGGTGCTGGTAGAGACAATCTGTCCATTACTGTTTAATTCAATCCTAAACACTGGTATGTTCCAGCATATTGTCACTATTAATGTGTAGCAATGTTGTCCAGATTTGTTATGCCATTGAAGTTAATTGTCTGCATACTTTTCCTATAAATTATTTTCCTAAAGAGCCTATGCTGCAGTATTCCGTGTTGCAGTCAGGATCAATGCTGGCAAGAGTCTCTGTCAGGAATGAAGGAGAATCTAGAAATGGATACCAGGTTAAATCTTGTGAAATTGGTAGCAACGAGTGTATGTGTGTGTGTGTGTGTGTGTGTTTGGGATTTTTACCACTGAGAATTTCCCAAGTACCTGTAAATGTAGCACCTGATCAGAGAAATTAGAATGGCAGGGACCGAGGTTTCATCCTAAAGATTAAAGTTTCTGAGGTCAGGCAGAGAAGAGAGTATAATTGAAAGTTATCAAGGAAATCATGAGGCATATAATATAAAACTGGTAAAGTCAGTACTTGAGCCTTGCTGAATTGTCATGTGCATACCAATGAATGAAGAATAAATCTTCCCAGCCAGGATTAGAAGTTGGAAGAGTTAATTCTCCTACAAGTATTTGTATATTTAATTACCACAATATACTGTAAAAGTAAAAAGAGGCATGAGCTGTGGACTTCTGCTAATTTCTTTAGGTAATGTATTTGGAAACATAGCACAATAAAGAATGTAATGTTCTTTCTAGATACTATAATTGTCTGTTTGACACCTTTGGTTGACTAGGTATTACAAGGTAGTATATTATATAAAATCCTAAGCTGGAACTAATCATGGCCTTTAGGAATTCGAAGAGTAAAATTATTCCTTGAAGAAGATGGTATGTATGCCAAAAATCTCACGTATCTTTTGTGAATAAGTAAATCTATGCTTTAAAAGCTGTTAAGAAAAAGATCTAGTCAGGAATGTTGCAAGTACTATTTTAATATTGCCAGACTTCTCAAGGACTTTTTCCTTCTGGACACACAGCTGGTGCAATAGCTCTTAGAGATCTTTGTTTCTGATAGAATTTGTGCAGTTTACCAGCTAATTTTGCCTTTTCCAGTAGATGTGTTGCAGGCATATTTAACAGTATAAAACATTCATTTGTAGTCCTGATTGTTTTTATAACATCAGACCTTTAAAATAGCCTTACTTTATTATTTAGTGTTATTTATATAGCAATATAGACATGGATAGCACTCTCCAGGCACAAGAATACTCCTAAAATGTAGCAATAATCTTCAGGCACTGCTTCTGGACCTCCATACAGCAAATTCTGGACATCAGGTTAATTATATTTTCAATCTCCACTTCCGTTTGCTGAGGCAGTATTAGCTAAAGGAGAGGTGGACCTGCTGTAATGCTGAAGGATACTGTAGAGAAAGCAAAGGTCAATTTTCTTTTAGAGGGTGGAAGATGATAGTTTTTGACAGGTACCATCTATTTCAGCTTTTTGCAATAAAATGGGAAGTGTGTGCAGCATTTTACATCTCCTAAATACATTACCCAACACATCCACACACACGCACTTGTCAAAGCTAATGGCATTCTTTCTGCTGAACCTGACAAATTCCAGTCCTAAATCTAAACAAGAATGAATCTTAGCCAAAGGTTGACATTTTACCCTCCTGCTGGGGCTCCTCTCCACGGAGCAGAGAAATTTCTCTTCTCCAGCGTCCTCAGCTGTAACAATTAGTGCTATCAACCCTGCAGAAAGCAATCAACCTAATTATAAAGCAAGGTAGAGTACTCAGCCAGAAAATCACTGGCAAAGTAAAAATTCTCTAAAAGTTCAATTTTTATTTTACCATCATGGTATAAAACCGCTATAGGCATTGCTAATTATAGATATGCGTCTAGGGATATTTGCCATTGTTTGTCACTGACCGAAAATATAGGGATATTTTCCCAATGATCAATTACTCAATATGCTCCGTGGTATATTCATCTGTGTGTCTTACCTACTTAGCCAAAATATCCGGGGGAAAAACTCTGTGTGTGAACCCTTCAGCATCATATTCAGCTGTAGGACTAAGTGTTTTAGTGCTGATGACAAAGGAAAAAGCATTTCTTCAGGAATTAAGGCCTTCTGATAGCATTTCCTGGCTTCTGGGAAAAATAGAGTGGGCTATACAAAAGCTTGCCTGTCCTGGCTGTCCATTCAA
This sequence comes from Rhagologus leucostigma, assembly GCA_013397725.1. NCBI lineage: Eukaryota > Metazoa > Chordata > Aves > Passeriformes > Rhagologus > Rhagologus leucostigma. The sequence goes on along the minus strand of VZTD01005474.1, from coordinate 523,005 downwards.
AGGCCTCCTGCAGTTTGATGCTTTTCTTCAGGCTTTAGGCTTCTAGTACCCTTGGATTAAATAAAAATCTTAGCTTTTAATGAAATGTGTCTGTGGTTGTGGAAAAAAAAGCCTTAAAAATGCAAAACCTTAAAATGCCATAAACCAACTGAAATAATGAAGAACAAACAGTTGTCTTCAGGGAAGGTAAGACAGAGAACAATACATTGTTTTAATTTTATAGGGGTTTTAATACTATTTCTTTCACAGTTTTATCCCATCTAACATTCCCAAAGAAATGATGACATGGCTGACCGAGATCCTTTACAGTGAGAAAACGTCTCTGATACTTCTCATTTTTTGTATAGTTCGTGGTGCTGCAGAGTTGGAAATAAAGGTTCAGTGCAAAATGTTCCTCCACAGAAGTTATTTTGGTTTATTATTGCAATTTCATGAGAAACACAGGTGAGGGAGGGAATATGACGATTCTTAATATTTCACATGTCCACTGAGGAATTTTCTCAGAGCAAAAGAAAGATCATTTTCTATCTTTCTGTCTTCCACAAAATAAAAGAAAAAAATGGCTGTTAATAGCTGGAGGCAACAGAGCTTTACAGACAAAAAAGCTTTATTTTGACAATTGATTTTTCTCACTCCTTTTCCTGTTTTCTCCCCTGTCCTGCTGGTGGGGAGGGAGGAAGCCACCAGCTGTGTGAGCACTCACTTGATAGCAAGGGCCAGTGCATCACAGCCTGAGATCCAGTTAGGGATGTGAGACAACTATAAATATAGCCCCTCAGATTGAATTGGCAGCCAGTATTTAGTGGGTCTAGAAATATATAAGTACTGAATTAAAATCCTTATGGAGGATTTGGGAAGGGTTGAGATTTGGTGGTGTTTGCATGTTTCAGGAGACTGAATACATTGGCATTATGACATTTTAGCATCTATTTAACATCCAGAACACTAAATAAAACAGGGCTTGAGGCTGATCATTTTTCCTAAATACAGCTAATACAGACTCATACACATGCTGCCCAAGACTAGCCTCCATTAGGCTAGAAGTAGCTCAGTGGCTGGGTTGATCCTAGTGGAGGCAATATGCGTGTCCTTACTAAACTCCGAGTGTCCTGAGAGCCTTAGGTGGTACTGCCCTGACGCTAAAACTTGATTATTATTTTGGGGATATTTCAGTGCATCCGAAGCAATGTAAGAGCTGGGTTGCAGCTTGTGGCATGTTGTGGTTTATTAGCATGAAACTGAAGGGCTGACAAATGATACACTGGGGTATCACACAGAGGCTGTGGGGTGAGTTTGAGATGCAGAGATTAATGGGATAGTGATGAAGAGTGGACAAAGTAAATCTGGTACACTTGTTAATACTGACTTTCTGGGGGTCATGTCTGGCATGAACCATCCTTAGAGCCAGACCTGGATGTTGTGCTGGACTGAGTTAGCTTGGATTGTCCACAACAGAGCTATGAAATAATTAAGAATGGAAGCAATAAAAGTGATCGAGCTTCTGGTGCTTGGGTTCATGTCACATCCCTCTTTTTTGAGCAATATAGATGTCAATATTTAGATTCTACAGTTACTGTTTTCAGCCAAAAGTTTCTAAATTTCAACAGGAAAATGACACTAGATCTGAATTTTACTTAACATTGTAGGATTGAAGACACAACAGCAGTGGCCACATTAATTATAATCAATTTTTGTAATTAAATATGGGTTATTAAGACATCAATCTGCGTGGATAAGAACACTCCAGATGTCAAAGCTGGATTTTTACCAGATAGGGTGTCTGTAGGCACAGCTGTTATCCCACAAATCTTTGGAGTCCTCAGACATGAATTTGCTTTAATTTCTGTGCTCCTTCTAGTGCTTCTGCATCTCCTGTATCGACCCTGTAGTCCTATGGAAGGGACTCAGCTTGATGCTTGCTTTCATTTACCAGCACCTTATACATTAAACATGTATATAAGTATTTGTGAAGAGAAATGATGCGAGGGACTATGCACCAGTTCATCCCTTTACAACACACTGCGCCTGCACTCCAGAGTCTCTGCAGAATGATTTGTGTACAAATGAAGATCATCTCTGCTGCAGAGCATGTCGGAAGGGACAGTAGGAGGGAGAGATCATTGGTGCTGCCTTCTTGGGACAGCCCTAGGAAATGTGTCCTTGTGGATATAGAAGCTCGGGGAGGTGTGCTGCTTGTGATGGGGTCCCAAGGAGCATTACAACCACCAGGCAGCCTGTGGCTTTCCACATGGCATTTTACTTTGCTCCCTCCCCTGCATGTGTGGAGAGTGCTGTCAGACCTCGATGGTCTGGGCAGTCAGGAAACCTGGCCAGCAGTGTGTTTTTAGTGTAGCTTGATCAGCTGAAGACAAAGAGTGATGAGATCTGCATGTGTGGAGCTATATTTCCCTAGCTGTGCTGCATTAACCTGGAGTAGTGTTACTAGTTCTTTTTCGCTTGGGTTAGAAGTTGCCAAACATCTTTTTTGTACTAATGATACTAAGAAGGTTGCCAGTGATCCCCATCCCTGCAGATCACATAGATACACTACCACTGGTTAGGTGTGATCACTCAAGGGATCTCCATTTTCAGTAAGTAGATCTTGTATTTGTCCTCTATTCAGGTAGAATTAGGAAAGTCAAAGTAAAGAAGTTTTCTGATAGAGCAGAATTGAAAGGCTGGATATGGAATTTTTCAGGACCATTGCCTTAAGATTTATCTGAAGGTAAGTTTTCAGTTTCACTTTCATCTTTCTTTGTTCACTCATACCAAATAGAAACCAGTGAGAGAGAAACCTTTGTGAGAGACTGGACTATGACTCCATGCAATTGCCCGTTTGTGGAGGCACCAGTGTGCTTTGCTGACACCAGGTCTGCAGCCCCCAAGAAAGAGATGAGTTTTTGGGTGTGTAATGGCAAACCTCTGGTCTGCATATGACAGAGGGCCTGAACTTATAACTGCCAGAGTCTAGAAGCTGGGCTTTGAGGCCGATAAGAGGCAAACCTTGTGTAAACAGGATGGTGCTTTTTACCATACCAAATTGCCCTCTCTTACACACACCCCCCGATGATGGATCAAGACTCTCAATCACCACTTTGACCAGCACTCAAGTCTCATCTTAAATCCAGGGGTGATAGTTATGTATCTTCCTACTCTTACTCTTTCTTTCTCTTTCTTCCTTTCTTTTCCCTTGACATTTTAAGTGATATCTCTGTTTTCATATTGCCATATTACTATAAATAATAATAATAATAACNATTGCCATATTACTATAAATAATAATAATAACCAAAATGGCTATATATCTGTTTTCCATTGCAAACCAATTGTTCTAAAATAAACTATATATATATATATATTTGCAAACACCAATCATTCAGTGTTGTTTCACTCTAATCTGCTCCAAGGGATCCATTAACAAGAAACTGGGTTACCCTCACCTTCAGGGGTGATTCATAACACCCCCAAGAGTTATTCCCTCTGTCACAGGTAATGTGAAGTGCTGGGTTAAAAAAATGTCAGAAATATATCAAAAATATATCAGAAATATATCAGAAATATATCAGAANGTTAAAAAAATGTCAGAAATATATCAAAAATATATCAGAAATATATCAGAAAAATGTCAGATCTCCTGATATGTCTGCACAAACAGTTCTCATCTGGTTTATTAGTACAGACGAGCTTTGCTGTCGCCCTGTGACTTCTGTCTGCCTGGGTTCTGTGATTGAGATGATCAAACTTGAGCTTCAGCTGGAGGATGCTTCAGAAACCAGTATATGTATTTGCACGCCTGCCAGTTGTAACTTCAGGAAGGGGTGGAGCTTACCAGGAATTGAAACTGATTTGTGGTAACTCCAAGGTTTTGAGTCTTTCCCTAGCTGTAGCAGCAATACTGGTTTCTGTCAAGGCAAGGTACTTGGAAAACCATGTCTGGGGTTGGAGGATGGAGGGAAGGCAGCAGGTACAGGACAGCTACTGCCTCCAATACTCCCTTTTCCTCTCAGGGTAACCCCTGGAATGGCAACAATGAAACAGAGAAGGGTGAAAACACCCAGAAGCTGACAACATCTGAAGAGAAAAAAAGAGGCCAAGCATCAGCCCACCAACAACAGCAAGAGCCGTGCTAAGTAACAAGGAGCCTGACTAAGATGATTTACCTGTATTGGATGCCTGTTGTCCAGCTTACTCCAGGTGTATGCCTTTAAAGGTGCAAATACTCTAGAGAGAGCCGGTGAATGTGGCTGAGCACACAAGCAGCATGTCATCATCTTCCTGAGGCTTCCTACATGGAACCTGAGTTGTTCTGGCAGGCTTCTTGTTAGCATGGCTCACACCCTGTGCCATAGGAGTGGCCAGTTCTGTACCTTGGATACTGGCATATGTGGTGTCTGTTTCTTGCCATCTTTTTTCAAAGTGAAATTTCAAATCTGGTTCTAGCTCCCTGTTTTCTGTGTCTCCTAATATTTCATCCTGGAAAGTCTAAAAATACTTACTTTGGCTTAAGAGATGGATGTAGGCTGCATTCCAGCACTGCTCTGAATGCTGTCAAGGACACAGAACAGCTTCCAGGAACTTCATGCTGACAAAACTAAAACCAAAGCTTCAGCTCTCAATTTCATTTTGTGCTTTGTTGGAATCCGTGCTTAGTCCATCTCTGGCTTTCCA